>OY730197.1:27869530-28335601 GCA_963422505.1 Pseudognaphalium luteoalbum | reverse complement strand
AAACTCAGCTCTTTTCTCCACCCTCAAATCACCACAAGTCCACCCTAAACCACCATAGCACCACCACCATCAAAGTCACTATTTTACAAAGAAAATTAGCTCAACAACAACTACTCTTTCTCCTCATCTCATTTCCATCAAAATCTTTGTAAGGATACTCTTTCTTACTTTCATATTGTTTAATTACATGTTATAAAGCTCATCTAACAATATTATGTCTAAATTTAAGCTCAAAATACGTTTTTATGAATTATATACAAAGAGCACACAATCTGTCCAGAAAATCACAGCTTACTAAAAACGTCATATCCTGGGTTCTAGAAAGAGTTAGAAGATGCATTTTTTTAAAAAAAATTGCGTATTGAAAAGATCTACAACTTTCATGTTTTACGTTTTTACCAGATCCGAACGTATTTTTGTCTATAAGTCAATTTGTGGGACTGGTCTGGGTGAAATCAGAAACTGAGCTATGCATTACAATCTATTTCGTTTCTCTATGAAGATGGGACTTAAAACTCTTAGAAAACATATGTTGGAAACTAAACACATAGAAGACCAGTTGTCATAAATTGTGAGACTTTGTTTGGACCATAAGTTAGTAGGACCCATGGCGAAACAAACCGACAAAAGTCGAAAATGTGAAATCTTGTAGTTTTGGGACTTTTATAAAAACCGACACTTTTGGTGAACTCCGACATGAACCGACAATTTATTTAGACTCTATAAACTGATATATGGGTTGGGTGAAAATTTCGGGTCAAACCGAGTAAGTTTGACCAAGTCAACAAAAGTGGCTCGATTTCGAAAAACTTACTATATTTGGAAAATGGTAACAAAAACTAGTTTGGGTGACTTAGTAATAACTTGGACCAAAAACTAATTTTAGAAAGTTTCCCGAATGAAAAACCGACACTTGGATACACTTGGGCTAAAAATGAAAAATTGGCCAGATGCTAGTGTCGCATGACCTGCGACACTACCTGCGACATTACCTGCGACACTACCATAGTGTCGCTATTAGTGTCGCTACTTATTAAAAATGTGATTGAACCTGCGACACGTACTGACCCTAATGTCGCATAAACTCACTGCGACATTGACCTTAGTGTCGCATGACCTGCGACACTCGCATACACTGCGACACTTACCCTAGTGTCGCATGACTTGCGACACTGACACTAGTGTCGCTACTAGTGTCGCTAAAGACAGAATTTATGGGACTTGTTTTCACTAAGTATTGAACATGGATAACAACTTATAACCACACATGATACATACTATAACAATATATACGATGACACAAACTTAATAATAATGTCTTAAAGAATTATTATTACAAACTTTCACCAACGGGTCGTACACATTTTTGATAAACAAAGTTGAACAATCAAACATTTGGACATAACTAATTGTTGGACAACAAACATAGATGGTCTGTTGAGACATCTACTCACTCATATAACCTTGCGCGTTTTGAACGCCCGACAGGTTACAAGTCTTCGAACATCAATCTACCGCTAATCAATTCAAGTTTATTAATTTAAACACTCAAGGCTCAGGTGAGTCTCATGGCCCCTATTTTACTGTTTTTCAATCAGGGGTGTGATATTATTGCTCGTTTTATTTTACAAGTTGAACGCAAGTATCAATCAATCAAATACTACATGAGTTGTTTTCAACTAATCACTAAAGCCCTCCATAGCATAGTCTGGTAATACATCTGTAGCGTGAATGTTAGTATATGATATCATATAGGATTGACAATCCTCGTCCGGGTTAGCACGCACTAACTGGTCAAACGGACGTATTAGCATTTGGGAAGACGAGTGTAGATTAGGCACTCGTAGGAGGCAACTCAGTTGGGTTTCCTTAATTGGACCTGACACTCAAGTTAAGCTCAAACTATATGCTCATGGCTGTATAACTTTTATTTTGCTTAATTGCATTTTAAATTCAATTATATTATAAAATCTTGCGGTTCATACAAATATGTGTTGACATACAAACCTGTGAGCTCACCAGCGTTTCGCTGATCCATTTTAGCATGTATCACAGGTGACCAGCAGTAGGTTGGACTGCTCAATCAAGATCTATTAGCTCGAGTCAGCATGCAAACAATCAGAGATTTTAGCTGCATTATTATATTTTTGTATAGATTAATTATGTACTTAAATCTCTCATTTTCAAACTGAGCTAATGTAAAATAATATTTTGATGTAAACTTTGGTTTTATTAATATCAATATAAAACGACGCATGTAGTGGTCGTTCATTATATCTTTTGTGCTGTGTATATTGATTAGTCGCGCCCCGACCCGATTCGCTTCCGCAACCCGAATTTGGGGGTGCGACAGATTATGAGGCTTGGGCTGGGCTGGATTCGGGGCTGGGGTTGGGCCGAAGGTTGCCAACTGTGGGTCCCGGGCTCTTGGGCTCGATTCGCGTATTTTCTTGTATTCATTACGCTTTACATCAAACGTGGAAGTTTTTCGCGTAAATTATTATAAAATAATGATACGAAGTAAATTAATGACTATTTTATTATCAAAATAGATTTACATGTCATATGAAAAGATTCACCAACGACCGGGTGCTCCGGATTCCATCCGAGCAAGTCGCGTAATATCAATTTATTACGTACCGGTGTATATTCCAATATACGTTATATTACAAGTAACTTAGTTCTATTACACACTAATTACAAGTAATTACAAGTAAATTTTTAAGGCATATTAATGCGCTTAAATACGGGTTGTCACGCCAATAATATTGTTTTTGAGAAAAAAAAAACATTCGATTCAAATGATCTACACAAAATGCAAAACATCTGCAATATATAAGATATTTAACTAATTATTGTTTATATTTTCTATTCAGTCAAATAGAAAAAATAGTGTATATTTGTTTTAATTATATAGACTATAATTATGTATCACTACCTTCATCTCAAAACTATTATTAACGGACAAAACACACAACATCAGAAAAATATATTTGTTATCGTTGATCATCAATAAAATTTTATTTTTATCATTTTCGGACATTTTGATAGGTTGATTTTGAAAGAAATTTTTTTTATTAAAATGAAAAGATAGAATAAATAAATCAATACGGATGGAGTAATAAATAAGATCATCTTTTGTACTCCTATTTCATAAAATAAATAAAGTAAATTAATACACCATTATTTTGAAAACTATCCCCCTTTAAAAAAAGGCTGCTATTGAAGATGTTAAATAGTAAGTGCACGTGCAATAACGAGACCGTTGTCCCCTGCGTAAAGGCACAAAGCAAATCCTTTCAAAAAAAAAAAAAAAAAGGCACAAAGCAAATAGTCACCAAATAGAAAGTAACCCAATAACATGTTGACGGTAATTTATAGAGAATTATTTATGATTAAGAATATATACTAAATAAATGTAGAGATTACCAACTAAATTAAAAAAATAACGTTTGATTTATGAAATTCAATGGAATTAGAATCTCAATTTCATTTCATAAGTGTGTTTCGTTCACGAATTAATTAATTTGTAAGTCTGTAAATTCATTTACTTAAAAGAATTCACATTTCTTGAAATTTAATTTCCTTTGATGAATTTCAATTATATTGAAAACATTACGCGAACCAAACGCAACGCAAGAGTTTGGTTATAGAGTTGTTGGAGTTGGGCTAGAACATGAGCCGATAGTCTAAACATTACAGACTACTAAGCTAAAACCATGCTTAAACCTTCGTTAATTGACACATGAAGCTCACTACTTAGTTTTTCTTACGTTATCGATCGATTTTTATATGAGCACCTATAATTGTACCATGCCTAGATTTAGATATTCATTTTAGGTCTTCGAGTTATTACTTTCCTGAAAACTGAATCTATAAAAGGTAATCTTACTTGGTAAAAAGTATAAAAATTAATGATATTTGATCTTTTCAATGGAAGGTTTATTGAAGTGTTCTATTTTTATCAAATGTTATCTTTGTCAGAAGGTTTGTTCAAATTGAGCTTGCAGCCAAAAGGGTTTTTTTAAGTTGGATGTGTTAGAGCACACGGTGTGCGGTGAGGTGGCATCGGTGTTCATCATTGAGAACACTGTACTTCGGTGTTCTGGCACATCCCATCAGTGTTCTCATCGGCGTTCTCGCGCAATTTTGGTTTCAACGTTTGTCTACGGACGGTGAAAGTTACCAACGTTCAACATATTTTTCTATTTCTTTTTGTAGGAAACAATGGGTTGGTTTTTTGTTTCCTTTCTATTTTTGTTTTTTTGAATGCAAAAGTTTTCTTTTTCAATTGTTTTCTTGTTCATTTGTACATGACAACAAATTTAAATATCATGGGTGTTGTTAACTTTGAATAAAATGTTATTTATTTAATTTATTTGTGTTTTATATATTAATTTATACAATTATTTTCATTAAAAAATCAAATAAAATAAATAATAAAAAACTCCAGAACACTGAGAATTCAGTTTCACCACATCACAAAATCCTCACTTTCAACATTCTTCAGAACACTGTCTCAGTACACTGACAACACACCATATGCTCTTAGATTTGAATAAAAAAGTTTTTGAAAAGCATTATCCATTTAAAAAAATATGGTTTTTTATGTAAAATCAAAGTAATGTCAATGTAAAAAGATATAGGGTAAAATTCAATAACGGTAGATGTGGTATATCCCGAATTTTGAAAACTGTTTCTAAAACAGTTTCACATTTTCCACCAAAATTGACTACATTGTCCTTATTCTTATTATTTTTCTAAGTTTTCATTGGTATTAATAGATAAAAATAATAATAATAACGTTTAATTATGTTAGGTGGACGATCTACTATTGTAAGCACGAAAAAATGAGGTGAATCATAATCACTATTTATGAAATTACTCACGGATATGTAATACGAGTAATAAGATAAATAGCTTGAAATGAGTGCATGTACATCACACATCCTACGACGGTTGCCAAAACTCCGAGTGAATCCGAAATAAGCCATGAGCTTGAATTTATCAAATAATAAGAGTGCGCCCGAGATTCAATCATAAACAACCTTAACCTTGCCTCGAGTTTTTCCATTGTTAATGCTCTTAAAACCCCTATAAAAGTTTATCATAAAAAAGATACCATTAATTTCAAGATAAATAATTAAACAGAGTTGGTAGAATAGAGTGAAGAAGCATATGCAGTTGTTTGAGAGTGGGTAGAAAGAGCAGACCCAGCTGGAGTTGTGGTGTACGTACGGTCATATTGGTCAATGTCAATCACATGCCAGCTTTATATTTGACACCGGCAAGCCAATTGTTTATAAAAATAAAGTTCTTGAAAACTGTGGTGGCCCTAAATCTCAGTCACACCCGATCTCATGTATGTATTTTCAGCGTCAAAGTTTATCCGGTTCAAACTTATCCATACTTCCATGGGTATGGGCAGGCTGGAATTAGGAAATTTAAGTGCTAGGCACAAAATCTTTTTATTTATATTTCTTTGTATAGTATTATAGTGGCGGAATTTTTAAAACATCATTATTATCTTAGTAAAAAAATTATGCAACTTGATATTTCTTGTGGGAGCCGTTGCCCTGTTGGACTTTAATGTCAAACGGGCCAAAGCCCGGTTTGTTTCCACACAGGCCGCAGAACACAACATAAGAGAAACAGGCATGAAGAGACACAAACCGGCGGGTGTGACTTTTGGGAACAGGTACAAACGTCGGTAACAACCAACCATACCATTGTGATGGTTGGAAGGCACCCATTCGTAGGGGTTTTGGTGGACGGTTAACCTGCAACTTGGTTAATCGGAGACCGGTTAACCGGAGTCCCGTTCGAAATATTTTTGAACCTAAACCGAAACCGAAAAATTCGATTAACCGGAAATTGGTTGACTGTTTTTGCGGTTTGGTTACTCGGTTAACCAAATTAACTGTTTAGTAATTAATATTTATTTAAAAAGTAATTAATGACCCACAAATATATAATTATTTTTAGTGTTCACTATATTAAAACTTTGTGATAATAGAATTATCAGAAGATAATCATTTTACTTTTTATAATTGTGTATTTATATTATGCGTACGTAAACCGTCCCGCTAGCCAATGAAAGGACTACTCTTCTTGGACTGTGAGCGACGACACCAGATCAGAGCTAAGTGAGAGACGATAAATGCGATTAAACTGCTTTATAACTGCTCGATTTATAAGTCTTGCCTAAGTCCTAGACTTGAATGAAGCAGCCTGGCTGAAAGTCGTATTTGCTTTTCTTCTCTTGTTCTCTTTTCTTAGTTAGGCCCAAAAAATAATAATTATCATATTAGACCAAAATTAAACTAGTAAATTACATTAAAATGAGTGAAAATGAAATATAAATGATTTTATCAAAATACAAATGTAAATATCTATATATAAATATAAAATGTACAATATATAACATATATTTAAAGCTATATATAACATTTTCGATTTTTTCGGTTAACCGTTTATCACGTTTATCCCAAAATCATGAACCGAAACCGAAACCAAAAAACAAAAACAAAAAATTTGGTTCGGTTAACCGAAAAACGAAAAAAAGTCGGTTCGCTTAACCGAAATCGGTTCGAGTATACCGGTTTTCGGATCGGTTTTCCGGTTTCAGAATATTTTTAACACCCCTACCCATTCGTTATGTATATATGTGTATTAGAATAACAGGAAACATAACACAAATTACAGCGATTGTAACAAAACATACAGCGATTGTAAACTTTGTTCTTTGATTAATAAAGAGTGATTCTTTATATGTATTGTGTTCAATTAAATTCCTTAGTAACATTGCCTACGCTGCCCTCACTATGTCTCCACACCTCCACATAGGAAAACTATAGTACATGTTATTGCTTATTAGGGCATTCCCAACCCAAAACCCAACTGACTGAAACCGACAGAGTCACATCAGCTTTTTCAGAAAACTGACTGAAATTGACAGACCTCTCCCATCCCTGATCCATCACTTCATATTTCTGGTCCCACATTTATCAATTTACCTTTAGTTTTATACACTATACAAAAAATAAAAGCCCAAGCTTCGTCGGATATGTGACGAAACAAACCGACGAGCCAAACCGACATTGGCGTAACATTGTCGTCGGTTCGTCACTTCCCAACCGAAGACAACCGACGAGGGGCGTTGGGAGCACCTTTAAATGTACTCGGAGTATAATTTTCTGTTGTTCTCAAAATTTTTACTCCAACCTTCTCATAATAAGGGTTCGTGATTAAACGTTTACATTATCTATGAAATTACAATATCTGAATGTTTATAGTTGCTTTTAACACATGCAGACTACGTGTATCAATTTTGAGAATATTATATAGAGATAAAATGGTAAAGTTAATACGGAGTATATTACTTTTTAAAAGTTGACACTTACTTTAGAGTAAATTAAAATATGAAATAAGAACACTTATTTTCAGATGGGGGTATTAACCAAAGTTCATATTTAACCAGAATCATGCATAATTGCACTATATTGCATAACATGATTAGTCGAGGCAACGGATATAATATTGGGGAAGCTGAAGAGTATTATGTTTTGTTGCGAACACCCAATGTACCTAGATCGAGAGATGTGACACATATTGAAGGAAGAATACTCTCGTCGTCTCATCATCAGTGACCACAATCAGATTACACAAAGTAAAGAAAATGCATAATTAAAACATTTTGTAAGAGAAAAATGACTGTCTTACCCTTACTTTTTATTCAAATTCTATAAATTAGTTTTGCTAAAAAATCATTATTTTGAGAAAAAATAAAATGGAAAAGTTGACACTTACTTTAATATAGATGGAGTAAGGAATTGCGAGATCCAAACATGCACGATAACCTTCGAGCCGATATCGCATTACTTTATGCAAAAATGTTAAAAAGAAAAAATAAATAACTTATGCACATATGTGTTACGTCGTTTTACCGACGCAAGGCAAGTTGATACACAAGGTGACATGGTCGTGCCAAATGTGTCAGTTAACACAGGTCGGTTTATACTGACACACCATTGAACTCGTCTTAACTCGGAGCTTGGTCTGCCCTAACATCCACCCCCCATTACTATAAGTTATATGCATTTATTTATGTAAGTAAGAGCGTGTTCGTTTGGAAGTATGAATCACTATGAGTATGAGATTAATAGATAGTTGGTATGACTGGTATGAGAATGACAACAAACTAGAAAACTCACCACCTGTGGTAGGTATGTATCTATGGGTTTTTTAGTACTAAGCTAGCAAGCAAACATTTTCAATGAGTATCAATCCTATTCTCATCTCTCAAACCCTCAAAACAAACACACCGTAACTTTATTGAGATCAAGGTCCCGAATATATTTATAGCAATTTACGTTTTTTTTTAAAAAAAAAAACAGTGAAGTAGATGCCGGCAATGAAATAATGACCTATATTACACAACGTTTTTATGTATATTGTGTTAAAATTGTGAAGCTTAATACAGGAAAAACAAGTTTGTTGAATGAAAGTCATTTTTGAATTAGTTATGATCAGCAGGAAAATCACTTAGTGATTTTACTTTTCCACCATGTACGTGAAGGAAAAATCACTACACAATTTTTATGTCGGCCATAAACTTATTTTCTTGTTCCCTAGATTAGGTTTATCCTATATAAACATACGGAAGTTATATAAAAAAACTCTCTTATGCGATCTCGGTGACGAAACCAATCTCCAAGTTGAAGACTAGATATAACCACACGTTAAATCCTTGTGTTGAATTGTTCTCGTTTATAATCTTGTTGTCCTGTTATAATTATTATCCGTTTATTGTTGTTGGTAACTTTAGTTTAATTCAAATTTGCTCGGGACTAAAGGGTACGCATTCCAAGTTAAGTTATAAAATAGTCGGTAAGTATGGGGTGAACACTCGTTTAAACTAGCTTTGATACCACCACTAAATAGCGGGTATCAACGTGGTTGCTCCCCTGTGCGGGTTCAAGGGGCAGCGCCCCTTGCCAAGGTTTAGGGGGCCGAGCCCCCTAGTTTGGGTCCCGTACTGAATATATATATAAAATCTGGATCCATGGTATCCTTTTTTAGCCAAAACGAATAGGTGTGATGTTTATAAGCATAACGTTGTGACTGTTCGTGAAAAGATGCGACTCTTGGTTCCCGCCAACTGAATTTACCGCCAAAACAATCCTGGATAAAAAGAATGCTTGAACTTCATTTGAACTATGAAAACATATCAATTATCTCTGTTTTTGCTTAGTTTCTATACGAAGATTCTAAGTGTAAACTTTATTTATCACATTAAAAATTATGTGAACCCAAGCAGTATAGGGTCGAAATATTTATTGGAAAAATGTTTACACGACTCAAATATTAACCAAAGTTATCATCACACCCTAGTTTCGGCCCAAACAATAGTTGCAGGTGTATAATTATGTTAAAACACATCGTTAGAGTTCTTCGAATTCCCAACATGTTACTCTTCTTAAATGAACAATGTGATATTTGAGCAATTACATATGTAAGAAAAGAAACAAAAAAGACATGATTGATCTCTTCCAACTTGTTCTCAAGTGAGGATTGTTACGTCAATTTCAGAAAGTTAAGATTGAGCTCTTCAATAGCTATTAGATATAATTACTACTAATATATATATATATATATATATATATATATATATATATATATATATATATATATAAAGTCTATATGTTTGTTTGATAATGGATCTTTACAAATAAAGTTACAAAATCAAAATGATGAAGTTAACGAAAATGTGTATTTTGCATTGTATGTTAAAAATAATATCATTGTCATACAAGAACAAACAATTGTTCATAATATATATTTTATTAATAGTAATCAGATCCAACTTAACGTAGTTGGCCAATAAACTCCACCTTTTAAAGCAATCACGTTATACATATTTTTCCTTTATATACTAGAGCTCTTGAAACATGCTCTTGAAAAATGTGAATAAAAATGTCTATTTTGCGTGGTATAGATGTTAAACATAATATAATGTATGTGAGAATAAAAAATTATATAAAGAAATCGAAGCGTAGTTGATTCTTTTGACAAATGTGAAGTGAAATGAAAATGCATATATTGCATAGTATGTTAAACCAAAATCAATATCATATAAGTATAAGCAATTGTTTGTAGAAAAATAAAGAAATCGGATCCAAATTGTTAGTCAATAAACTCTAACATATCATACCTATCACGTAAATTTTAACCTTTTACTTCTTCACGTGCATATAATGTATATTGATATGTTGCATGTTATATCTTAGTGTGTATATAATCTACTCTCCGAAAACTATACATTTTACATCCTGCCGCTAACGCCTGAGTTAAAAATTGCCCCTCAAGAACAACATCAAGATTATAATAATATTAAATTATTATATCTTATTTTTTTTGAAAGGCAGTTTGTGGAATTAGTAACGGACTATTGGTCCATCCTGTTCATCTTCCACAAGCGATTACTCCCCCGTTATAAGAACCGCTCTATAGTACGAAATCTCGGCAACGCTCTTTAAGGGACCGCTCTCCCATTTTTTAGATGGGTATCGCGCTGCGGAGTCTCCCCTTCCCCAAGCATGCCATGGGCGAGATTCGAACTCATCACCTCCAGGAAGAAACCACTTTAGTGGAAAACTCTATGACCACTAGTCTAAGACCCCAATGAAATTTAATATGTCCGAGTTGGGGATTGAACCCCTGACTTGTGGTTTTGACACCACTTGTGCTCAACCACTAAGCTAAGTCTCACGGAGTATCATTAAATCAAAATATTCACAAAAATACCAAATTTGTGTTTATTCTCCCGGTATATACGGGGACCATTGTACGATGTAGATCACTGAGATTTTATAAGAAATATATGCCCACTAATGTTTTGTGCAACTTGGATTTAATTTAGACCCACTTGACCTATTTGTTTATCTACTCAAATCCTCCCTTAAAAATATCACAAAATTTGGCCCTTTCCAATGCAATCTAAGACTAAATCTTGGTACAATAAATGGAACAAGACATTTTATGCCGACCATATTAAAACAGTAACATGGTTGTAAATTTTATTGCCCATATTCTACGTAACTTTCAAGAGATTGCAACATAATAACATGGAATATGATTTATTTTGATTATTTTCACCAAACATAACCGAACATGTCAAATTAATCAAATTGTACGCTTACGGTGCAAGTATACAGGACGCAAATACATAAAGTACGGTTATTTTGGAGTTGTTTTATTCAAATATTTGAAAGATAAAAAAACACAATGAAATTTAAATTTATATAGTGTACTTGTCTTCCATTTATGAGAGAGAAGATATTGTATTGCTTCCTATCCTATAATAATATACGGAGTACTACGTTTTTTTAACAATAATAAATAAAAAAATGAACAGTGCAAATTTAAACTTAACCCATACTTTTATATATATATATATATATATATATATATAAAGTGTGAATAACATTAAGCTGTCTATCATTAGAACATCATTCAATACAGTTTTACCTTATGATCTGTGTATTATGACTTATATTGTTATAGTCGTACATCATACAGGTTTAACACCGGTTGTCGTATAAATTAAATAATGAAACTGCATCCACAAGACACACGTACATGCTTTATATTTTAAAAAAAGAAGAAGATTATTTAACGATCAAGTAATTGGGCCTCGGAAAGAAAATATGTGAATGGGCTAAGGAAAAGGAATGTATGAATTTAGCTTTCAAGTATGTCAGTATGTGGAAAAAATTAGTACCCCGATTCAAGAAGCCTGTAATGACCCAAATACTTTAAATTTCATATATAAAGAGTTAAAAACTATTGTTCAAGTTTCACTTATCGTATTTAGAGGTTTGGTGGCAGCATTTTCATGAGTATAAGAAACAGTTATATAATGTTATAGACACTAGCTAAAATGTGCATGTTAAATCGAAGACATCAAATTGAACTATCTTCAACTTTTTTCGTTTCTTCTCATGTGTGCGATATTTGATCCTAAAATGTCATGGTTTTAGTGACAATATAAGGTGCAGCTGGAAGTTTATAGGACTAGCAAGTTGCAACTAAATAAAGATGCTAAGGATCAGCAGAGAGATACATTGTACATTATTTAGTAAAAGGATGCTTGAATTTTGTATCCTTAAGCTCCTTGGCCAATTTGCACAAATGCACATATTATGGCTTTTACTTTTCCATATCATGAACCATTAACCTGATTCATCAAGATTAAATTAGACACGTCTTAATTTTAAGGCACAACTGTATGATTGGGAGAATAGAAGAAATCACAATGTCAATTGTCATTGGCAAAAAATGGCATTGCATGGTACAATATGGAAAATGGGCGGGTTGATATAACATATCAAAATGTGTAATCCTTTTAGTACTAGTCATGTAGGGTTGACTCACCGCGACTTATATACTCATTTTCTTTAACCATAAAAATAATCAATATACTAACTATATTCTAAAAAAAAACTATATTTATTCATAATCTATTACAGTATCATTTTATAAAATGCTTTCAGAGTTAATATGCATTGTACACATTTTGGGTGACTTTTGAACTGTTTAACCCATTTGTGATATAAATGGTCATTAATGTCCTGATAAGAAGCTCCCACATGTATCAAAATATCTTTCTGTGAACAATGAGGTCGTGTTTCCAAAGAGTAACGAATACCTGCATATTAAGTCGAGCTTGATATTCGGCAATAACATTATTTGCAATGCCCAGACACTCACAGAGACACCAAACCTAAGAATTCCAAAATCAGTGAACCCAATGCTGCAAGATATACATATACTTACCATATGACGAATGTATGATATTATGTTGAGCAGCTCATACCAAATATCTATCTTCATCACAAAAAAGAAGAACAACTCCAACACCAGCTATTACAACATCGACCTCAAGAATACATGCCTTTTCTCATAGAAAATGCACATGTATGTATGCTAGCAATGATGCGTTTTCATCTTTAGCTATGACTTAATAATAACATGTGCAAATCACAAGACTCGGCTTGTGAAAACAATGTAAAACAAATAAAAATGGAACAAATAGCTTAATTCGGTAGATAAGCCAACTCTCCCATAACCATTTACTTTTGAGAGTTAAACTAACTCTCCCGTTAGTTCATCAAATATTACACACAGATCAAAATTTACAACCATAAAGCCCTACCGATACATCCTCATTAACTTGCTGCCCATCACTATTCCTAACTAAATACTATCTGAATGGTTATCACTTTGGAAGGCTAATACATTGTCGATTGGGGGTCGGGTTACATTGATAAAATCTGTGTTTGAGAGTCTCCCTGTTTATTACTTCTCATTATACAAAGCACCAAGCTGTGTGATCAGTAAACTTGATTGTTTGAGGAGGAGGTTCCTTTGGGGTGGTTCGAAAGATGATAAAGGGATTAGCTGGGTAGCTTGGGAGACTGTTACTAAACCAAAACGATATGGCGGGTTGGGATTGACTGACTTGAAAGATTTTAATATAAGTCTGCTCACTAAGTGGCATTGGAGGTTTAGAAATGAAGAGGATAGGTTGTGGAGAGGCTGTATAAATGCGTTACATGAAACAAAAAATGCAGATCGGGTCATTCCATGTAGGTATACGGCTGCTGGTATCTGGAAAGCTATCACCTCAATTGAAAATTCCTTCAACACAAATGGAATTGATATTAATGAATGGTTCCAAGGCAGGATTGGCAATGGTGATAAGTTGAGATTTTGGTGTGATAATTGGTCGGGTAAGGGGGCGTTGAGCAAGTTATTTCCAAATTTGTTCATGCAGGAATCGGTTAAGAAAGCCACGGTGGCTAGTAGAATATCAAATAATGGTGAGTTTACATGGAATTGGAAAATGGAGGAATGGTCTCAAGAGGCGATAAGAGAGTTAATTAATTTGTACAACATGGACATCCAAGTGAGTTTCAATGAGCATCAAGATACATGGGTGTGGGGTTCGAAAGGTAGCAAAAGATTCTCGGTCAGATCAGTACGTTTTTTGTTAAAGTCATATAACTCGGCAGAAAGAGAAGAAGTTTTTCCATGGAATAAGGTGCTTCCTAGGAAAGTAAATGTGTTTGGTTGGAGATTAATGTTGAATAGACTTCCTACTAAGGATGCATTGCAAAGAAGAGGAATATACATAGAAAATTCAGATTGTGTCTTATGTGGGGAGTACGCTGAATCAGGAGAGCATTTAATGACGGGATGCAAAATATCGAGGGAGGTTTGGAATGGTATTGAAAAATGGTGCAATATGAAACCGATGATCACATTTTCGGTGAAGGATGTGATTTTCTTTCATAAGTACGATAATGGATCAAGATCCAGAAAAGTTATCATTCAATCAATTATCTTGGTTACGTGTTGGATGATTTGGAAAGCTCGCAATGAAAAAATATTCAAAGGATTGGAAGCTAACGTTGGGGGAATATTGAATGAAGTCAAAGCGGTGAGTTTCTTATGGATCAAAGCACGTTTCTCCAAATGGAGTTTAGAAGAGCACAAATGGTTAGATTTCAAGATTGACTAATAAGCTGGACGAATGACTATTCTCAATTAGCAACGGAATGAAGACGATGGTGTATTTGATAGAGGCAGGATTGGATTGTTTTTTTTTTTGCTTTGATTATTGTTGTATCATTTGTAATTATTAAACACTGGTGATTATTTGGTAATTTCTAGGCTTAATTCATATGGGATACTATCAAAAACGATATAGGGTGAAAACCAGTGGCGCGGCCCCTATTATCGGGGATTTTTTTCTGGAATTTTTTCAGGTTTTTTTTCATCCTTTTTAGTATCCTTCCAGTCTGAATTAAGCCTTTAGATTATCATTTGGTGTTGTAATCTTTGGGGTCTATTTAGCATTTTGCTATTAGACATGTTTATAATATACTTAGCCTTTCAAAAAAAAATAAAACCTATTTATCATTTAGCAATTAGGTAATGTTTTCCGATGAAAGTAATTAATTAGCAACTTCAGGATTTATAAACTGTTGAGATAATTCTAATCTAATCCCTGCTGATTTATGTATTCTGATGGATCATATTAATGAAATTATACCGCTTGTGTTCTAAACAAAATCGAGTTTTAGACAAATCCGAATTTTCAAACTCAAAGAAAGCAAGATAGATATTTTGTTGAAACCTCTCATCATCATCATTTAAATATGAAATTAAGTTGATCGAATTACAATAGGAAGAATAATATATTAAACAAAATGAAAGGCTTTTGATACTAAACATTGCATCAGCATCGCTAGCCAGTCTTTGTGTTTCATTCAATCAACTCAAACCTCAGAATCCTTGTTGTTCCCCGAGCCCTGCCTCTAGCCTGGATAACTTGTGGGCACGCACCTGAAGCTCTTCTAAGGTTGAGGGAGGCTTGGCTTTAAAATCCCTCAAACACGGACTCGGTTTAAGCTTGTTGATGAAAATGTTGATGACTAGTTCCTCAAAATCTTCTATACTACGGTTCCCAGTCTCGGTCATGAGGATTACTTCATTGAAACGTTCCAAAAAATCTTTAAATGATTCGTGAATTCTCTGTGGTTTCATATGCACGATATCATCTGTAGAATGCTTCAACTTCACCATATGGAGAAACCTGGTTCGGAAGCTTTTTGCCAGCTGGTCAAAGCTAGATATGCTTCGAGGCTTTAAGGTCTCGAACCATATCCGAGCTTTTCCCCTTAGTGTGAGGGGAAAACATTTGGCCCACTGATGTTGGTCATTGGAGTGTATACCCATTATTTGGGTAAATACAAAAAGATGCTCATCTGGATCTGTAGTACCATCATAAGTTCCAATATTGCAGGGAATCACAAAAAATTCCGTGAAGTATGAGGTAAAGGTAAAAGGTGATGAATTCGGATCCAAACAGTACAACGTCTTATTGGATGACATCTTAAATCAAAACTATATATTAATCCTGGCAACGAACATTATACATACTATTAATTAATAAGAACTTACAACTGAAGAGCAATATTAAAAGTAAGCAATAACAGGAAGAACCAAAGTAAGCAATATATATCCAATATTCTTATGTTGTGTGTAAAATAACTGAAAAACCACAAATTGGAATATGGTTTGAAACGTCATTGATACCTGATAAACGTAATCGCCGTACGCCGAGGTGTTCAGCCAGAGATGCTTTCTTACTTGTATGCTGTAAATTAAGCTATCTTCTTCAGAATATATACAGTTGTTTTTATGATTAAACTTAATTAATTATGGCTATTTACATTCTCAAAATTATAACTGTTTTAAATAGTAATTATTGCAGTTGTTGTTGGAACTTGGAAGATATAGATACTTTCTCGTGGTAAAACATAATATCTTCCTCATTCACTGCTCTTCTTATATTATACTCCTAACTTATGATCATAAACAATATTCATCTTTAAACTTGGTTTTTTCCTAGAAAGCATTAGATATAAATTAACATTCATTAACTAGAACTTTTTATCTTCCACCCGTTTTACCCATATATTTCACTATATTCAAAATTTCAAATAGGATAGGATGATATTAAATCAACGTACATTCTCTCAAACTAAAAAATAACTTTAGTAACCAACCATTGAAATTTTTTGCATCTTTTTTTAAAGGCAGTTGTGGAATCACTATTTTGGGCTCACCTGATCATCTCCACAAGCGGTTACTCCCCTCCTGGGTTTGAACCCATGACCACTTGAATAAAATCCAAGTACTCAACCAACTGAGTAGAAGTTGGGGGACTTCATTGCATCCTGCTAGTTTTATATTATAAGTCTGAGTTTTCCAAAAAAATATGTTTTGACATATTGATCTACTTATAAAAAATGGCTTTTCTGTTTGTTAAAAACAAAATTACATACATGGTCGTTCACAGAATTACCAGTTTCATTCATTTGACAAGGCAGATCAACATTCAACAAAATTTGGAAAAAAAAAAACTAATGAAAGGATCAGGGCCGGCTTAACCTATATGGGGGCCCTAAAATTGATAAGCTCAAAAAATCATAAAAAAATGCAAGCTCAAAATATTATAAAATTTTGATAAACCCAAAATATTATAAATATGTAAACCCAAAATATCATAAAAATTTTGCAAGCCCACATAAAAATGGAGGCCATAGCCGATGGCCTAAACCCACATAACTGTGGCCCGGCCTTGGAAAGGATATTTAGACAGGTGAGAATTTAATAGCAAGGTAGCAACCCAAACAGCTTTATAACTTCCAGGTGAATTTTAACACAAACATTAATCCAAGTCCAAAAACCTGAGAATCTTCATTTTCATGTTAATTTAACCTCAAATCAAAAGGGCAGTGATTCAATGATGTTAGTCAGATTAACACATGCAGCTTAAGTTAATTCAAAACATGCACTACGATGTGTGTTCAGAAGACCCAAAAGAATATTGGTCACAGTCTCACAGGTGAACGAAATGACAGCTGCAAGTCACCACTTCACATAGGATCTAAAGTTTAAACTATCTCCTATTGACTTCCTCTTGAACCTCACCATCTGCACAAATATTGGATAAACTCAGAAAAAACAAAAATCATTATATATAAGACAAAATGGTAAATAAAATAAATAGAATAAAATCTCGAGTCATTCTTACTCTGAAGATGGACACCTAGGTTGGCTTGAGCATCAGCTTCAGAGTTTCACTCCTTAAAAATTTATAACAGTAACAGAAATCAAAAAGTTAGGAATACATCATATAAATTGCAGAGTATATCATCTAACTAACAAGAAAATACCTATCTTATGAGTCGCCCAAAACATACTCTAGTGTTTTCATTTATTAAAAAGAATACCATTAATATAATAGGCTATGGTAATCATACTTAATATTTTAATTATTTTTATATAATAGAATATATAAAATATTTTTGAAGTACAGGGTCAAACTAACCGCCTTGAAATATCACCCACTCTGATTTTAACTCGATATCCAGGTGCCTGACGGTTCATTTAGCTGTCGTAAGTTGCATAAGATGAGTCATGTATCAGTTTGTGTGACTATAGAAGATTCATAAGACTAGAATCAAGGGTAAACTTAGACAAACGTGGAGTCGATTTACACTCCACACGTTGCGCCATTTGCGATGATGACCAAGAATTGGAAATATATCTTTTCCTTAACTATAAGGTGGCAAAAGAGTTTCGGAAATCTGTTGAGATGTGGTCGAATATTGATCTTAGAATGGGTCCAAATCTATCTTCATTGATAGAACTAGCAGACCACTGAAACATCAACCATAACTGCAAGAAGGCATTGGATGTTGTGATTCAAACAGGTTTATGGATCTTATGGCACACGAGGAATGAAGCTGCCTTCAACAACAAAAAACCAAGGACCGACACAATCTGTGATGACATGAAACCTTTGTCGCATGTATGGATATCCAATAGGAATAAAAAATCTAATCTTAATTGAATAGATTGGACTTGTAACCCATGTCAAGCAACTTTGTTATGTTAGCCTCTAGCAACTTGCTAGTGTGCTCGTTTTAATACATTTTGTACATTCCCTAATGAAGGGAATTAAAATATGCCCTTTCAACACAAATCTCAAAAGACAGAAACCTCTCCTTAAGCTCCTTTGCCACTTTACACAAATCAGTCATGTTCTAAGTTTTGGTTTTCCACAAAACATTAACCTAGTTTATCAAAATTGTGTCGACATGTCAATATAATCAAAGCACCACTATGAAACACCTAAGTTAATAAATAGCTGACTGGGAAACATAAAGAGGGGGCTGAACAGATACCTGCACACAAACGAGTTTAGAGTCTCCATGTATGCGAATATGCCTACATCCTCTCTCAAGATCATGACACAATCGTAAAATCACAGCTCGATATTCAGGAAATTGTTAGTTGCAACCCCCAGACTTTCACGCACACCATACACCTAAAAACTTGATGCTCAAAAAGATCTACGCTGCACGCAGACGATAAACGTACTTAGGAATGCATTTTCTTTCATTAAAGCTTTTAAAAAAGAAGTAGATCCAACATCACTTTAAAGACAGAAAACATTAAATTAGCAGCTCCAAATACGTTTTTTCTTATATAACATGCACATGTATGTTAAAGGTGAAACCACACAAGTACAAGTAATGATACATTTTCATCATTAGCTCTGTCTCAATAATAACCTGCGCAAACGATAAGACCCAGCTCATGAAAACAATGGAAAACCAATAGAAATTTGAGCAAATAGCTTATCTTCGAAAGATAAGCCAACTTTTTGATAACAGTTTACATTTCGAGAAGTAAACCAGCTATCCCAATGATATAAAATAACTCCATATTTAGCATATATCAAATGACAACCATAAAGCTCTACTGATATAGCCTCATTAACTTGCTGCCCATCACTATTCCTAACTAAATACGATCCGAATATCATTAAAACCTATTTAGCATTAAGCAATTGTATCTAATAATGTCCATAGTTAAAAACTACACAGTAGTAAATAAAAAGATACTAATTAAGTTCTATTTAAACCCAAGGCTAGACAGCAAACTTCTTCAGACCATTCTGCGAGCCCTGCCTCTAAATGGTCTCCTTTGCAACTCTGAACTCATCTTATTGGCTAGAGCTTCTTGTGCACAGTAGAAGTTGTTAGCTCGAACCATGAGTTCCTCTAGGGTGGTGGGAAGCTTGGCCACTAAGTCATCGCATAACGCACCCGGTTGTAGGCCGAGGATGAAGGCAGATATCATCAACGATTCCTCCATGCGTTTTCCAACATCAAGGATTCTTTCGTTGAATCGTTCAACAAATTCTTTGAGAGGCTCACCTCGGTTCTGCTTGAGAAAATGCATCTCTATATAACTTTTTGGGTACTTTCTTTTGGACATGAAGTCAGATTTAAAGCGTTTTACCATTTGGGAAAATGTTGAAATGCTCTGTGGAGGTAGGAAGGAGAACCACCGTGACGCATCTCCTTTGAGTGTGCTGTGAAACAAATGGCACCAAGCTGGGTCTGGTAGATCATAAAGATGCATTATTCCTTCAAATACCCGAAGATGTTCATCTGCATCCGTGGTACCATCGTAACATTCAAATTCCGGAATCTTGAATCCGTCAGGAAATTCGTAATCTGAAATTTCCTGAGTGAACTTGGATGTTGAATTCACCCTCCGAATTTGAGATTCTGGACCCTGTTAAAAAATTATATAAATTAATCAATCATGATACTAACACGTAGTATATTGTATCAGGCTGGGCATCTCCACTGCAAGCTTTTCATAAACGTTTTTTAGTATTAAAGTTGAAAGCTTTTTCACAATAGCTTGAGAAATCTCAAACATTTTTAGTGTCATGAGACCAACTTTATATAACGTTGAAAAACGCTTTACCATTGTGGATATTGTTAATGTGAAATGATTTCTCTAGGGTTTTGATGTATGTAACTTTAGACATGGTTGATTACTTTAACAACTCCATCAGGCTATATACGTATTATAATAATCGTGTACCATTCTTAATGGCTCCCTGCAATGAAACAGGGAAGCCCATTCTACAGGAAACCCATTCAACAGGAGACATTTCCGACAGAAAATCCCGACAGACGGACAAAATTTACAAGAAGGTTCATTAAACAGGAAACCTCGTCTACAGGGACCCTAAACAGGAAATGTCGTTGACAGGAAAGCCCGCAATATGAGACTTAGTTTACAGGAAGCCCAACTCACAAAGCCCAAGCCAATGGTACAAGCCCATCAAAATAACACCCTTGTCTTCTGTTTAGAGACAAGCTTATAACGGGAGTCACCTACGTTAGTGGTGGTCTCCCTAGTGGCTGACAAGGATCCCTATCCAGCCTTGTCATTGGTCCATGTCATCACAAGGGACCCACAAACAGGAAGCATCAATCGTAGCCGTACGATTGGTATTATCAACATGATGATCTGATCACACGATGAACAGTGCCACCAAAGGATGATTCAGCCGTACGATTAGGACTATGAGATGGTGACTCAACCGTACGATGAATAGTACTCATCAAGGTGATGACTTAACCATACGATCAAAGCCACAAGATGATGGCACGTGGCAAACTTGTTCATCAAGGTGATCATATTTCACTATAAATACAAGGGTATGAATAGTGTTTTAGGGCAAGCACCTCAAAAACAAACCTACTCATTTTTATACTTGAACATTCACCATCAAGAGGAGATTACTATTCATCTCCTCGCCACCGATTCACACCACCCTTAGTTTCGTTCTATACACTCTAACGGGTCCTTACGCAAGTCGCGGAGAGTAACGAATCGATCAAATTCAACTCATTACACTCAGGTATAAATTATGCTTGATCAAATGGCACCATCCGTTTGCTAAACCCTAACTCTCTTGTTGAGCTATTTAAAACATACTAACAGGTTTTTTACTGCGCGCACTCAGCGACACACACCATGGCGTCAAACACCGGCCTCACACCAACGGCCGATGAAAACATGATGCATTTCTCAGTACAGAACACACAAGTTCCAATGGATACCTCTGGAGAAATGGCTGCATGGAATCACAGACAGATGCTAGAGCAGGCACGTCGTCAGTTGGATTTTTCCACACCTGCAGGACAAGCGTCACAAAACCAAGGACCAACACCAACAGCCGGGCAACCTCCCATCGTTGGGACGGGATCACAGCCCTTCCAACAAACACAATCAAGTGTTAGTCAACAACAGTCATTTCAACAACCACTTGTGCAGGCGTTCCAACAGTTTCCCCAGCAAAATGTCCAACAGACATACCAACAACCACCTGCACAAAATTTCCATTAACCTCTCGCACAATCACAACAATTCCCAATATTCCAGCAGACATCATTCCAGCAAGTACCATTCCAACAGGCATCATTCCAGCAAGTGACATTCCAACAGGCACCATTCCAACAAATACTATTCCAACAGACATCATTTCAGCAGGTACCATTTCAGCAGATACCATTCCAGCAGGCACCATTCCAGCAGGCACCATTCCAGCAAGTGCCATTCCAACAGGCACAATTCCAACAGATGCCGTTTCAACAAGCACAATTCGTGCAGTCACAACAGTCACAGACACCCACGCAGGAGACTGCAAATGCCTTGGGACAGCTCCTTGCACAGTTAATGCAACCACCGGCAGTATTACCACCACCGCCACCACTACCACCAATGTTGGCAAACCTCCTGACGGTCATGCAAGGAAAAACACCCCAGCCACAAAATGTAATCCCTAATTCAAATACTCAATTCCACCCCGCAATAGCTAGTGTACCACTCCCGCGGGGAATTACGGTCCCTGCCACTCTAGGAACTTATGATGGGACATCAGATCCTGAAGATTTTATTCAATCATTCCATCATGCCATTAAAACACAACACTGGGAGGACGCTGTTGCCTGCCAAATGTTCCCTTCAGTGCTTAGATCATACGCCAAATCTTGGTTTTGGGATTTACCAGAAAGAAGCATTACCTGTTTTAATGATATCAGGAGAAAGTTTGTAAGCCATTTCCACCAGAAGAAAAAACAAGTGAGATCACATGTAGAAGCCCACATGATAAAACAACATCCCCACAAGTCCCTGGGTGATTTTATTGATAGGTACACCGATGAATGCCTAAAAATTCCAGGGTTGCCGGAAAGCCAACAAGTGTCCGGATTCATATCTTGCCTGGACGATAGTCGATTCCAGGCACTAGTAGATAAATTCATCGGTGAAACGCCACCAACCTTTGCGGCACAAGTGTCTCAGACCAGGGACTATATCAGGGCAATGGAGAAACGCCAGTTAAACCGAAGAAACAGGCAGGCCGTTAATAACTCAAAGGGTGATCACAAACATCAGATGTCCCAGAGGCATAACAACGGACAGTTGGGAGGAAGATACGGCAAAGTGAACAGATTTCAGCCGTATAACAAAAACTTGGAAAAGGACAGGGTTGTAGCTTCCCTGTCCAAAACTCCGCACGAGATACTAGTCACTGAACCTGTTGCTAAGGGATTCAAGAAGCCACACCCCATAGCTCCCAAAGCAAAAGATAATGGCAAATACTGCAAATTTCACAAAGAAAGAGGGCATGATACAAATGAATGCAGGGAGCTAAAAGCCCAGATTTACAAGACGATTAAAGACAGCAAGCTGGAACATTTAGCACAGGGAGCTAGGGATTTCCACCAGGGAGAGGTCAAGAAGGGAAAAGCAACAGACGAGCTACCCGCGCCTGACGCAGTCATACTTATGATTAGTCCCTTAGCTCCAAGACAAAAAAGAAAGATAGAACAAGTTGAGCTATGGGAATTACAGGAGATAAGCTTCCCTGCTATCCACAGAGTAAACCCATCTGCTGAACCACTGATAATATCGGCTAGAATAGCGAATTTACAGGTTAATAGGGTGTACATGGATAATGGTAGTTATACAGAGATCATGTACGAGCATTGCTTTGAACAACTTCCGGAGCATGTAAAAATTAAAAGAGAGGAGTTCCTGCAACCGCTCGTCGGCTTCTCAGGAGAGACGAATTGGCCACTAGGAAAGATCAAGCTTGAAGTTACACTGGGGGCATATCCACGTTACAGGACAGCTATGCTCGATTTTATAATCATTCGCTCACCATCTAAGTATAACGCCATACTTGGAAGAACAGCTATGTTACAATTCGAGGCTGTAACTTCAACCATCCATGGTATGGTACGATTTCCAACACCAGAAGGCATAGCGACGGTGCATGCAGACATAGCGACGGTGCATGCAGACAGACTTTTGCAAATCGAATGCTCTCAAGTAAACCAAACACCGGACGCAGGAAGCTCACATCAGGCAGATGAATCACAGGAAGAAATCATAATAAATCAAGGGTTCCCTGATCAAACAGTCAGTATTGGTCAAAAGTTACCGGCCAGGATCAAGCAGCAACTAAAAGCACTACTGATTGAAAATCAAGATGTATTCGCTTTCAAACCAGCAGACATGACAGGGGTGCCAAGAAACATAGCAGAACACTCCTTGAACACAAAGACATCCATCACACCGTTAAGACAGAAAAAAAGGGGAATGGCACCTGAAAGAAGCGCTTTCCTGCAAAAGGAAGTAGAAGATCTGGTTGCCGCTGGTATACTCAGGGAAGTAAAATATCAAACATGGGTCACCAACCCAGTTATGGTGAAAAAACCAAACGGCATGTGGAGAATGTGCGTTGATTACTCTGACCTAAACAAGGCTTGTCCAAAAGACTACTACCATTTGCCTTTGATAGACTGGAAAGTTGAATCACTTGCAGGATACAGGTTGAAATGCTTTTTAGATGCTTACAAAGGCTATCACCAAATTCAAATGGCTGAAAATGATGAAGACAAAACAACTTTCCACACGAATCAGGGAATCTTTTGTTACAAAAAAATGCCATTCGGACTCAAAAACGCAGGGGCAACATACCAACGTCTAATCGATTCTGCTTTCAGGAATCAAATCGGCAGGAATGTTGAAGCATATGTAGATGATTTAGTAATTAAAAGCAAAACAGAAGCCAACATGTTGGAAGACATCTCGGAGACATTTGCAACACTCAGGGGAATTAATATGAAACTCAATCCTTCCAAGTGCTCTTTCGGAATGGAAGAAGGCACATTTTTAGGGCATTTAATCACCACTGGGGGTTTTCAGGCGAACCCAGATAAAGTGCAGGCGATTGTCAATATGCCGTCCCCAAAAAGCAAACAGGACGTTCAAAGTCTATCAGGAAAGTTGGCCGCCTTGACTCGCTTCCTGTCAAAGGCCGTAGAGAGATCCCTGCCATTCTTTGCTAACTAAAGGGCGTTAAAGACAATAAAGACTTCCAATGGACCGAGAAGGCGGAAAAGGCCTTCCAAGAAATGAAAGAATTCATGGTAAAACTTCCAACCCTGACAGCTCCAATCCCAGGAGAAACCCTCACCCTGTACCTGGCAGCATCCAATTCCGCTGTAAGTTCTGTCCTAATAGCAGAAAGAAACAAAATACAAATGCCGGTGTATTTCGTCAGCAAAGCCATTCAACCAGCGGAACTAAATTATTCGCCAATCGAAAAACTCATATTAGCCTTAGTTTCGTTCTATACACTCTAACGGGTCCTTACGCAAGTCGCGGAGAGTAACGAATCGATCAAATTCAACTCATTGCACTCAGGTATAAATTATGCTTGATCATATAACATCAAAATCTGATTTATGGAGTAACAATTTTGTATCAACTTGTTACAATGAAATGTGCGATTAAATGTATCTGATTGTTTTGTTTCTTTTTAAACAAAGAAAAACATATCAGTTTCATTATGGAAGCTGGTAATTAAAAGTATTTAGGGTTTTTAAAATCATTCGGATATTTTTAAAAATTGAACATCAACAAAACTATAACTCAAAATCATAATATCATGAGCATAAGTGGAAAGTGGTGATTAACTGATTTTATATAATAGTTATTATCTATCTATATCTATATATTGTATGTATGTATATGTTAAACATTAACCTTATTTGAAGTTGAGCATAAAACTAGGAGCAAGTATAGATTGATTAGCTAAAAGGTAAAAACTTTAGGTTAGGTAAAATTATACTATATAGATAAATAATTGATCATGAGAATTACCTGGTGATGAACAAGGGGGAAAGGCATTCCCTGAAACTGAAACATGATTTCCGTTTCCTTCGAAAATGAAAAATGGTGGTATTTCGCTGCAACAAATGGTTCACTTGTACGTCGTCTTCCATTTTTATACTTGTCTTTTTGGAGTTGTTAGGAGTAAATAATTAATTACTTTCAAAGCAATTTGTGCCATGAACCGAAATACCAGGGCTGATAATTTCCGAGCCTACCTGAAATCTGACGTGACCCGACTAGAAAATAAGCAGGTTGGATCGAGATTTTTTTACCTATATAACCGTCAATCCGAAACCTGCCAACCTACTATTTTTTTGGTTCGGGTCACCCAATGGGTTTTTGGGTTGACCCGACAAGCCGAATATATTATAAATTTAGTTAAAAATTCAAAATTTTATTTAATAGATCAAAGTATTTAATGATGTTATAGTGTTAAATTTTAATGAACATATTAGTTAATATGACATTTTTTGGTACTTTATATATACTTTTATGCTTATTGATGACGAATTCTAAATTTAGAGATTGACCTACGTGAAAATATTTTTTACCCGAAATTGACTCGTTAACTATAAATGACCTGAAAATATTTTTATCTAATTAAAAAGTTGGGTTAACTGGGATGAGTCAGATTGGGTCAATGTTGGGTTGGGTTGAAAAACTCAACCCGAAAATCAAGTCCTGTTTAGGTCGACTACTTTTGACCCGCCAACTCGATAACCCGAGCGGGTCAACTCAACCCAACCCGAATCACATTATGTATGGCAATTTATCATGATATCTTTTAGATATTATCATGATATAATCATTGAACAAAGAATCTCAAGTTTTCATGACAAATAACAAATTGAGTTTTGAGTTTTGGGTTTTTAGTAACTATTTATAAAACGTCAATTATCACATTTATTATTATTATTTTGTTCATAATAATAATAACTAGATCATAACACGCGAAACTCACGGGCTACTTTACAATTTTAATACAAAAGTTATATTATATATTTTGTTTTAAAAATATAAAAATTGTGTAGTTATCGATATGTGTGTTTAAGTTTATCAAGTATGACAAAGTTCGGAGTAATCAAAACATGTCTTTTTTAGCATTAATGTTACTTATTGTAGATGTCCACGAGAGTAACATAATCTATAAGTATTATGTATTTTATTTATTTATTTGAACATCTACAATAAATGCCCGCAAGTGTGTATTCAAGCATATGAGATAAGTTTGGTTCCTCAATTTTTATTTTATATAAGCGGGATGATACATCTGTTAGATACCAAAGTGATGGAAAAAAAATTGAGCAAGTGAATCTTAATTTATTATTGTATTCTAATAGTCCTTGCATCTGAAGATAAGTGTCCACAATCAGATTATACAAATTTTATGGCGTATTATAAATGAAGTGGGTCTAAATGTAGACATGTCTAAATGTAGACATGTCTAAATATGTTTGTTTAGCATTATACATAATAAAAAGCAAACATATTTCTTGCGAGCAGTGAACTTTGGCTAGGAGATCTACAATGCTCAATGAAGTGAGTTCAATAATTATCACTATTGTTAAGTGCATTCAGCTACAAAGAGTATTTCACGATATGCACACAAACTCCTTTAACTAACATCAACGATTACCCCACATACATAACATGACCTTAAATAGTTAAATAAAAAAATAATTTGGGTAGATATAAGACTCTTAGCTTGCACAATGAGGGTGTATTTCACTTGTTAATTGGAGCTATGATTCCATTAGTTGCAACATACAGTGAATACAAATTGCTAATTAATCAAAATTACCCACTTTTGGTGCCTTAAGATCAACTTGATCTGTATATAAATTTAGCATAGCCAACAAAGCAATATTAGATGAGATGTATCTCAAAAATAAGTGGCAGAATCAATAAAATCAGTACATACCAAAATCAATATAATCAGGTCATGATTAGTTCTCTTGAACAAAATATCTCACAGTATAAAAACTACACAAACAATAAAGTTGCAACAATTAGAGATAAAACAAAATTGTCAAATATACTCATTCATAAATGAGTTGATATTGCAACATCCAACTGATAGTAACCTTGGGATCTATATCAGTAGTAAACACTAAGCTAGCCGTGTAGATTACATAACCAAGTGTACAAGACTATCTTTTTGACCTTTTGAAACCCACGCGATGCGATGTGATATAACAAATAGTTAGATGATATTTGTATATGTATATTATAAAATAAAGTTATTTACAAATAATGTTAAATTTACATGTATCTTAGCATCATACGTAAACAATAATAGAATAAGGATATTTATCTATATCTATGTATAATCTAATTAACAAATATTCAAAGGGTAAAGTAATTTAAAAATCGTATTAAGCCAACTATTTAGAAGAAGCAAACACTGGCATAATATAGCTTTTAAAAGACAACAAAAAAGAGATTTACAATAATAAACTAACGTTAAAAAATGTATCATACATGTGATAATCTTAAACATAAAATATTAATGATTAAAAATAAATTTTTTAAAGGGTATGTTCATTATTTTGGGAAAAGAAAAAGGAAAAAATGTGCTAAGATTTGAAATTTGATAGTTGTTTTTTTACTATGGTGTGACACGAATGTAAAAGTCTACATTTTCTCATGTAAAATCAAAATTATTTTTACTAAAAATTAACTTTTATTATTTCTTAATATTGATTGATGAACTCATTCAATTTTAAATTGAAAGTTATGAATTATAAATGAATAATACTCCATATATAGAATACTAAATATATAGTAAAATAGAAGGCTAAAATAAAAAATATAGCAAAAGGGAGATAGGAGAGAGGCTTCATCCCTAGTGTTTCAAGTTAAATGCATAGGATATTAACCGTTAGAATGTATCATTTGCAAATTTTTCCTTTTAATACTTTTATCTAGATATTTTAAAGTTTCAAATCAGAAAAAAACAAATGACTTAGTATTTATAAGAGGTCTCTAATTGATATTAAGGGATAATTAACTTTCCGTCTCAAGACTTGGGTTGGTTTTTTACAATGCTTTTTTATGGTTTATCAAATTGCTTCCCGTGTTCTGCATTAGAACATATAGTTGTAAATAAATAATACTCTGTAATGTGTGTTTTAGTTTTGTCAAATAAATCAACTTAATTACTAAAGAATACCAATCTAATCCTCTATACGAGACAGTTGAAGACGGTTATATCACTAGTTTTTGAAAAAGTCATGACATTATATGTAAATTCACATTTTCAACACTTAAATTATCGAGACATAATTTTTTTCATCAAATCAAAATTAACAAATCTAAATGCCTAAATTGACTTACCAAATCAAGTTTTTTATTCGTTATAAGTCAAAAAACTTACATAGCCTAACTGCCTAAGCATATAATAATATATAATACTCGTATAATAATAATCGAATAAAGTATATGTACAATTTTGTCTAATTTATATCTTAAAATTATTATTCCATGTTATTTGCAGTTGGTGTTTCTGTGTGTCGCTTCCACTCCCTATTGCAAATTCATTTCCTAAAATGGTCTGCAAGATGCTACTTCCCTTCACTCATTCTCTTTTCAATAAACTTAACATCTTTCTTCTGTTTCCGCGTCTCTCGAATCCTCATCAACATTCTCGAATGCAATCTAACTCTACTGGTTCAACCAAACACATCTCCGCTACTGTCAAAGTCACCAAGCCGGATGACGCCCTCCAACTGTTTGATGAAATGCTTCACAGACAACCTCCACCGTCAATCGTCGAATTTAATAAGCTGATTGCAGTCATTGTAAAGATGAAACATTATTCCACTGCGCTTTCACTTTATAACCAAATAAGTCTCAAGGGTATTCGTCATGATATTTACACAATGAACATCTCCATCAACTGTCATTGCCAATTGAAACAAGTGACTCAGGGTTTTGCACTATTAGCCACCATCTTCAAGCAAGGTCATCTACCCGATTTGGCCACCTACAATACTCTCATAAATGGGCTTGTTCTGGCAGATCGGGTTTTTGAAGCCGTTGAATTATTCAAGAAGCTGCTCAGAGACAAAATTTGCGAGCCTGATCATGTTACATATGGTACCGTTATCAATGGCCTCTGTAAAGTAGGTCACACCACCAAGGCACTTGAATTGCTCAAGTTCATGGAAGCAGGCTCTTGTAAACCCACTGTAGAACAATACAGTGCAATCATCGATGGCCTCTGCAAAGACAACATGGTCGATCATGCATTAGAACTCTTCACCCAGATGATTGAAAATGGCGTGCCTGCAAATGTTATCACCTACAACTCCTTGATTCACGGTCTATGTAACTTTGGTCGAGAGAATGAGGCTGCTAGAATGTTGATCAATATGGAGGACGAAGGAGTTCTTCCAATAGTGAATACCTTTACTATCTTGATAAACTCCTTTTGCAAGCAAGGGTCCGTAAAAGACGCAGAGCTAACTGTGCAAGCAATGATACGACAAGGTCTACATCCAAATGTAATCACTTACAATGCACTACTTCACGGATACTGTTTACGTAGTGAACTAGACGAAGCAAAAGGAGTTCTTGATCACATGGCAGAGAAGGATATTCTGCCTGATATCATCACCTATAACAGCTTGATAAATGGATACTGTAAGAAGAAAAGAATCGATGAGGCCATGAATCTATTTCGAGAAATCCAAATTAAGGGTTTGATAACTGATGTTGTTACTTACAATAGTCTTATACAAGGTATGTTTGAATCGGGAAGCCCTGCAGCTGCTAGAGAACTCTTTAGTGAAATGCAACCTAAAGGAGTAATACCAAATAGAATTACTTACCGTATCTTGTTACATGGAATGTGCACGAACTCCCAGTGTTCTGATGCCCTGGTTCTTTTTCGTTCGTTGACGAGCCATGAGTTGATAAACGATGTAGGTTTGTATAATATTTTGATTCATGGTTTTAGTATATGTGGGAAGCCTTACTTGGCAATGGATCTGTTTGATGAACTCTCATTGAAAGGCTTGAAACCAGATGTTAAGACTTATAATGTTATGATACGTGTGCATTGCCGAGAAGGGTTATTTGATAAAGCTAAAGAATTGCTTACAAAGATGGAACATAATGGTTGTTGGCCGGATTGCTTCACATATAATATTTTTGTTCAAGAGTTTCTGAAGGAAAACAAGTGTGAAGAGGCAGAGATTTTTCTAGAGGAAATGATCAACCAGGGCTTTATGCCTGATTCGACCACTTTTGAGATGTTGTTACAACTAATCTCGGATGTAGGACAAGAATCTCGTTTCCGAACAATCATTCAGAAGATAACAAGTGTTGAAGGAAAAGAATGAACTTTATTCTCATTCATAGTTTCCTGATCTTTCAGTGTATATCAAGGTCCAGTTCTGGTTGTCTTTATATTTGTTGATAGCTATTGCATGCTTGTTTAAGTTGTATCAGAGATAATCTGACTGCTCATTTGTTGATTTGTGATATGCAAATGTTATGCATCCTGCCTCATATCTGATGTATTCTATATATTCAATTGCGTATGTGTTAACTTTTACCTATTTGGGTAGGAATATGCCCTGTATACATCATGCCTCAAGTCTTTCCCTGTTAGGTTTTTCTTGCTACTCTCTTAGTTACACATTTTGATTGCAAAGACATACTTTTTAAAAAGATTACAAATTGAAAAACTATGTGATGTATATGTCATTAAACCACGACTGCTAAAGTGCCAGGTTGAGATTTATTTTTCAAATCAAAGGATGTCAACCTATAATGTAGTTCAATCTTGGTTACTAATGTCTTCATTCTGTCTGATAATTGAAGGTTGGATAGATATTTGAATAAGTGAATTTGTAGCGTTATTTTGAGGCAAATATTCATAATGTGTTGATTGCAGCTCTAAGAGACATCTAGGCTAAAAATACTACATGAGTATTGCAGTCGCCAATCTAAAATGAACAACTACATTTCAAACTTGAGAAACCAACTAACTATACACATAAAATGGGTGATCATTGCAAACAACAAAACAACTTGAAGCGGCAAAAAAAAAAAAAGAAACTGCATATTAAGATTGTAACCAAAAACTTAAGCCTACTTGCAACACGAAACTTGTGTTAGTGGGTTATGTTTATGGGCTAAGCCCATTATTTGTTTAGTTATATGTTTAAGTATTTATATTGTACGCACACGTTGATTGGCAAGAAATGAGAATTATGCACTTGAATGAGGGCACACTTAAAGTGAAACCCTAAAAGCTGCGCTCCAAAATATTGAACCCTCTCTTGTTCATAACTTTCTGCCGAGTTGATTTTTATACACCACCTCCTACTTTATCGCACACTGATTTTTATACACCACCTCCTACTCTATCGCCCACTGATATATTGTATGCGGTTAATAACATCACAAGTCTCGTTCCCGTCAAACTTGACATAGACAAACTAAACTATTCTTCTTGGAGTTACTTCTTCAAGAATCATTGTGAAGGTTTTGATGTCCTTGATCATATCACAGGAACATCCAAAAGTGAAGCTGCAACGACCTCTCCTACACCCGAGTGGTTGAAAGCCGATTCCATCATTAAGTCGTGCAACTAGGGGATCTTACCGTGGATGCTTATTTTTCGAAAGATTGAGTCCATTACCACTCTCTTGACTAATCTTGGATCGCCTGTGGATAATGATGATATTGTCACTAATACCATTAATGGATTAAGTGATAGATTTGCTCATGTTGCAGGAATTATTGCACATCGGGATCCGTTTCCCGATCTTGATATGGTTCGTTCAATGGTAACTACTGAGGAGATGCGCTTAACTCCAAGACCCGAGCCTCGACCACTAATAACACATCTTCAGCCCCTACGGTTCTCTTGACCGAAAGTTCTTCAAATCGTGGTCGTGATGTTCGTGAAAACAGAAACACTCCACATTCTCTTAAACCCCAGGTGTATCGCAATTTTAATCAAGGTTTTTGCAAATTTGGTAATATGTGCAAGTTTGTCCATGATCATTTTTCTCGTGGAAATAACAACCATAATGGTTCACTTTGGTCCTCTGGCAATAATTCTGTCACAAGACAGAATCACCAAAACTCAAATAATGGGCCTCATGCTTCTAATACTAACTCTATGTCACAAATCCAATTACTTGCACTTTTACAAGCCCAACAAAGGTTACTAGCTGAGTATGGATTGATGCATCAACCGGGCCAGACCCAACAATTTCCCCATTTGGCCCAAATTACGTGTCTAATGGCAATCCCTTAGCTTCATCAACTAGTCCACCTAGTTTTGGACCCACAAATGCTTCAGGCCAGTCTCAAGTAGCATTCCAGGCCCACACACAATCGGTTCAGGCCCAACAACTGAATCAAGTACGGTTATTGTCACGGGTTAATTCGAATGGTGTTTTGCCTACTTTTACTTCCACTGTCGGACATGAAACCTTGCTCCCTCATGCATTTATTACCATGACTCTCCAGGATCCACGAAATACTGGTTGGAACATGGACACAGGTGCATCATCTCACCTTAGTTCCTCTATAAATAATCTCCGTACTATTTTTAATACATGCATTTATCCGTCTGTGTATGTTGGTAATGGAAAGTCTATTCATCTCACCAACACGGGCCATAGCATATTGCCAACATCTTAAAAACCCCTTCATTTAAATAACATACTTATCACACCTAATATTGTAAAAAATTTAATTTTTTGTGTCAATTTGTCCGTGATGACAAATGTACTATTGAATTTGATGAGCTCGGTTTTTCTATGAAGGATTTTATGACCCGTCAAGTCCTTCGCCAATGTGATAGCACGGGTGATCTGTATCCTGTCACGAATTCTTCTCATTACCCTCAAGCCTTTCTTGCAAGTCAACACACGTGGCATCATTGACTTGGACACGTGTGCATTGCCGGGAAGGGTTATTTGATAAGGCTAAAGAATTGCTTACAAAGATGGAACAGAACGGTTGTTGGCCGGATAACATCACATATAATGTTTTCGTTCAAGAGTTTTTGAAGGAAAACAAGTGTCAAGAGGCGGAGATTTTTCTAGAGGAAATGATCAACCGGGGTTTCTTGCCTACTTTCACTACTTTTGAGATGGTGCTACACGTAATTCCGGATGCAGGACAAGACTCTCACTTGCGAACTATCATTCAAAAGATAACAAGTGTTGAAAGAAAAGATTAACTTTTACGAATTATCATTTCTTAAATTTTTCAAGGTATATAACAACCGGTTTCTGGTTGTTATTATATTTATTGATTGCTATTGCCTGCTTGATTATACAAGTTGTATTGATGATGATCTGTCAAGTCATTCGTTAATTTGTGTATGCTGTTTTTGTTGTTGTTTATGGATGTGTGAAATGCAAATGTTATTCTAACCCCGAAACCCCAAACCTCCAATCCTAAACCCTAACCCCTAAACCCTAAACGCTTTACAAAATTCTAAACCCTAAATCATACTAAACCATAAACCCTGCTAAACCCTAACCTTAAATCCTAAACCCTAAACCCTTAACCCTAGCCCTAAACCCAAACCCTAACCACAAATCAAATGTACAACCACTTACTAACACATGTGTTATTAATTAGTAAAACCCACCAAAAAATGAAAAAAAGAAGTTGTCAAAAGTATGTCTTGAGGGACGGCAAATCGAAGAGGAGAAAACGCTGAATTTAATGGTGCAATTTTCATAATTTTTTGATTTGTCGTTTGTGAGATAATTGATGTTAGGGGTAAATGGGTTTTGTACATGTGGAGCATTCTCTTTGTACACATGACACGATATCATTGGTTCCCTCATTCTCACTCAAAATTGATGTACTCAATTACTCATTTGAACTCTACTCTCTAATCATACTCCCAAATACTTGTAAAAAATACTTTACAATTAAATCTAATTGTATCCATGATTAAAAGCTAATTAACTTCTAGTTATCAGCCAACTTTCTTCACACCAGTCTCGAGTCCTGCCTCTAAATGGCCTACTCTGCGACTCCAAAGTCCAAAGTCCAAACTCATCCTATTCTCAATAGATTCTTGTGCACAGAGGAAGTTGTTGGCTCGAACCATGAGTTCCTCAAAGGTTGATGGAATCTTGGTCCGTAAGTCCACGAGTAACGCACTTGGTCGTTGGAGACCATGCATGAAGGCAGATATCATATGTTGATCCACACGTTTTCCAGCATCGAGGATTCTTTCATTGAATCGTTCAACAAACTCTTTGTGAGGCTCGTCAGGGTGCTGCTTGATAAAATGCATCTCATAACAAGTTAATGGGTTCTTTCTTTTGGACATGAAGTTTGATTTAAACTTTTTCACCAACTGGGAAAATGTTGAAATGCTATGTGGCGTGTAACGCCTCCAAATTTCGGGTTGCGGAAACGATCGGGTCGGGGTGTTACCAAATCAAATATCACAAGCACAAAGATATATAGCAAACGATCTCTAAATGAGACATTTGAAAACAGTTATTACATTTCCAAAAACTAAAAATGTATACAAGTTGTGAGTTCGCAAAGTAATTTCATTACATAATTTGTAATACAAAAGTTATGCACAGAAATCCAATTATGTGAAAACATGCGACTCGAGCTAGCATAACTTGTAGCAATCCTAATCCTGCTGGACACCTGAGAACACACGCTAAATGAGTTAGCTATAAAGCTGGTGAGTTCATAGGATTGTTAGTTGAAAACATAAAGTATAAATCTTATATGTTTTGAAAATTTGATTCAAAATCCACGATTTTGATTTGTATTGTTATAGTATTGTAAAATCCGTGTGTAATACACCTGTCAAGGTATCTCGTACCTAAGTGATTTAGTAGTGTACATAAGTACATCGAGGAAAACGGCAATCCATGCCTTGTTACCTATCATGTAATGGTATGTCTATGATGATGCCAGGCAATCCATGCCTAGATACTAACAAGTATGTGTATGACATAGTCATATCGAGGGTGTGGAAATCCATGCCTAAGTACAATTTGAGTATGTGTATGACCACGTCATATGGTAATAAGTATTAATATTACTTATTAGTAGTAAGGTGTTAGTGTGCCCCCTGGCATATTGTGTTGCCTCCAGTAACATGAAAGTATAGTCCCGCAGAACTATGATTGAGTATTTAAATCAAATACCGAGTTAACGACCTCACATGAAAGCTCACCGATCCTTTAACTAATGCGAATCTCGAGTGTAAACTCGCCGATCCGTGGATGAGTGCGAATCTCGAGCCTAAGCTCGCCGATCCGTGTGTTTGTGATTTGTATCGCTTTACCGCAATATCGTTTTGTGCCCACTCTAACCATGGCATCGTTTTGTACCCACTTTACCGTGGCATCGTTTTGTGTCCACTTGGCATCGACTTGATTGCTCGCAAGCAATGTATGAGAGTCAGCAGTACCACGACATGCCCGACTTGAGTAATTGAGAGCCGGCAGTACTACGACATGTCCGACTATGGTAATTGAGAGCCGGCAGTACCACGACATGCCCGACTATAGTAATTGTGTTTGTATAAGTGTATGTATACCAATATACATATGTAGATTGTAGGTAGCACCAAGTGTTCGAGATAGAGTACGAGTATGTGTGTATATATATATATATATATATATATGTATATATATAAGTCAAATCAACAAACACGTCCTACCGAGTATCATGTAACCCATGATGGTGATTTAGTGTATCTAAGCATGCATATACAATACTTAAATATTAGGTTTAGCACGATAAGCCTAGGTATGAATAACTCATCACCTAGTTGTTTTGTATTAGTATAAAGAGTCTATACTAACGTATGTTACGAACGTATACTTCTAGCCTCAGCCTAGCAAGTATAATGAAGTCCGTGGTTAATGTTTACTTAAGTACACTCCATCCTATTAATAATGAAATGTAACAGCAGTCTTAGTTCCTATAAGGAAAACTAATCCTATAAAAGTTTAGTATTGATAGTATTGTCCCGCGACAATATGGTCAATGCATAATGATAATTTAGTCAAGTTATGTGATGGTGATTGTTATTCAACAATCAAACAATTTACAATGGCAACCTATCTAGGTTAAGTAGTGATATTGTTCTACAACAATATAATGAGTGTAATTCCTAAGTATTACACATTTTGTATTACATAACAGTAACATAGTTGAGTGTGAATTATAAAGGTTTTATCATTATAATTCGAAAACAGTAGTTGTGCATGCGTCTCACCCCGAAAATAGTAAAATAGCTGAAATGGTGGGGCTATGAACTTACCTGAGGAGCTAGCGATCCTACGATATGCGCGTCGTCCGATGGGTAACCTCCTAGTGTCCTAAACACGTGAGGTTATATGAGTACGAGACAAATCAGTTTGTCTAAGCGAGTTGTGTAAGTATTCATTTGTCGTTCAGGTTTGGAAACCGTGTACGGGGGTCCGGGGGCAACGCCCCTAGTAGCGGGGTCCAAGGGGCAGAGCCCCTGGCTGGGGTCGAGCTGTTTTTATTTCTATTATGTTGTTGTAGTGAAAAACGCTCTGAAATTCCATTTCGGAGTAAAATTAGCTGTAAAATTTGAGTCTCGACACTTAGTGAAAAATGAGTTGTAAACATTCTGTTTTTAGCGACACTTATAGCGTCACTTAGGGGTTTATGCGACACTCTAGAAGTTCTGCATAAAATGGGAAATTCTGAAGTGTTAGCGTCACTTGGGGAAGTGATGCATAAGGGGTGACACTTAAGCAAGTGTCGGGAGTAAGTGTCGGGTGTTGAATTTGCGTCACTTAGGCAGTGAAGCAAAAAGAAGGTTTTATGCGGCACTTAGGCAAGTAACGCAAGATTAGGGTTTTATGCGACACTTAATGCGTCACTTAAGGAAGTGACGCTATACTGGATCTGGCCGTGCAACACTTACATTTGTTCAACGATTTTTCCTCTAAAATCAAGATCTAACCTATTTTTGGACCAAATCTTGTTGATATAATGTTAATACATGATATATTAAGTGTTTTTAACAAGAAATAACAAGAAAAAGTGGGTAATTCCTTACGATTTGAAGATCGAAGATTTGAGGATGATGATGATGAACTTGATGGTGAAGAAGATGGAGATGATGATGATGACGATTTGCTGCTGTTCTTGTTGATGTTATTGTTGTTGATGATGTTAGTTGTTGTTGTTTGGATTTGAGAGAGAAAAGAGATGAGAAAAGATGAAGAAGAAGACGAAATGATAAAAATGAGAAAGGGGTTAGTTTGGATCGGCTTATGTTAGGTGGGGAGTACACTGCCTCCCAAATTGCAGTGTAAAATACCCGTGTTTGTTTACCCGATCGTATAAAAATGTAATATTTTTAATTTATAAAATTGTTTTATATATTTTCGAATATTTTTGAGTTGAAACATTTTATAAAAATAAAATGTTTAGGTTAAAGTTTTATAACTAAATTTCGTGCAGTTTCAGATAACTAAAATGCATTTTATCAGATTTGTTTCCTAGTGATTATGAAATAACATCTTGCATTACATATATATAATTATATATATATATATATATATATATATATATATATATATATATATATAAAGTTTTCGAATACTTTGTTATAATTGCGTACTAAGTACGATTAATTAAAGTAAAAATTGGGCGCGAAAATTGACCTTTTTGACCGGGTGTTACATGGCGGTAAAACAGAAAACCACTGTGAGTCCGTGATGCGTCTACTATGAGTGTGTTGCGAAACAAATGGCACCAAGCTGGGTCTGGAGGAGTGTAGAGAGGCATTGTTCCTTCAAATACCCGAAGATGTTCATCTGCATCCGTAATACCATCATAACATTCACATTTGGAATGTTGAATCCGACAGGCAGGGTATCTGAAATTTCCTGATTGAACTTGGATGTCAGATTCACCCTCCGAATTCGAGACTCTTGAACATGTTGACATATGTACATACAACTATCAACATTGGTATTGGTATTGAATACTACACAAAGAAAGTACTAGCACACCCCTGTAGCATATTGCATTAATATGAACTGAGAGTTTGACATTAACATTTACTTTTATTTGTAACATAAAATAAATGAACCTTCAGTCCGAATGGTATTTGGTTCCTGTTTCTTCATCTTTTGTTACTTTTCTATGACATTTGGCCTAATATGAAATGATTTTTCTAGTGCTTTAGGGTGCGTTTAGTTACAGAAAACTCCTCAAATTTTTCATAATTAAACGCGCCATTAATGTATGTGACATTGGACATGTTGATTTGATAAATACATCATCAGGTAATAATCAAGCACGGTAGTGATTTTTTTTTTTTCTTTTTTTTTTTTTTTTTGAAAATTAAATAAAAACAAGTAGATCTAGTCATCAAAAAAGCTAGCGAGTAAAGTAATTAGGGTTTTGAAAATCATTTGGATTAAATTTATAAGATAAAAAGTAGGTAACTACAACGTTGTCATAAACCTGAACATCACCAAGACTATAATAACTCATAATCAATAGATATCCAAATAGCTAGGATCATGAAGCTGAAGATGAAGAATCAAAATAAGTGTAAGTGGAGATTGACTGATATATACTCAACACTAGCTTTATATGACCTTGTGGGTAAAATTAATGGTGGGTAAACTTAAAAAATAGAAATACTGTAATTATTTCTGAAGAGTTACCTGCTGATGAAACTTACTTTTCTTATTCTTCAAATAAAATTCTCCATAACTTCGGACTAGTTAACTTTAGACGTACGTGTAGAAACTAAACAACTTTATTGAATACTGAATACGATTACAAGTGTGTTTAAAATAGTAAACAAACAAAACCCTAAAGGTAATTAACGTGCCTAAACTAAAATAATAATATAGGGTGAAGTTCAGAGGAGCAACCCTTTAAATTTTTCTAATCATAAAACCTGCTAATATGCAAGATACAATGCAAAAAAATAAAATGCACTAAAATTTCACTTACATATTAATATTAATGTTTCATACAAAACAAATAATATTTCTAAACTCATTAATTACACTAATACATCATTTTAATAAATTAAAGGGTAAATTATATTTTTCGTCCTTGTGGTTTTTCATTTTCCCACTTTCAGCCCTTTTACTTTTATTTAATTACAATGGTCATCCTTATGCTTTGTGCTTTTTTCCCAAGTTAGTTCTTTTACATTTTTAATTACAATGGTTATCCTTATGTTTTGTGCTTTTTCCCAAGTTAGTCCTTTTAGTGTATAAATGACTAAACTAGCTTTTTAAATTTCTTTTTTGATTTTGATACCCTTTCCTATAATATTTTTTACTTATCAGTACCCCTTATTAATTTGCACTTCTTCCTTAAACACTTATCAAGAAAAATATCGAAAAACCCCAAAATATTAAATTTACTTATTCTCCACTAATTACACTTTTCATTAATCAAATATTAAATCTACCAACTAAAATATAAGGGTTATAGATAAGTAAAAAAAATTATAGGAAAAGCTATCGAAATCAAAAAAGAATTTTAAAATGCTAGTTTAGACATTTATACACTAAAAGGATTAATTTGGGAAAAAGTACAAAACATAAGGATGACCATTGTAATTAAAAAAGTAAAAGGATTAATTTGGGAAAAAACATAAAACATAAGGATGACCATTATAATTAAAAAAGTAAAAGGACTGAGAGTGAGTATATGAAAAACCACAAGGAAGAAAAATGTAATTTACCCTAAATTAAAAGATACAAATGGTCATTCTTTTCAACTACAAGTTTAGCGGACTTTAATTTGATAGAATTCTTCATAGCATTTCTCATAGCACTCTCCTTAGATGTTTTAGCTACAAAATGAATAACAAACATGAGTCAACTTACAAAAAAAAAAAAAAATGCGGTAACAATATACAAGATATAGTGGACAAAAATTATTAATTTTACAAATCAAGTATACATCAAGCTGCAAAACACATAAAAATGCTATATATCATAAATGTGGTAACAAAATATACAAGATACGGTAAACATATATAAATAAATTTTTGATTTCAAATATATAACCAAGATTTAAAACTAAATAAACTGGTAAAAATTATAATGCAGTAACTGATATGCAAGATGCAGTAAATAAATACTAGCATAACTCATATGATTGCAATTAAAATGCAGTAGTATAAAATGCAGCTGATAAAGCATCAAATGCAGTGAACTTTTTCCAGATTTACTTTTTAGATCTAAAAAGTAGAATTACATTTTCAGATCTAATTTTTTATCTAGATCAACATTCCACAAATTCAATACATATCTAACATTTTATACACTTAAAAACTGCTCATAAATCATCAATAACTATCAATCAAACTTAGATCTATCATTTCAGCAACAATATCACACTTATATACACTAGATCTATAAAATCTACCAAAAATGCACTAAAAATGTAAAATGCAGTAGAAAAATATAAAATGCAGTGAACCATTTCCAGATCTACTTTTTAGATTATTTTTTTTATCTAGATCAACATTTTACAAGTTCATAGATAGATCTAACCTTTAACACACTAAATAACTACTCAAAATATCATCATTCACTACCAATCAAAGTTAGATTCATCATTTCAACAAAAATATCACACATATATCCACTAGATCTAAAGGTTTTTATGTAAATACACCATCAAAAACACTCTAACAAACATCAAAATTACTAGATCTAGAACTCTTTGTCGCACCCTCAAATTTACTGTGCGGAAGCGAATCGGGTATGGGCACGATTAATCCGATAATCATAGCACAAAGATATAATGAACGACCACTACATGCGTCGTTTTACAAAATACATTGATTTAAATAAAAGTTTTCAACTATTATGATAATTACAATAGCTCGGTATCCTGATCTGAAAGATTCTGCGGCATAACTACTTTTACAAAATATAGTAATGCATATAAATCTCTTGTTGTATGCATGCGACTCGAGCTAAGGTATCCAAAGTGAGTAGACCTACTGCCGCTGAGAACCTGAGAATACATGCTAGAAGGTCAACTAAAAGCTGGTGAGCTCACAGGTTTAATGGTAAAACATAATGTATGAACCACAAGATTTAATATGATTGAAATCAATCAAATAAGTGTGTATATTACTGCCCTGAGCTCAGAGTTTGAGCTTAACTGAGGTGTCGGGATCACAATCAAGTGCCCCATTGAGGTTGCCTCCTGCGAGTGGCTAATCAATCACTCGTTATGAATAACTGATAATGCGTCCGTTTGATCGGTTAGTGCGTGCTAACCCGGACAAGGATTGTCAGTCCCAAATAGTACTATTCACTAACATTCACGATACTAACAAACTATGATGTGGAGGGCTTAAATGATTAGTAAAATAACTCATGCATTCAATATATCGATGTTTTTGTACTCGTGTTCACATGTAAATAAAACTAGCATGTATTCCCACCCCGGGAGTAAAAACGATAAAATGCGGGGCTATGAGACTCGCGTGAGTTTTATGAGTAGGTGTTGCTACAAGCAATGATGTTGTCCAAAGACTGTAACTTTCTAGCGTCCTAAACGCGCAAGGTTATAATATAAGTAGATGTCTCAAAAGACCATCTATGCTAGTTGTCCACTCAACTAGTAATGTCCAAATACTTTGGTTGTTGTTTGAGTTTTAAAAACATGTACGACCCATTGGTGAGTTTTCATAATAATAATTTCAAAGTATTATTATTATAATGTTGTTATGTTACATTTGTAAAATATAAATGTGTGTTTCCGAGTCGTATCATATAAGTATTGATGTTTCATCAGTTTGACACTTAGTGTAAAAAGTATTTACTAAATTTTAAATGATAGGGGTCCGGGGGCAGCGCCCCTGGTAGCGGGGTCCAAGGGACAAAGTTGGGATTTGTGTCACTCTCTACGACCTAAGTTTTGCGACATAAGAGTTTGTGTCGCTATATGCGATATTCGGTTTAGTGCGACACAAGGTTTTACATCGCTATATACGACATTCGGAATCGTTTGCGAGATAAATATAGTGTCGCAAGTTGCAACATAGGTAATTGTTGCGACATAGGTAATTGTTGCGACATAATGGCTTGTGTCGCAATGGCTTTAGGCCACCTGCGACACAAGAGGCTGATCAGATTTTCAAGAGTCGAAAACATGGTCAAACGAGCTCGGTTTGACCCAAAACTTTTTCCCAACCCGTAAATATGTTTCTAGAGCTCATCAAAATTATCGGTTCGTTTCGTGGTTAACCCGAAGTGTTGGTTTTTATTAAACTACTAAAACAGCCATTGGTTATGTTTTTTTACATATTTTTTCACTCGATTCACCTCTCGTTTTAACCAAGTTATAACTCGAAATATATCAAGAGAAAAATCACACTTGTTACCAACATCTTAACTATTTTCATAAATTTTTTCAGAATTTTTAGAGGTCATTTAGTTAGTTAAATAAAATCATAAAGGACCAAAGGTCAGATTTCGGCCAAATCTGACCTTTACATGCAAGTCGATTTTTATAGCAAAATTTGTGTGTTTCTGAAATGAGGCAAAGAAGAACTTTTTGTAGTCAATATCCATACGGAGATTTTAGCTCATGTTTCATGCATTTATTTGGTGTAGAACTTGAGTTATAGCAAAATGGTGAGATGATTTTTCCAGTGGCAGAAAACTGTTATGTATATATGTTTGTAAAAACGAGTTTTAGCTTGTTATTTGGACATCAACTTGTTAAGTGAGCAAGTAGACACATAAAAAAACATGTTCCATGAGAATCTAGTGGAAGAAAAGGAGTGTCTTACAACGATGGTGATGATCTAGAATCGAAAATGGAGGAGAGGAGCTCGATTTTGCTTTTCTTCTTTTTCTTCTTGCTTCTTCTTCAAAAACAAGGTGAAGGTTGTTGAAGGATTATGATAATCATGTGGTGGTTTGGATGATGATGATGATGTCGTGAAGGAGGTGAGGAGAAGGAGAGGAGAGAGTGGGTGGAGTTGATTGAAATGAGAATGATGGAAGTGGTGTATATGGTTTAATTTTAAGTCAAACAAGGCAAAGGGGTGAGGGAGGCCATGCCCCTCCCTCGTGGCCGGTTTTCATGGGCCCCACAAGTAGGTGGGTGTCTCAAATTTTGCTCCCTAAAGTTATGTTATGTGTAGTGCTCGTTTACCCGATTGTTTCGACATTTATTTAGACGTTATAGGTTATATACACATGTTTTAAATAACTTTCGAATTTCCATATTTTTAGATTGTAGTACTATTAAAGAATACTCGAAAACATTTTATAAAATGTTTTGTTACAATGTCGGGTTCGGTTTACACGTTTGTGTTTCGGTTATTAAATTGCGTGACATTAAATTCGTATGTTTTTGTTATCGATATAAAATATAATATTTCAAATGAAGGTTTTAATTAAGATAATTCATTTCAAGTTGTGAAAATAATTTTTTTTGTTCGATTATCGGGCGCGTCTCATGTGTTTGTCGCATACGTGTTATTTTATACGATACGAATAACGTGTAAAATTTTATCGAAATAATATATAGTAAATAATGAGGTTATTAAATAATTTCATATTATTTAATAATTATGTTCACCAACGTCCGTATTGTGATGTGTCGGATTCCATACGCTAATAAAATGGACGATTTAAATGAATCACGTACATGTGTATATATATATATTCCAATATATATAATGATACAAATAATTAGCCCAATACATAACTAATTATATGTATAAACACCATGATTAGGTACTAATTACAGTTCTAATTTGTCGAGTGTCACACTATTGATAGTATCTATTATAGATCCATAAACACGACGAACCTCCAGATCTGTCATCGCCATCACGCGCTGCTGGTGGTGGTGGCGATGGTGTAGCGGTGGGAGTAGAGACGAAGACAATGGAGGAGATGACAGAGAAGATGGAGGACACGGTGGAGCAGAAGGAAGAGCGGCGGTGGTGGTGGTGGTGACGGAGGAGCGGCGGCGGTGGTGGTAACAAAGGAGCGGTGGAGGTGGTGACGGAGGAGCGGCGGTGGTGGTGATGGAGGAGCAGTGGTGGTGGTGACAGAGCAATGAAGGTGGTGGTCTTGTGTATTTTAGTGTATGTATGTGTTTTTTAGAGATGATTTAGGAAAGCTTGTGCTTTTTGGAGAGATGATTTTGGATAGTGTGTGTTGTGAATAGATAGAAATATTAGAAGTTGACCCTCTGTCCAAGTTTTGCACATTGAATTGCACAATTACAATTTATTCCTTCACTTAAAAATAATTGCATACAAATCCTTGAATGACATGGCTTAATCTTGACCGTTCGTGAATGAATGGATGGCTGAGATGTGGACTGCTCCTCCTGCCTTTCAAAAGCCCCTGCTCCTTTGATCCTTTACTTAAAATATGGGTCTAAACTAATGTAGGAGATGCTTATTATGCTACTAAGACGTAGTTCAAACCTCTTTTATTGTTACTTACACATTTTTATTAGTTGAACATAAGTTAAACTTAACTTATGTGTACCAAAGGCAAAACTAATTTGAATTTTATATCTTTGACCCTCTAACTTTTCTACATTTACAATATAAGTTCCTCTAGTATGATGATGAAGCTAGGATATAATGATTTATTCATTGAGGGTGGGGGGAGGGGGGTAAAGTTTATTTATTTATTTCATTTTTGAGGGAGCAAAACTCGCCATCTCTAAACAATGTCACTCTCAACTTTGCTCGGGTAAAAACAAAGAGAAGTCGAAGTGTCCTTTGGGTGATACCCACCACATCTTAGCAAATTCGAGCCCGACAAAACTTGACAACATAATACTAAAGGACAACCACTACTTGTCTGCTAGTTTCAGATATCACCTACACGTGGACGTATCACATTCTTGAACGTGGCAGTATCGTAATGACAATCCAACTTCAGGCCTCCCCTATAAAGAGTGTGAGTTTCTCCATAATCAAACGGATCCTAACACATTCACTCACACTCTTTCACAATAAGTAGCACTCTAAAATCTTCGATTCTTACCACTCTTTACTAAACCCATTATAATGAATTGGAGTGTAATTGATCATATATCCTAATCTCGAGCATAACACTAATACTTGATCACTATACCCTTAGTTTATACCTAATCTCAGTAAGGATCAAAATTAGTGTCTATTAGTTGATGTTCAAGCGTAAAAACACTTGAATACAAAAAGAAGTTAAAAGTGAAGGGAAGAATTACCTTACCTCCTCTGCTGCTGATGATGAACGGTGATAGTAAACGTCCAGGGAAGTTAAAATTGTGCGATAACTTTGTAAAGTTAAAAACCACAAAAAGAAGTTGTACGATCATACGTGGAATCTTCTCCCATACGTTCACCGTTTCAAAAACAAAATTTATTATTTCTTTTATTAATACTGTTAACAACAACAATAATACTCAATCACGTCAAAAGCATGGTATGAATAGAGACTGCATATGTAAAAATTTTCTACGAATATATATATATATATATATATATACATATATATATATATATATGTATATATATATATATATATATATATGTCCACCAACGAACTTGAACCCACAACCTCATAGTTAGAAGGTTCCCATAATACCACTAGCCAAGGGCTCTTTGGTAATATTGTTAAATATTATTAGTTTAATTATAATGTTACATTATAAGTTTAGAAAGAATTATATATTGCAACCTTATATATTGTTATATGAATATTTATTTAATTTAATTATATACCTATTATTAATACAATATCTAATTTTATGGTACTTATTATAATTACAGTAAATATTAAATTAAAGTTCAAATGAGTACATCATTTTTGAGTGAAAATGAATGAACCAATAGAAATGTTTGAGGTAGTTGATAGATATAACATTGAATTTGATTCATACAACCAAACTACACATTAACAAGTTGTACATTATGCATTATGTATGTCAAATTGTGTTGTAAGTATTAAGAAGTGTGTTGTATTTATCAACATCCATAGAAATGTGTCATGTGTCACTAATCTTACTTTCCACCACATTTTTAAAATTTAAATATCTCTCAAACGGTAAGTTAAAAAATCACAAAAATTGCACCATAATAATCAATGTTTAATTCTCTTCGATTAGAGATGTGAGGTACACTTTCAACGGACTTTTTTTTTCCATTTTTCGGTGGATTTTGAAAACGAGTAACACATGTGGTACCAGCGGGTAATACATGTGGTACCGGCTAGTAACACATGTGGTACAAATTTTGTACAATTTGTAAAACCTAAAAACAAAAAAGTAATCGAAAGTATACTTTGTCACATCTCTAATCGAAGAGAACTAAACGTTGACTATTATGATGCAATTTTTATAATTTTTCGACTTACCATATGTGAGATATTTGATTTTTAAAATCGTGGTAGAAAATGAGTATTATAACACATGGTGCATTCCTATTAGTTTCCATATTTTCACCAAATTTTTTATTCTCATTTGAACTTAACTCTTAATATATAAACACAATAACGATTTATATATTTTATAATAAAAATCGTTATTGTTTACTATTATTTTATTATATATTTTAAATAATTCTATATTAACATTAACCTAATTTATTTATTTGAACAACTATATCTGCTACCAGTTGATGCGGAAAAGAGAATTTTAGTAGTAATGGACACAACTTGAAGAAGTGAGTCTAGAGTTTTTTTTATTTAAATTATAATTATTAATTCACAATTTATTCACTTTTGTCGATCAAAGGTGACACATTCAGCTCATTCAGATTGTGACTTCATCATTTTCCATTCTTTCAAATTCTTTTTAACGTGAGTAGCTTTCAGTTGATTCAAAAATATTATACGAATCAAATGTGCCCTAAGTAACATTCTATAGCTAACTTTCTCTAAACATAAATAATTTCTCCCAACCTACTTGAATTGTTTTCAACTCCTTTTATAATCCATTTTAAAGTTAACATTCAAGACGTAACACACGTGAAAATTAAGAAAAAAAGAGTTAGAAGAGATAGATATCTCTTGATAGAATTATGTGGTGCAGTTTTTTGCACGCTTCAACGAGTCTTCATAGGTCTAGAAGATGATGGTGTTTAGATAGTGGCCGGTCTCGGTTTCATGATGTGAGTGTTCTGGTAGTTTTGTGTCGAAAGTCTTCCGACTCTGCGTGGTGGAGTGGCATGTCCCGAATGATATTTCGGCGTTATGAAGTTTGAACGTGCGACATTGATGAAGGGACGAGATTGTGAAGGGTTACTGGTTTTGGGGTTCGTCAATCTTTAAGTGATAGATTGTTAGGATTGTGAAGACTTAACGAAAAAAATAAACATGTGCTAACATGTAGGAATCGCACAGCGATGAATGGTGCACCGGTTACGAGGTGACGGGTAGTTGTCGCCGCGCGAAGTCTGGTCGGCTAGATATGTTATTTATTGTTCCCTAAGTTGGTTTATCACATAAATATAACTCCTATGTATTTGTAAACCATTGGTAGGGAATTTACACCGAAAACTCTTTGGTTTGGCTCCGTGAACTAAACAAATCTTCAAGTTGGAGATTAAACATAACCACGTAAAATCATTATGTCGTATTGTTCTATTTTTTATATTGTTTGATTTGTTTAGTTGCTTGGTGACCGATTTAGCTATCCGATTATCTTTTGTGAGTGTAACCTCGATTCCGAATATAGTGAAATTTATTTTTTACTAATAATTAGTTATTGTTAGTCATATGTTCGCTGCAAATTCCTAAAATACACTACCCATAAAAGTATGAACAAAATAAAATAAAAATGGGCCTTTAGGCGAAGCCTAATTAACTAAATACTCCGTATAATACAAAATATAATTTTTGGCTAAAGTTTGTTAACTTTTATATTAATAATGTAATTTTGTAATGGGTTTATTTTGTTATGTATTAAATTTTACATTGGTTTACTATTATATGATATATACTTTTATTTTTCCATTGTATATATTGAGATTGTAAATAACGTTTATTGTATATACACTTTCCTTTTTTAGCATTGACAAAGACAAAAACTTTTCTATTTGAACTTACCCAAAAACAAAAGTTTACATACAATAGACCGATATTTACAAGTTCAATACATATAATAGTTTTTGAAGTTCGCCTCATACAATAGTAAAAGATGTAAAGTTTAATACATGACGAAACAATAAACCTTCTTGTAATGTATTGTTTTGCTCAATGTAATAGTTTTATTGCAATTTATTTTATAACGCTATGTGTTTTATCAAATAAATGTAAATTGAAAAAAAAGTTAGGCCTATTGAATTAGTGTTGGTCATGGGATACTTAGACCTCTTGCAACGCGAGCGTTCTGGCCGAGGTGGAGCCTCAGAACGCCCCAGAACGCCGGCAATGGGGCGTTCTGGGGGGACGTTCTGGGGGCGTCGATGGGTTTTGCACGGGGCTGCGTGGGGCGTTTTCGTGGGACCATGGGCTTTTTACCGTTTGAAAAAAAAAAAATTTTATTTTGAAAAAGTGACGTTGGAGCAGAAAAAAAAATTTTTTTTTTTTTTGAAATATAGCCGTTGGAGCGGCCTTAGGGCAGAATTTTTTTTTTTTTTTAAAAAAAACCCCATTTCCCTTCCTATATATATCCACACTTCCTAACTCATTTTTCACACAACACATCTTCATTCTCCCATCTTTTTATACAATCTTCAAACACTTAAAAAAATCAACACCCACAATCATGTCTTCACCAAATGAATCCCCAACCGAAACCCGAACACTCACTTTAATCCCGAGCAAATGTCATACACTAACCTCATGATTTTTGGAACTCCAAACACTCCCGGTGCGGCTAGCTCACAACCAAATCGTCACCCAAATCCACCACAATACGGCATGTACCCACCACCACCATACTATCAACAACCTTACGATTACGGTCAACAACAACCATAATTCCACCACCAACAACCTTACTTTCAACAACCACCAACATTCTTTCCCCCCCAACAAACCCAACAACCCGAACCACAACCCGAACCACCCACCCAACGACCCGGAAAGCAAATCCAACAAAGTCCCCGAAAAAGAAGTCACAAAAAACGAGCGGAACCGGGGCCCAAATCGTGTCCGAAAAAGAGTTGGGCGGGAGCGGAAGAAGCGTGGTTGGCGACATGTTGGTGTGACACGTCGGAGGATCCCATCACCGGGAACAACCAAAAAAGGGGTACGTTGTGGACCACCGTTGAAGAAAAGTTTAACTCTAACGATGAAGGTTGGGTTCGCTACGCCGACGCACTATCCTCAAAGTGGCGATACATAAATAGGTATTGCAAAGATTTCAACAACATATACGAAGAACACAGCAAGATGTCTAGGAGGGGCAGCGGCACCGACAACGAAATGGTGTTTGACAGATCGGTTGCGGAGTACTTCCGGTTGTTTGGCAAAAGCTTCAACATGAAAGAAGCTTGGAATGTTTTAAGGTTTCATCCAAAATGGCGTAAAGTTCAAGGGGTTCAACACGAAGATGACGACTACTTCGCGGACTCGGTTGACCTCTCCGACGACACCCCGACCGGGCTTCCGAATGAGCTTTTCGAGGATGACCCGTTGCCACGGCCCATTGGCCGAAACAAAGCCAAAAAGATTGCTAGGAGTTCTGGTTCTTCGGATGCGGGTAGTGCTTCACGTATAAGTACCCCCAAATCAAGGCTTCAAGAAATCGCGGAGTGTATGACGAACAGGAGCACGAAAATGTTTCAAGCCAATAAAAAGGCGGTTGAAACATTCACCCGTAATGAAAACCTCCGGACCGCGATGCAAGGTGTTCAGTTCCTCTCAATCGACACCTCCCACATGGATCCAAAAACCCTACGAGCGGATAACAAGATGTGCAAAAAGATTATGAAACAATTTGCACACTTGTATGAATCGGACGACGAAGAGGAAGGCAGTGACGGAGGCGGCGAGGAAGGCGGTGACGGAGGCGGCGAGGAAGGTGGTGATGAAGATTCCGATGACGAGTAGTTTAGTTTATGTTTTATTTTATCATTGTGGTTTTTAATTCCTAGGACTAGTAATCGCAAGTTTAAATTATTGTATTTTTAAGGAACCGTATTGTAATTTTCAATTTTTAGGATCGTAATTTTATTTTTAATAAAAATGTAACGTTTTAGTTTTATTTTTAATGAACTAGTTTTTAATTAATAAATTGTAGTTTAGTTTAATTAAAAAGAAAAGTTAGTTTTTTTTTAGAAAAATCAAAATGAAAAGAAAATGGTGGGGCCAAGGGGGGATGATGGGCGTTCTGGGGCGTTCTGAGTTTACCACTGCACGTGCTGACTGGATGTCGACGCTGATGTGGCGCCCAGAACGCCCCATGATGGGCGTCACCATTGCAAATGGTCTTAGACTACTCCCATTCACAACCAAAACCAACCCAACTATCCATTAAAAAATTAATTTATCTCACATCCACCTATCCAACCAAACTAAACCCAACTTTACACTCTCATTAACAAGCCACCTTAAAACATTTTTTATTAAATAATTTCAATTATAGTATAAGGTTTATTACACAAAGTACAACTCAAAACAAACCAAATATATTATAATAGTTACCGTTGGTACCTAATCCAATCAAACCCAGCTTCGTTTGGTGAGGTTTTATTTTTTTATTATTTCTTTTATCATTCTTGGTGACCAACCAAGCCATGAAGGTCACCGATGGCAACAGTCTTATAGAGGTCAGTAGTCGTGACTAAGTCATACTGACATGAAAGGTAGTCGTTCGAATCCGATAAAGCTCTCCTAAAAGAAGACTGACGTAGGGTTGTCACTTTTATTATTTTGGATGCACTAGTCAATGCTTGAATCTTGGACGTACAACTCCCCGATACTACTTATCTTAATGTTGTTATATCACTTTGACCACCTTAGGTGGGGCCAAGGTGTAAACGAGACGACACCCTCACAAGCTACTTGATCGAGATTGACTCGAAACATGCTCGAAACTGAATCGGTATATATCAAGTCCAGCTCGAGCTGGTCGAGTAGACATTCGACTATTCTAGTCGAGCTCGAGTAATAAGACATCCGCCTTTGCCAGCCTAATTAAGCTTGCATTAGCCTAATTAAGCTTGCATCGTTATGTATTATTAACCTCTACTTATATGAATATTAGCATATAAACCCTACTTTTTAATAAACTTTGAGTCGAGCTTAAACTATCTAGCCGATTAATACCAATTAAGAAATATTTAGATTGATATTTCAATACCGATAATCGAGTTGAGTAGAGCCAAGCCTGAAAAAAATCAGTTCATTAGTCGAGTCGAGCTTAAATTTGAAATACAAGCGCGATTGAGCTCAAGTCAAATTTCGAGCTTCGAGTTTTCTAATCGATTTAAGCTCGAGCTCGGTACTGTATTGGCTCGACTCTACTTGATTACCCCCCTCACTGGTGGTGTGCTTTTATTTGTCGCATCAGTCATATCCGTCATCCAAGCTGTAATGGTCAAATCAATGATAAAAATATAAATCCTTTTTTTTGTTTAACATTGAAACAATATCAAATTCGATCTGGTCAAACATATTGTCTCTGCTAATTTACTGAAAACGTAAGTCACCAAATAAAACCCGCAATGGTTAATCTAAAACTGCACTAATTGACGCAATTCAACGAAAAAAAAAAAAAAAAATCCAAAATGGCAATGTTGTACTACAGCTACTAGCTTGGATTTAATCACGGCCGGGTTACATTTTAAGGACCCAAAAGAAAGTAGATCACTGATGTGCACAACGAAGAGTGTTAAGTTGCCTATAAGGAAGGGGCTCGAAGTTCGAGCTATCTCCAATCACTCCCTCTTCAATCTCACCATCTGCACCAGATAAAATGACATTTTACAAACGCTAGCTTTGAAACATGTCATCATACAAACTACATGATACATAGATAATATGGTACAAGTCATTCTTACACTGGAGATTTACAGCCATTTTGGCTTGATCATCAGCTGCCGTGTTAAAATCCTTCCAAATGATAGAACAGGAAAAGAAATCAGAAAATTGGAAGAAATGTGATTTACATATTACACTTGATGTGTAGAGAAAAAAACGATCGCAAGTTGCAACATTTATTGTTGGGCTTAGTCTCTCGAAATGCTACCAACTTTGCCCAAAAGTCTATTGTATGGGACTAACTTTCAACGAGACATAAGAATGCAACCTACTTGAAAATTGGGGTTTTTGATGTAGTTTTTAACCTTTATAGCCGGTAACCGGTTACAAAATATGATTTTGGTATGTTAGATCACACGTGGCAGTACACGGTGGCTATATGTTTCCACGTATTATCTATTTTCTTCCAAGGGGTCTTATTAAAAAATTTTCATCGTCTTTGTGATCTGAAGTTACATCAAACGGAGTCAGACCAAAGTTTCTTACACTCACCTACCCTGTTTCATCATTCAAGAACATCAAAATTGATGGTTGATCTTTCATCGTCTTTGTGATCTGAAGTTGCTAAAAGGTATGTATAACTTGGTTTTCGCATTTTGATGTGTCGAAGAACTGATTTATGTTATAAAACTAGGGCTTATAAGCAAAATGAAAAAAAAAAAGTTAAAATCTTCTGAAATTGTTGTCGATGCTTTTAACACAAGTGTTCATTCAGATTTGTAAGTATTTATGCGTTGGTGTGTTTATTTACAGAAATGGAGGGTGAATTTCGAGGGTTTCCGATCACACTTCATTATGATGGGGCTTTTTTCTTCCAACCTTTGAGGTATGTAGAAGACCATGAAATCTCACTATTAGTTAACAGATGCACGTTTGATGAGTTTGTTGAGTTAATCATGCAAGAAACCGGGTCACCATTTTCAAATGCGTATTACTTGTTACTAGATAGTGGGTTTGAAAACTTGATGATCATAGAAAATAATGATGATATAGACACATTTTTTGACATAATTGAAAGCTATGGTAGAGTCCATGTCTACATAGATCATTTGATGTTGGAGTTAGGTGACTATGTAGCTAACAACAAGAATGAAGTTAGTGAAGTTGCAGAGGAGACTAATAACTTGAATGAAGTGTCTAGTAGAAAAGGAAAACAAATGGCTACCACTGAGAAGAGCAGTAAAGGTTTGGTTGATGATGCAGATGATGTAGCAGTAGGTGTAGGTAAAGTTCATGTGAGGTCATTTAAACATTTAGGTGCTAAAAGTGGAAAAACTACAGAGGGAGTGGGTTGCAGTAATAAAGGTGGTAATGTAGGTGACAAAACGATTAAGAGAACAGAGGGTGCACCTGGAGATGATGATCCTGATGGTGACTCTTCTGATGGTGATTCTTGTGATAGTGATGCTTCTGCTTACTCACTTGACCATTTAAGTGAAGGTGAAGATGAAGTAGCTGAGGTTAGGAAAGGTAATCCCATTGTTAGAATTCCAGAAACTAAACATCTACCACAACTTGGAAAGCGTACTGCTAATGCAGAAGGTGAGGAAGATATGAAGAAGACAGTGTACACTGAGCATGAGGACTTTATTACAGGATTGATTGAAGCTATGAAACCAAAATGTGATGAAGAGCTACCAACTGATCCAATGCCTGTTCCTGAACCACCATTGGAGAAATATCCCATTCATGACACATCAACACATTGGAGGTTAAAAGCTCCTAAGGTATAACTAAATAAAGTAGTATATTAGTAATCTTAACTTTCTGGTGTATTTAAATTCCTTGGCCAATTTATAACAAGAGACACTTTGAACATGTAGGTTGGTGAAAGGTATGAAGGCCCTCAACAGCTTAAAGATTGCCTTGCTTACTATGCCCTGTCCAATGGATACTCTATATGGTACCAAAGAAGTAGCTACGACAAGATCATTGCTAGGTGTGGGGAAAGACCAGCAAAGGTGAAAGATAAGAAGAAGGGGAAGCAGAGAAAAGGGAAAAGGTATCCAACAAAAAGGATCACAAGAAATAGCAACAAGGGTGGTTGTAAGTGGAGGTTGATGGCAACATGGATGAGAGAAGAGGAATCATACATGGTAATGTCATTGAATGATGATCATAATTGTGCAAGAAATTACAAATTTGGATCATTAATCAACTACAAGTGGATTGGGAAGCACTTTGCAGATAAGATTAGGATGAATCCTGAGATTGGATTGAGTGATTTGGCTGAGATGGTAATGAAAAAGTACAAGTGTACAGTCTCAAATAAGCAGTGTAAAAAGGCAAGAGCATGGGCCTTAAGTGAGTATGAGAAAACTTTGGAGGAACACTATGGAATGCTTAGATCTTATGGAGAGGCTTTACTACAAACTAATCCAGGGTCTACTTTTCAAGTTGGTGTCACAGTCAATCCTGATGACAAGGTGTATTTTGATAGAGTGTATGTTTGTTTGAAGGCTGTTAAAAATGGATGGTTGTATGGATGTAGGAAGGTTGTAGCATTAGATGGTTGTTTTCTGAAAAGCACATGTAGAGGCCAATTACTAACTGCAGTGGGTAGAGATGGTAATAACCAGATTTACCCAATAGCATGGGCAGTTGTAGGTGTGGAGAATAGGGACAATTGGAGTTGGTTCATACGGCTGCTAGGTCATGATTTGCAGAGTCCCTCTGGAAATGAGCTCACTTTCATTTCTGATCAACACAAGGTGTTTGACTTTGCTTATATTACCATAATTATATGGTTATTGTATTTAAATCAAACCTTACTCTACTTATCTTTTGATGTAGGGATTGATTGAAGCACTGAAGGATGTGATGCCTGATGCAGAGCACAGGCAATGTGCAAGACACATCTATGAAAACTTCAGAAAGAGGTACAGTGGAGTTGCTTTTAGGAATCTCTTCTGGAGGGCTTCAAAGGCATCCCATGAAGGTGGTAGGGAGTTTGAGGTTAGAATGCATGGGAAATCATGGGCAGTTGACATAGAAAAAAGTAAGTGTTCATGCAGGTTATGGGCGTTAAGTGGGGTACCTTGTGTTCATGCAGTGAAGAGTATTTTGAAATGTGACCAACTACCAGAAGATCAAGTATCTTACTCGTTTAGAATGGAGATGTACTTACAAGCTTATAACTTTCATATAACTCCAATGCCTGAAATGGAATTTTGGCCTGTTGTTGATCAAAACAAGCCATTACCTCCTGCACCTAGAATCATGCCTGGAAGGCCTAAGAAAAAGAGACATAGATCAGCTAATGAGCCAATCGTAGGGAGAATAAGGGTTTCTAAGCATGGTGTTATAATGACATGCCAAAATTGCTTTGAAACTGGTCATAATTCCAGGGGTTGTACCAATGAGAAAGTCATCAGAGAAAAACCACCAAAGAAGAAGGCTGGCAGGAAGAAAAACATTGATATGCAATCAAGAAGGCCCAGGAAATTAAAAAGAAGACTTGTAGATGAGGAAGATGAGGAATGTGATGCTGATGGGTCAACCAGTGCACCCAAAGTAGGACCAAAAGCAGCACCAAAAGCAGCAAAAGATGAAGCAGCACCAAAAGCAGCACCTGATGAAGCAGCACCAAAAGCAGTACCTAGTAGGTCACCACTTGGAGTGACAAAATGTGGTTTCAGATGGTCTTCAAATAGATCACCCATTAAGCAAACAAAGAAAGGTCATATTATAACTTACCATATTCCCATGTGTCTTAATTTGTTTTGTAATATTATATCTTATCTTTTAGGATGAATTTCATTTGCAGTTAATGCAAGGCAGTGTGATAAACCACCTAAAAGTGGTGTTTGTATTGGGAAACCAACTTCAACAAAGAAAACAAAAACAAGTAAGTTATAAGTAGTTGAGTATAAGTTACTTAAGTTACTTATTACTATTTGTTTATTGTAACATGTAAGTTATGTTTGTGACAATGTAGTGTCAGAGATAGGTAAACGTGGGGTTTGTATTGGGAAACCAACTTCAACAAAGAAAACAAAAACATGTAAGTGTTTGAGGTTAGAATAAGTTAGTTAAGTGTTATTACTTATTATGGTTTGTTTATTGTAACATGTTATTGTTATATTTGTGGCAATGTAGGGTCTCAAATAGATAATGCTGCTGGGAACAGAGGTAAGAATAATGTTGGTTTTGGCAAGACAATGACATGGTTCAGTTGTGGGTTAGGATCATCTGGGACTGTGGTTGGAAACAATGACACATCTGACCCAACTAATTGCTTACCCCATGATTCTATATCTCAATTCACAGATGAAAATCCACCAGTGATTGCTACTCAGGAATCACACACTGGAGGTGTGCCTAAAAAAAGAAAGGCAAGTGAGAGAATTGTCAATATGAAACTGGCAAAAAAGGTTCCTGGACCTGGAAGCACGACTGACAATGCAATGGATCTTGGTTAGATTTGAAGGCTGTTATGTAGTTTTTTGGAAGTTGATCCCACATGTGTATAGACCTTTTGCCATTAGATGGCATATTTTTGTGTAGTTTATAGGTCACATGTAGTTGGGGTAGTTTGTGGATCAAACTTTGGTTTATTTATGATGTAATGTACTGGATCACTAGTTTGTGCTTTTGGTTTACATTTCTGGATGTGTGTTGCTATTGTATGCATACATGTAATGTAATGAATTTGGTTTCTTATGTAATGTAATGGATTTGGTGCTTTCTTATGTAACATAATGTACCAGCAAGTAGAAGTACAACCAACAATGCTAGAACAGCAACTAAGAGTGCAGAAAGGTGGTGATAATCTGTGCAGAAAGTTGGTGATAATCTGTTACAACTAACAATGCTACCATTATTGAGAAGCATACCAATACATACCATCTAACCAAAAGGCAACACATAACCACTTGACCATTTAAGTGAAAGCATTACATAGTTACAATCCCAAAAGTATCATTACGTAACAGTAACATGTTACAATACACTACGTAACACTAAACATTTGAGCTTACTTCATGACTACAACAAGTAACAGTACAACCAACAATGCTAGAACAGCAACTAAGAGTGCAGAAAGTTGGTGAAGCAATCCTAACTTTGACTTTATCAAGGTCAACTCTTCAACATTCTTCATCAACACCATATTTGATTCTGCATCTTCTTCGATTTCCTGCCTTGATGGCTTGTTTTTCACTTCCATCCTTAACTGATACACAATGTTCTTGTAATAGTCACTTGGAAGCTCCGCATCAAGAAAACGATATTTGGTACAATAGCGGGTTTTAACCTTCAAGGATTATTCAAAATTAATAACAATAATAAACAATAATTACTAATTGGTGGTGAATTCCAGCTTTTCTAATCAACAAGAACACCAATTAAAGATTACAACAACAAATTAAATAATTAGGTTAAAACTTACTTTTGGGCATTTGACGAATCGACGTGCCGGGTTGATGTCGGTCCAAGATGTACGAACATACATCTTCTCTCCATAGTCGCAGTAGTAAAAAAGCGGTTCAACTCGATTTTGAGAAGATGAAGACGAAGACGTTTCCATGGTTACAGAGAAAACGAGGGAAAAGGGGGGGGGGGGGGGGGAATTGTGCGGGAAATAAAGATCCACTTTTGGGAATAATATATAAACAAATATCATATTTTTTTGGGTTTTTTTTACAATCCACGTCGCTATATAGGTAGCATTAAGGTGGCAGCTTACATGGCAGAAAAAATAAGTAAACCGGATGACATAAGCTTTTTGCAGGTAAACTACATCAAAAACCCCAATTTAGCAGGTAGGTTGCATTCTTATGCCTCGTCGAAAGTTAGTCCCATACAATAGACTTTCGGGCAAAGTTGATAGCATTTCGAGGGACTAAGCCCTTTATTATTTAGGTTGTATAGACAAACAGGTTAAAGTTCAGCTACATTATATTTAATTAAGAGTTAATTTTAAAAGAACTGTCTACCCTTGGAATATGAGAAATCTCGAAAGATCGGTAGTCCTCCTTCAGTTCTTTTGCCATGTTGCACAAATATGACATTTTGTAGTCTCCAGCTTGCTCCAAATCATTGACCTGTTTAATCAAGATCGTGTTTAACATGATGACACAATGAACCATGTCATAAAGAAGGAAACACAAAAAGAACTAACGTTACAAGTTTTGAAATAAAGGACTGTCTTTGTAATTAAACATCTTAAAGGACTAACGGTGTAATATAGTATAAGTATATAGATGAACAAACAGGTTGGCTTGGGTTGAACCGCCCGCATTTATTTGTCCAGTCCTTATAATCTCATATGAATAACGTCATATGATTTTTCCAGCTGCTGCTCCTGTTCCTGTGTTCTTGTCTTCTTGTGATACAGAACATCATCCACATATATCAAAATATAATTAAGGAACAACAAAAGAAGAAAGGTTACCTGCTTGCAAACAAGATTAGAATCTCCTCTCACGCGAATATCAGTAAATTTTCTTTCACGTGCATATCGTAATCCTAAGATCAGAGCTTTATATTCTGCAACATTGTTAGTTGTACTGCCCAGACCCTCACGGAGACAATAAACCTACATAAAAAATTCCAAGATCGTTGAACACGATGTATGATGACATATACGTGTATATATATATGTGCTTGATGTTTTAGTTGAGTAGACCATACCATATTTTGATCTACATCCTGCAGGACAACCCCAGCACCAGCTGGTCCGGGGTTTCCTCTTGAGGCACCGTCAAACTCAAGAACACATGTTCTCTCATTGAAGCCACGGAATGAAGAAGTTGATCCAGCATCACTCTGTAACGATTATAAATATAGGTATCATGTTTTTTCTTATAAAATTTGACATGTATATATTGAAAACATTGAAAAAGTATATACTAGCAAACCTGTGAATATGACATATTTCCCCATGGCCAATTACGGCATTCATCTGATCTGCTAGACATTTGATCTATTCTCCAAAGACAAATAGATAGATTATAAATTCGTCATTCGAGGGTTTTGAAACCACGTACCATATATTACCGAGATACGGTAGAAACTCATTGGTCAATAATTTTGCTTGAAACAACAAGTATATCATTGTACGGAATATATCATTGTTTCTTATTGCCATCGTTTTCCACCAACTTTTCATATGAAAAATAAGTAATTTGAAGGGGATGATCCCTATCATATTTCAATTGTAGTAAAATCACCCACATATGTTAAAATACGGAGTCGAACCTCTGTCGGTCACACATGTGAATAGGATCTCAACTTTTATTGTGGCAATACCACTACCGATTGGTCCAACTTTTCATTATAAAAAATATATATATTAAATTAAAAAAACTCTTTTCAAAAGTTTCTATTAACAAAAGCACATTTGACCAAACACTCAATTTTTCGATACCTATTTATAAATAAGTCTTTGACTCCGATGAAAAACAGTTTTCAATAATTTTTTATGTACCAAAAATCAGTAAAACACCTTCCCAATTGGAGATGCCTTAAGTTTGTTATCCCATCAACAAAAGCTCAATTGAATACAGTATTTATAAGTAAAAAATCAAAAAAAAAAAAAAAAAACTAATTTAGGATCACGATTAATGAAAATAAGGTAAACTTGTAGAAAAATAAAAATCTTACAAGATTTTGAATTGATATTGTGAGAATGTGAGTCACTTTGATTGCCGCTGCTGCTCCTCTACTCGTATGAACCAATTCGATTTTAATCCCCTAAGATTTATATCTTATATCTTATATATATATATTACTTCAAAATATTATAAAAAAGGATGAGATACGTCTGTAATCATCGAAATATTTTAACTTTTTGTGTTTCAATCAACTTCATTTACTTATTAAAAAGCCTTTATAAACTATCTATTGGCCCATTACAAATCACCCTAACCTAAAGTTTGCAAATTTGATCAAATATTAGGATTAAGATTAAGATTAATAATTTAAAGTAATAAAAATAGTAAAATCAGTATGAGATACCATTATATCTTTTATTTAATTTAATTTAATGAGCAAGTTCATGATTTAGGCATGTTTTTGGTACTACCCAATGATATCGATGTCCTTAGAATTAATCACCTCTTATAATATAAAAACTAGTTTAGGACCCGTGAAATTCGTGAAATCGTCCATAAAAAACCTTTAAGTATCCGTATCCATAGCCGTGTAATTGTTATTGTTATTTAACTTTCATATACTATATATACAATATTTTTATATATAATAAGTTACATACATGGGGACAATTGAAACCCGCGTATAATATATGAACAACTGATGGGTAATACTAATTAGGTACCCAACGGGTATTGGGCTAGTATGGGTACGAATTGTAAACGGGTATGGGTTTAAATTTTACGTCTCTATTATATTGCTCAATACGTTAACGGATACTATTACTTAATTCGTCGGCATCCATAATTCAAACATTGTAAATTAGAAATTGATAAAAAAAAATTAAAAAGACGGTGGTATGGGTACAGATGCACTAAAATCCGTCGGAACCTGACCCATTGTCATCCATAATCCAAGAATCGTAAATTAGTAATTGATAAAATAATTCAAAAAACACGATCGTATAAGAATTTAAATTATTGGGTGATGAAATGATGTCATAAATTTTTAATAATTGAAAATAACTTATTAGTGGTTTTTTCAAAAAATTTAAAATAAAAAATATTGTAGTAAGAGTTTGAATTATGGAATAAATAATAAAATAGTTATTAAATTGATATTTATATAAAATATCTTGAGGATTATTTTTTTTAAAAATAGAGGCTTTATAATGTAAATATTGAAGGGTGTATATTGTAAATATAGAAGGGTATATTAGTCTTTAAGTCACATAAAATTGGGATTAATGATATCATTAAAATAATTAAGGGTTGAATCTTATTTGTTGATCTCCATCTAATGACTATTATTCTTTAAAGATTTTTCTTTTAATATATAAAATATAATATAATAATATAAGATAATATAAGTATAATCTATCTATCTTCTATCTTTATAACTAAGGGAGGAGACCCTTAATTATTTGTCAAATATATATATAACACCCCTCATTTACTAAAAAATTATAATAATGATTTTGACTCGGAAGCGTATATTTAAAACATATATCATATAAAATGTACATAAATTTGTTTTCAAAATTTGATACCCAACATTACAACAATAATAATACTACAACGAGGTGTTATATAATTTCATCATTTTCTTATCAAAATATATCAGAGTTGACGCTTGATTGTCAAACATTCCATTCAGTCCAACTTCTTGCCCACCTGATAAAATCCTTAACCTGCAAGAAGTATTAATGTGGGGGATTAGCTCAAAGCTAAGTGAGTAGACATATAATCACCAGTCTAACTTAGCAATAACAAATCTTACAACAAGATAATCGTAAACACGTAATATCAATGAGATAACATCTCAATAACACACTATATCAATGAGGATTGGTGGTTCTTGAGATATCATAGTACCCGGGGATTCTCCAAGAACACTTATCGTACATATCCGTATGGCCATAATGGACGAGACCGATAGTTTAGTACTAATCTCATACGACCTAATTTCCTATTAACGATAAGTACAAGGAAATTTATGTCGTCTTACAATAGTAACCAACCCAACCAACATGTTGACCTCAATACACTGATGCCCGAAGGTCAAATATCAAGTGATCACATATTCACATACTCAATCAGATCAACATATCAGATTAAGTAATCTATCAACAGTATTATTAGTATTAAACCAAAATATTCATGGCAAACGAAGCAGTAACAATACGTTTACCCGTTGTAACCAAACCTGTTACAACTAAATCACACTGAGGATTATAAATCCACTCACCGAATACCTCAGTTGTCCACTCAGTAGTCTAATGCCACTGAGTCTTCTCCATATCTGAGAATACAACAGAATAACACAAATTAGTCATTTGTCTCAATATAGATATAACATCATACTAATGTAGTTACATCAAACAACTTAATTAAGTAACTACAATATGACATTTACTAATCAAAATCATCAATCCATTACTCCCATTTGATTAATCATATTTAACTCTATGATCCAAATTCTGGAATTATCACTTAATCATGAGTAATTATCATTATAACCACTTTCAATTACAATTCAAATGAGTTATCATTCACTTATAGTAATTTAGCACAATTCATTCAAAGATTATGAGTAACCACATTAACATCATATCTTGTTACCAATTAAGATGAATTACTACATATTCCTCACACTTTTACAAAACTTACTTTAGTTATAACTCATATAACTTGATTAATCCACTTTTAGGTTAGATTAAAATTATTAACCATATTATTAACAACAATTATCAATCATATTCCACTAACATAAACTTAGAGACTTTGATTCATGAAAATCATATTAAGTTCATGACTTTATTCACAATCATACTTAAACCTTTTCAATTCTAGATTAGGTTTTAACTACTAATCATGAATTAAACATTAATTAACAATTCTAACATAATCACATACTTTAATTCATGAATAATCAACTAAACCCAAACTTTCTTCATGAACATATATCAAAATCTTCATTTCTAGCTTAGGTTTTAGGTTATAATTCTCATTTAGCATCAACTAACAACTTATATCATCATTTCAAGCTTCAATTTCATATCAATCATTCTAATTCTAACAAATACCCAAAAACCCATTTCTAGGTTTATAGAAATCAAAGAATTAAGACTTACAAAGTAATTAGAAGGATTATAAGATGATTACTTCATGGTTTTGGAGCTTGAACTCAAGTTCTATGGCTTCAATTTAATCTCACAGCTTGTTTTGAAATTTTAGAATCATCCCTGTACGTGATATACTCCGGCCAGACCAAAAATCAGAAAGAAGATGAACTTTGTACAATTGATTTGATTATTACTGAAGAACTAGGGTTTTGAATCTTTCTCTCACTCTCTATCGATTTTGAAGTAACATACGTATTTTACACATATATTAGAATATATGTACACTAGTTTTATCCCCTTTTATATCTATTGTCTGGAACTTAAAAACCATTTACAGGGAAACATTATTTTATTTTACCGTCAACTGAATTAACTTAAAACAGTTAATAATTTATTAGTCTCAATAAATTATTCAACTCTCCCTATTTATTTTCAAATAACACAACTAACCTATTTTCTGACACATTAAATAATAATTCATCGTCAGAAAATATTAAAATACTACCAGACCCGAGGAATGGGTGTTACAATATACACATGCCACATGATACAAATCCTATGTGTCATCGGCATATAAAAAAAACTTGATGATGTGGATTTTCATACCCCCTATTCCAAATAAAGTAATATTTAATTAAAATTTATATTATAACTATTTTCATTTAATAAGGTAATTAATAAACCCTTATTCTAAATAAGGTAATATTCAATTAAAATTTATATTATAACTATTTTCATTTAATAAGGTAATTAATAAAATTAAATTATACTATTTTAATTCAAAATAATGTGTCATATAATAACACTTATAACTTTTTATTATACTCCAAATTCATGACATTCTTTAATCAAATTTTTCCTTCTAATTTTAATCTTTTAATTTTTTCATCTTAATCTTAACTCTTATTCCTCTAACTTTCTCTTTTTTAAAAAATAAATAAATAAACTTTTAGTAAATTATGAGAACTTACTTTTAATATAATTTTTCATTAAAGTTTTGTTAATTTAATTTTTTTTATTATCATCTTACCAGATTAAGGGAGTTCAATTTCTATTATTTAGTAAACTGAATACAAGCTTTATGGATAGGCAGATCAAGGTCATCATCTATTTTTTAAAGAGTTTTTTTCTATTTTTTTAATCTCACACAACTTAATTACAATTCCGTATGCGAATGGTAAGACGTGTACTCCTATTAATTCTATATTACTTTTCAAATCTATATAATGTAGGTATATATTTTATTGTTGTAGAATGATTTATATTTTTTTGCATATATATGTACATTAATTATTCAATAAAACGTCTAAATTGTTATAGTAATTTTTATAATTTATTTTTTCCAAGACTATTAACGTACACATTGTTTATCAATTTTTGCAAGGTTAACATATTATAACTATAGGAAACGGAAAGGTCACAATGACTAGACAATTTTTGTTAGCTAGAAAAATGTCAATTTATAACTGTTGATGCATATCAGTTTGTCTGTCAGTTGGTCTATCGAGTTGTAAAGTGTCGATTAGTCGTTTAATAGAAATATAGATTTTGTACCCAGTGACACTTAAGTTTTAGTTTAGGCGACACTTGCCTAAGTGACGCATAGCGACACTTAGGTAAGTGACGCATGAAGGCGGCCACATGCGACACTTGCTAAGTGACGCATGTCTGCCGGTTTTAGTTTAGTATAAATACAAACCTACGGGTTTTTGGCTAGGGTTGACGAAACCCTAGCACCATTTGTCGAAATTACATCCCTGTAAACAATCTAATAAGTTATAATCATCAATACAACTTTATATTTGATTCGTTTACTTGTTTTCGGTTTGTGATTAAGAGTTATTTGTGTGATTGTTTGATTCCGCCTTATAATCACTGTCATCAATCATCTAGATCCACGACAAGGGGCACTCACAACTGGTATCAGAGCCTTTAGGTGATTCGATTGGCACTTTGAAAACGTTTTTTGAATGGTTTCGGTTTGGTTCGTATAAAGAACCAAGAATAATCATGGATTTCGGGTTGATTAGGTGCTTTCCAGATGATTTTCATCATTAATTACAGGTTTTGTTCGTTAGGGTTTGAGGAATTTTCGTTAGGTTTACGAAAATTCGACTTTTAGGGTTTTTGGGACTTTACAGCCGTTTCTGCGACACTCGTTGCGTCACTTGAATGCGTCACTTCGTGCGGCACTTCGTAAGTCCAAATTAGGGTTTTACCGACACTCTGGTGCGTCACTTAGAGCGTCATTTGGGGTTAACACGACACTTAACTCAAGTGTCGTCTACTTTAATCCACCGTCACTCACGTGCGTCACTTTATCACGTCACTTGCTTGCCAAGCGTCACTTCTATTAGTGACGCCTGTTTGATTTCTTGCGTCACTTCCGCTAGTGACGCCTGTTTGATTTATTGCGTCACTCAAGTACGACACTTGAGTGCGTCACTTGCTAGATTGAGCGAAACTTGCTTAAAGTGTCATCGGTCACTTTATACATCACTCGATAGCGTCACTTATTAAGTGCCGCTAGTCGTTGCGACACTTGAGTGCGTGACTTACCAAGTGACGCCTTTGGTACTAACAAGTTTTCAAGATCTTGTTTTTGAGCTATTTTTCAGGATTTTCTTTAATGGCTACTGCTGCTGATAAAGAAGACATTAGGGGAATCAGGGATATGATTAAACAAAATCATGATGGCGGTTCTAATAATAAACCTCCTCTGTTCACTGCTGATATGGATTACGCATATTGGCGTGACCGATTTGAACAATACGTAGATTTTCACTGTCCAGAACTCTGGGGTCCACTCAGAGAAAGATATGAAGCTCCAGTAGCTGAGGGAAACTATCGTGGTATCCCTCCATCCAAAACCTATAAAGCTATGTCTCCTGAAGAGAAAAAGGAGTATGATATTGAAAGAAAGGCACATTCGGCTATCTGTATGTGCCTCACTAAAGATGTCTTACGCCTCTTCAAAACTCATGACATAACATACGATCTTTGGAAGGCTATTGAGACGAGATGTGGTGGAAATCAGAAGTACAAGGAGGCTAAATTAGAACTAATCAAAAAACAGTATGATTTGTTTAATTCTCTTCCTAATGAAACAGCATCTGGCGTATTTACAAGATACTCACAGTTAGTTAGTGAGTTAACCGAGGGAGGTTACAATTTCCCTCAGATTGAGGTAAATAAGAAGCTGTTGGATGTTCTACCTAGCAGTTGGGACGTTAAAGTGCAATTTCTAAAAGAGAGCCAAGAGTTAGCAACAATGAATTTGGATGAGCTAATTGGCGTTCTTCAAGCTCATGCAATGGAGTTGAAGAAGAAGGAGTGTAAATCGGGTGGTTTTGTTCAAGACCCGACATTATATGGAGGAAAGGTAAACTCCGAGAAGACTTATGGTGGAATGGCCTTCGTTTCTGCTACAAGTTCTCCATTGCAGCCTTCATTGCAGCCTACTGGTGCTCATCATCTAGTTTATGCTTCTGGACTCTCACAAGGGTCACAACAGCAAGTTCCAATTTCCCCTGCTATTCAAGAACATGCTGCTATCTATACAGCTTTTCTTAGCTCCTACAAGGATCTGGTTTCACAACCAAATTCTACATTAGAACTTGCTAAAGAAGATTATGCTCAATTGGATGATGATGATCTTGAGCAAATGGATTTAAACTGGAATATTGCCATGATCTCAAGAAGAGTTCAAAAATTTTTGCAACGTACTAGGCGCAAGAGTTTGGAAGGAGATGGCAAAACTAGTTTTGGTTTTGACAAGAGCAAGGTTCGCTGTTATAATTGTCAGAATTTGGGACATTTTGCTAGAGAATTTGAAAAACCCAAAGTTCCTCCATCGGGTTTCATGAAGCCTGATGCTCCTAGAACTCCAGAGAAAGAAGAAGTAAAGCAAGCGACAGTTGATGCACTAGTTGTCTTTGAGCCTACCAACATAGACTGAAGCATGTATGCTGACAAGTATCAACAGTGTCTTATGGCTCACATTTCTAATAAGGTACGCAATGAACCAGAAGAACCTTTGAACTGTATTTCATGCATTAAGTTAACTGAATCTTTAAAGTGCTATCAAGAAGACAACGTAGACTTAAGAAAAAAGGTTGAAAAACTTAATGAGTCCAATAAGTACTTAAAGGCCAATGAACAGCTGTATGATAAGAAAATTGAGGCTTATAAACAGGACACTTCAAGGTATAAATCTAAGGTTTTTAGTCAACAGGATGCTATTAATAGCTATCTTGCTGAAATAGAACTTTTAAGAAAGGAACTCTCTGATTTGAAAGTTGAGTATGACAGCTATAAAAATAAGATTCTAGGTTCCTCTTCTTCTACGATTGCCTTCAATGAAATCCTTAATAAGCAGAGGACAGGTAATAAAACTAAGACAGGACTAGGTTATACTGTAGTCCCGCCTCCCACTGAATACTGTCCTATGCCTGTTAAGGAAGGCACTGAAGAGATTCCCGTTGACTATGCATTGCTATATGGGGTCAAGTCAAAGGTGAATAATCAAAACAAACAGGCAAAGGAGAAAACCAAGCGACCAGAGTATCCTTCGCCTCAGTTTGTTAAGTCTAAATGTGAATCTCCAGTTAGTATTGAGGAGATTGTTGAGATTGAGGACATTACTGATCAGGAGTATCCTGAATTTAAGAAGGTTGAAGTCAAACCTGAAAAAGTGGTTTTAAAGGTTGAACCTACAATTAAGGTTCAACCTAAAAAGGGAAAAGACTAGGTTTTAAATGCAAAACCTCAAACTTTACAGTCACATGTAAAGATTTTGCAACATAAAGTTACACATGAAAATTTTTTTTGTGATAAACCTTCCACTTCAACCTCTCAACCAAAACAAGCATTTTCTAAGATGTGCACGCAATGTTCATGTTCTAGAAATGTTTCCCCACCTCCTGTGGTAAGTCCTCAGTCTCAACCATTTGTTGAGACTCGTTCGTGCTTCTACTGTAAGAGACAAGGACATTTAATTCATGAATGTCCCAAACTTTCTCATCAACACTATGGGAGAGAGATGCCTAGGACATCAGTTTATAGAAATTCATTTTCAAAATCTCCACCTAGGCGTTATTCAATCTCTCCCAAGCCTGTTGAGAAGCCAAGTAATGTTGGGCAAAAACCTTTGCCAAAACAAAAGCCCGACATTGCTCCCAAACCAATTTCCGAACAATCTAAAGTTTGGAAACGAAAGGAGTCTGTTAGTGACTCTTCCGTCATCAACAATAACACATTAGATGAAAATTCTGATTTGTTAAAAAATAAAGTTCTATCCGATGTGATTATTGTTGATGACCTTGGTAGACCTAAGTCTGTAAAGGCTTGGGTCACCGTTTCTCACTAATCTCCTTACTTTTATGTGTTGCAGCAGTCAGAACGCGTTAAAGATAGTGAATGGTTCATGGATAGTGGCTGCTCGCGACACATGACCGGCGATGTGTCACTTTTGACGGATGTTAAACCACACGCCGGAGGACATGTTGCTTTTGCTGGAGATACTGAAGGAACAATTACCGGAAAGGGAACGCTAACTAACGGGAAAGTTAGCTTTGAGAATGTGATCTATGTGGCTCAACTTACTCACAACTTGCTGAGCGTTTCACAAGTCTGTGATAAGGATTTTACCACTGCTTTCACAAAGACAGAATGTGTGATACTGAAGCCAGGTTTCGTTATCCCTGAAGAATGGGTGCTTATGAGGGTGCCACGGAGAAATGATACCTACGTGATGAATATGCGAACTGTGGAGACTACAGATGAGTACACTTGTCTCCTGTCAAAGGCTTCGGAAAAGGAATCACTACTTTGGCATAGACGGATAAGACACATTCATTTTCGCAAAATGAATTTTCTCATAAATAATGATTTGGTAAATGGAGTTCCAAAACAGTCATTTACTCTAAAAGATGACTGCATTGCATGCCATAAAGGGAAACTCCACAAAAAGTCTCATAAGTCAAAGGTAGTGAATTCCATTGCTGCACCATTGGAGCTCTTACACGTGGAACTTTTTGGTCCTATTTCCACTAAGAGCATAGGTGGTAGATCTTACTGCTTAGTAGTCACCGATGACTACTCCAGATTTTCGTGGGTATACTTTCTTGCTGCGAAGAGTGAAACACCAGATATTTTGGTGTATCTGTTAGATGAGTTGGCAAATCTGTGCAACTTAAAGGTGAAGAGACTGCGAAGTGACAATGGAACTGAATTCAAGAACTCAACTCTTGAGTTATATTGTGCCACGAAAGGCATTGATCATCAGTTCAGTGCTCCAAGAACTCCTCAACAGAATGGAGTTGCAGAAGGTAATAATAGGACTATTATCGAGACAGCTCGGACTATGCTGGCTGATTCTAAGCTTCCTATTATATTTTGGGCAGAAGTAGTCAGTACTGCTTGTTACGTTCTGAATCGCGTGCTCACGGTTAAGAAAAAGAACAAGACCTGTTATGAACTTTTCAATAACCGTAAGCCAACTCTGCAGTTTTTAGAGCCATTTGGGTGTCCATGCTTGATTATGATCCCAAAAGAAAAGGTCTCGAAGTTTGGAGCTAAAGCTGTTGAAGAGATTTTCCTTGGTTATTCAGTCAACTCTCCAAACAAAAGAGTTTACATTAAATCAACACATCAGGTGGAAGAGCATTTTGAGGTAAAATGCCTGCGTTACACGGATCCTCCTCAAGGAACGGTTCCGGAATGGTTGTTTAATTATAAGGATGTGTTTAACTCTTTTGACATACCCGAAGAAGATACCGAAGAGGAGGAGTTGGTTACGCTACTTCATGGCATCAGTCTGTGTCAAGACACATCTACCTCAAAACCTACATCCACACCTACTCCAACACCCACATCATCACCTCCAACACCCACACCATTACCTACTACACCCACACCATCTCCTACTATCCCACCTTCGGATGCTCCTTCGACTTCAGGAACGATTAATGCAAAAGAACATCCTGATGATCCCAATATGCCTCCTTTAGAGGAAGACGAAGAAGATGAAACTGTCTTCACTAACCTTAACGCTTTTGATCAAGAAGATGTGGAACTACAACAACCTGTGCAACCTGAAAGTTCTACTGCTCCTGAGATTACCACTGTTCCCGTCACTGAAGGGGATATGAACAATTTGGAGTTAGTACTTGCACCGGATTTAATCCTAGTGACACGTGTACACAGGGATCACCCCATCGATAATATTATTGGTGATCCTAATGTTGCGGTTCAAACAAGGCAACAAGTGAAACAAAATCCAAATCAAGAAATGTTGAATCTGGTTGCTCGGATAAATTCTTGCCATTTATCCCAAATTGAACCCAAGAAAGTTAATGAGATCTTAAAAGATCCATCCTGGGTTGAGGCCATGCAAGAAGAGTTACAGCAGTTCAACAAGCTGCACGTTTGGGATATAGTTCCGTTACCCAAAGGTGCTCACTTAACCGGCACTCGATGGGTATTTCGAAATAAGATGGATGATCGGGGTATAGTGATTCGTAATATAGCTCGATTGGTTGTTCAAGGTTTTAGTCAAATCGATGGCTTGGATTATGATGAAGTCTTTGCTCCTGTGGCAAGACTTGAGTCTATTCGAATCTTTCTTGCGTTCGCTTCTTTCAAAGAGTTTCGTGTTAACCAACTCGATGTTAAAAGCGCCTTTCTATATGGACAAGTGGATACGGATGTGTATGTTAAACAGCCTCCAAGTTTTGAAGACCCTGAGCATCCAGAATACGTCTACAAGTTGAACAAGGCGTTATATGGTCTTCATCAAGCTCCGCGGCTTTGGTATGAGAGGCTCACTACCCACTTAATCAAGCATGGTTTTGTTCGAGGGAATATCGATAGTACTCTGTTCATTCGTAAAGAACAGACTGGGGATCGAGAAGATATGTTACTTGTGCAGGTTTATGTGGACGATATTATCTTTGGCTCTACAAATGAGGCGATGTGCAAGCATTTTGAGGAGATTATGAAATCTGAGTTTGAGATGAGTGCGATGGGGGAGCTCAAATTCTTTTTAGGTGTACAAGTTGAGCAGTCTCCAAAAGGTATTTATATTCATCAGTCAAAATATGTCAAAGACATGTTGACTAGATATGACCTGCTCAATTGTAAAACCTATGGGACTCCTATCGAACTTAATCACAACCTTAGACTTGCTGAGGATGAGGAAGACTGCAAAGAAAAGGACTATCGATCAATGATAGGTTCTTTGATGTATTTGACTGCTTCTCGACCGGATATTGAGTTTGCGGTATCCGTCTGCTCACGCTTTCAAGCCAAACCCAAGGTGTCTCACATGAAGGCAGTAAAGCGAATTTTTGGTTATCTCAAACATAGACCCAATCTTGGTCTATGGTATCAAATGAGAAATCATTCGCTCTTTCTGCCTATTCGGATTCGGATCATGGCGGCTGCAGCATAGACAAGAAATCTACCACTGGAGGATGCCAATTCCTCGGATCTCGATTGGTCTCATGGCAATGCAAGAAACAGACTACCGTTTCTCTTTCAACTGCAGAAGCTAAGTACGTTGCTGCTGCGAGTTGCTGCTCTCAGGTTCTATGGATTCAGCATCAACTGCGTGATTACGGGTTACTTCTTTCTATGACTCCTATTCACATAGATAACACTGCTGCTATATCTATCACACGCAATCCCGTACAGCACTCTAAGACTAAACACATTGAACTTAGGTTCCACTTTATACGGGATTGTTATGAAAAACACCTGATAGACCTTGTCCACATAGACACCTTAAAGCAGAATGCCGACCTTTTCACAAAAGCTTTTTCGCGTACTTGATTTGATGAACTAATCAACATGATTGGTTTAAGGTTCTTTATAGCCAAAAAGTAATTTGTAACTTGGAATGTAATTTATCTCTTTTTATATGTGTTTAAAAAAAAAAAAAACCCAACAACCACTCTTTATACTTTTTAGTATTAAAGAAATGCACGGTTGCTACATTTTTAAAATATACGTTGAAGTTGTGTCTGTAAACAACTTGGGATATGATAGTACATCGGGTGACATGCACAAAATGGAACTTTAAGTTTTATCTTGGATGTGTCAGTAGATTTATCTGACATGTTGAAAAAAGTTTTTATAAACATTGTCTTCATCATACGATATATTAGTAGGCATGTTATGCAAAACTCTTTGAGATTTCTTAAGAAACCTAATAACTAATTGTCTATTTCAAGTGGTACAACATCATTAGACGTATGACAAAAGTCTTAATTTCTTACTTATGCTAGACATGTTTTCGTGAAAGAAGTTTATTTGATATCATTTGGGGGTATATATTGATAGTTTCCTCTGTTATACGTAAATATAGACCTGGTCTCTGTTAATATATACTTACAAATTAAGCAAACACAAGTCAAAGTACTTGCAAAGTCTTTAAAATTAAGATACCTTACAAGGTCGCCAAAACGGTTTGACCAAGTCTGGTTTTGCTTAAACCTGAATCAAGTTATGTCGCTCTGTTGTACGTAAGTACAGACCTGTCACCGCTGACTTGATTCTTAAACTTGATTTTCTTATATTCTTTCTGTAAATGGAAACATGGTCTATGTCTTAAGTTAAGATGTATATCTATGGTGGGGACCACAGCGAAATGTACATACGAATAATAATAAAATTAGCTCCTAGATGTGAGTGTAACATGTTTAATGTGGATAAATATACTGATAATCATTTTGAAATAATTTTTATAAAAAGTGTTTTTTAGCATGTCAAGTAAATTTAAAGTGGACAAATATACTAATGATCGAAATAACACTTACTATTCCTAATAAATGCATGTTATTCCGATATGATCCCTAACCAGATTATATCAACTCCGTCACCAAAAAGAATGTGTTAATTTTATATTTGTAAATTTGCATTTATATTTTCTCTAAGTTAGTTTAATTTTTGATTTTACCCAAGTTACAGTTACCTTTTCAAATTTGAGTACCGAAATCACAACACAAAGATCGATAAAATCGCAAACTTTTCACTAAAAGTGACCTGATGCGTCACTTCATGAGTGACGCTACTAGTGACGCATACGATACTGCGTCACTTTCACTAGTGACGCTGTAAGTGTCAGGGTGACCTACGCTACAAGTGCCGGGTTGAGTGACGCATATTAGGGTTTTCGTATAAATAACCTTTCCAACGACACTCAACCCCACCACTTTTCAAATTCACTTAGCGTCACTCTCTCTGACATACCGTCACTACTTGTGTCTCTGCGTCACTTCTTCTGTTCGTGATTTTCGATCTGTTTGTGACTTCCCACGCTTTGGTTGTGCATTAGCCCGTGCTATTCTTGTTCCTCATATTCATCCGAATCTATTGGTACTACTTTTAACCTTTATCTTTCTGTATTCATGCTTTAATCGTAATTTAGGGTTACGGGTTTTAAGTTTCATCGAAATCACATGATTTGGGGTTTAGTTTGTTAATGTTTTTTGTTAATAATTGGTGCATTTTACTCGTTTTTATCATGCGCACATTGTGGTAACTACGGTTTTCAAAAACCCCAAATTTGGTTTCTGGGTATGAACAGTGGCACGATGATCTTCATCGTTGCGTCACTTCATACGTCACTTACAGCAAGTGACGCTACTTGGTAATTTAGAACCCATACTGTCACTTCTTCAGTGACGCTTATTACTGCGTCACTTCTTAAGTGACTCTCTTAGTGACACATTTGCATGTATAACTTGTTAGCCCGTCACTCATCTAAGTGACGTCCACTTATGCGTCACTCTCTTAAGTAACTCACTTAGTGACGCCCTTGTCTATACCGACACTTATACCGTCACTTCCTAAGTGACTCACTGGGTTACTATCACTATGCTAAATGCCGCATACTGTTGACCCGACACTTCTTAAGTGTCGTATCTAATGACGCATGATTTGGCAACGTCACTTACACCAGTGACGCATGATAGCGTCACTTACCCTAAGTGACGCTATACTTAATTTCTGATTTTGAGCCCTATTTTCTGCGACACTTCCTAAGTGTCGGTAGTGTTTATGCGTCACTTCCTAAGTGACACCTAAATCAGAATTTTGTTTATTAGGTTATGCGTGTTTGTGCTAATTCTATAACGTTTCTGGTTATCTTTGTTTCGTATTTTAGCTTACAGATGGCTGATTTACAAAACTACTATCACCGCACCAACACTCGTCACAAGATCACAGCTTTCTTGCAGTCCACGCATGCGAACTCGGCTCCCTTCAGACCTATGATTGAGTTCTTAAGACGATCGAGGATTCATTATGCTATCACTGCATCTACTCCGGTCTACATGAATCAGATCGAAGAGTTCTATGATCATGCTTTTATTCAAACTCAGGGTGACGTCCCGAGAATAGTTTCTAAGATGTTTGGTGAGGAGATTGAGATCACCGAGAACTCTATTCATCGCGTTCTCCAATTCAACGATAACCATACAATGCCGACTATGTTCGAGACATCGTTTATCTACGGCGGACTTCAACGTATGGGTTATCCGGCAAATCAGCTTTCCGATTTCCGTAAACAATATCTATGCTGGGTTTGGAGATATTTGTGTCACATTGTGATCGTCTGTTTATCTCCGAGGAAGGGAGGATATGATGCTGCGATTCATTTGACTCTATCTCTCATGTTAGCCTTGATCTACAACAAGCCGTATAACTTTAGCGGATACATCTTTGGCAACATGGTTGAGAACATTAGGGCAGGGAAGGATAAGTGGCTGCAATATCCATGGTTTGTGCAGCTGCTGTTAAACGATTTGAATCTTGATATTGCTCCTGATCAATGATCCCTTTTGGTTCCAACGCCAATGCTTCTACGCGTCTTCAATGACAGCAAATTAGCGCCAAAGGGTGAACAGGTTTTGGCCGATCGTGAACTGTTCGGGCACATAGTCAATGAGAACTATGTTGCGCCGATAAATGACGGATTTGAGGATGATGTGATTCCTCCAGTAAATGAGGATGATCTGGTTGACACCGAGATTGCACAGGATTTGGACGATATTGATCGTGTTGAGCGTGTTGATGAGGATATAGATGATGGTGGGCCCACACCGCCCGATTCTGAGGGTGATGTGCCCCCACCTGCCGTTTTGGACGGAATCCAGATTGCCAATCCTAGACGCTTCAAGCGTATCTTGCGTAGGATTTCTGAGGGCAGGGTTCACGTGCCGAGGAATACAGGTAAACGTCCAGCTGGGTCTTCTCCTTCGTATGCTGATTTACCTCATAGGAGACGCCAGAGGACTAGTGTTGTGTTTGAGGAACCAGCTCAACATACCTCTCAGCGGCCACACTCCCAGCCACAGCCTGAGATGCCGTCGATTCAGCAGCTACTTGCTCAGATGGAGCACTTGGCCAAAAGATTTGACGATCAGAAGGCTGTTATTGAAGCTCAGGCCTCCCAGATAAAAGATTTGGAGCTCAAAGCTGCTGAGGTCGACAATCTAAAGCTTCAAGTGACGAATCCGTCATCTAGGGTGTTAGAGTTGGAGTCCGTTACAATTGTTTCGGGGGAGGAAGGTCCCAGGGAGTTAGAAACAAATGTAACACCTCCTCCGGAACTAGAAAATGTACAAAGTTCAGATATTAATGAAAATATTGCTTTAGATTATTTCGTTGATGTTCCAGGACAACCGACTCCGATTGCAGCTGACTATTCAAATGTCAATCTGACATATCTACAGAGTTTGGTTAATCAATTTGATGAAGAAGATAGATCAGTTGATACTGATGATGTTGAAATGGATACAAAGGTTTCAGGGTCGGATGAGGAATATATGGATAATCCAAATCAAGAACCGGCGCCTGAACGTGAACCGGAGCCAGTGTTACGACAACCTGCTCAAGCATACAATTTTGATGCTCCGGTTATTGAAACATATTCTTCTGAAGATGAGGCAGAACCTGCAATGGAACAACCTGCTGATGAATTAGTTCTTGCGTCTACATCTTCAGGAAGTTCAAAACCACAAGTAAAGTACGCACCAATTGCACCTGATTTGAAGATTTGCAAAACTTATCAAGTTAAAGGTGAATTGATCGGTTTGATCAGAAGTTGAAAATTCGATGTTGACAACTTTCTCATTTTGATCAAGAGAAGAGATGGCGTGCAATACTTCAAGCCTAGATTCAATTATATCAGCACATTGCCGAAGGTCAAACTTACTCGTCTTGCTCAGTTGAATATTGTAAATCATTCTGAAGATACTCGAGGAGTTCTCTTTCAGAAAATTCCGAGAAAAGAAATCTACAGCAAGAAATATATGTGGATTAGACCAGAGCTGGGAGTTCGGTATTCTTACAAGAAAAAGATTGATCCAAGAACTCAACAGCCGATTGTGAAATATCATTATCTACCAGCTGCTAGTCTCAAGACTGTTCCCTTACAGGAGTTACCACTGGATTTCTTACGAGATTTAAAGTATTGGTGGTTTGATTCTGTCACCCAAGAAGCTGTAATTGAATATTCTACCAAGACTGTTGTGGTACAGACACAGGGTAAATGGGAGAATGGCCAAGTAAGGAATTTGTGGGAAAGTCTGTTCGAGTTTTTGATCCGATCTGCCTGATAAATCTGACAAAAAAAGATTTGAAAGCTCTTTACAAGAATAAACTTTAGTATAATCAAGTTGATTTAAAGGAAGCTTCAAAGTTTCTGAGGGTGGTCGAGATTTGTTTGAAAGTGGGAATCCATGCAGGAGGAACATTCCCAGAAGGTTGGTGTTGATTAAAGTTTTGAAGTTTAAAGATTTTGAAGACCAAGCTGAAGACATGGGGGAGTTTGTTGATGCATATCAGTTTGTCTGTCAGTTGGTCTATCGAGTTGTAAAGTGTCGATTAGTCGTTTAATAGAAATATAGATTTTGTACCTAGCGACACTTAAGTTTTGGTTTAGGCGACACTTGCCTAAGTGACCCATAGCGACACTTAGGTAAGTGACGCATGAAGGCGGCCACATGCGACACTTGCTAAGTGACGCATGTCTGCCGGTTTTAGTTTAGTATAAATACAAACCTACGAGTTTTTGGCTAGGGTTGACGAAACCCTAGCATCATTTGTCGAAATTACATCCCTGTAAACAATCTAATCAGTTATAATCATCAATACAACTTTATATTTGATTCGTTTATTTGTTTTCGGTTTGTGATTAAGAGTTATTCGTGTGATTGTTTGATTCCGCCTTACAATCACTGTCATCAATCATCTAGATCCACAACAAGGGGCACTCACAATAACATACACATCTTTTTTAACCTTACCATTTCATTGATATTTTGTGGGAAACATATGTTGTTATTAATTCATTTTTTGAGGGTTAAAATTTATAAAGTATCACTAATACCGATAAAAAAAATTCCTTTTTATAATCTAAAAGTTTTCACCATTTCATATATCATTTTGACATGTGATTCACATATTACCACATTTTATAATGCTAGCCACTCTCAACTTATGTGTCATCTTAAATACCTTGCTAATTTATCATAATCCGACGTGACATCAATTTAGTGTATGCATTCTTCCTAGTTCATGAACTAATATCCTACGTGGCCTCAAAATATCCTACATGCATATATGTAAAATAGGCTATCATCATGGTAATATATCAATCTCTCTTATATATTAAAAGAGGGTTTGATTTTCCTAGTCAAATTTTAATTAGCTTTGATGTGTATAACTACCCCTAAATATGATTATCCAATAAATCTCTAGCCCTATTATTAAAGTACCATATTACCCTCCTGATACAAAAAAAAACACGAGGCATCTCCAATCTTTTCCTTCTTTCTCAATTCAAATTTCAAAGCCATCTCCAAAAAGAAGACCGCTTCTATCGACGAAGAAAAGAAAAAAGTCGTCAGCGCTCTTCACATGCTTGGTTCAAGGTTTTTTCATTCACCAATTGTATCTCTATCTCTATATATTTGTATATCTCTGTAAGATTTAACATAAATTTAATCCAATTCAATCCATCTTCAATTTATGCCATAGGGTTTGATTGTTGCTACCATCATTTTCATTTTGTTCATCATCAACATTAGGTATTGGGATTTTTGTTGTTTTTATTTGATCCGAGATTAGTGTTCATTGGATTGATTCTGATAATGAAATTGATTTTGCATACGATTATTGATGCTTCTGATTTTGATTCATTGATAATTTTATTGGTTTGAATCAGTTTATTATTGATGCTATATTATTGGAAAACTCTAGCCATGATTTATTTTAATATGTGATTTTAACCATGGATAATAGTGTACTGTTTATGTCATGGTGATTGTGACACCCGGTCAAAAAGGGCAAATTTCGCACCCAATTTAAACCTCAAATACTCGTATTTTATACGAGTTAATACAAAGTATTCAAGTATTATATATAGCATATATATATAACATAAAATGATTATTAATAATCGCATACAAACAAATTGAAAGAACGAGCAATCTCAATTACGGACGTTGGTGAAAAACATTTTTAAATAATGTATTATTAATGAGAATAATAATTATTTACTCGATTGATATTTTATACACATTTTGTGTACTAAAACTAGCTGTATGTTCCAATTGAAACAAAGTTATATTTTTATAACGCATTTAAAAGTATTTTTATAAAATACTTTGATTAAAAACATATACGATTTAGAATTTGGAAATTTATCATTTTAAAACATTATACTACATTTCGATCGGGTACAAAAACACAGGTATTTTGTACCGTAAGCGGGAGCCAACCAACTCCAATAATTGAAGTTGGCCGGCTACACTCAAACACACCCTTCTTCCTTTCATTTCATTCCTTCATCACCATCAACTCTATCTCTCGACTCTCTCTCGGATCATTAACATCGCAAGCAACAACAACAAGATCAACAGCTACAGCAACAACATAATCATCATCATCGCCATCTTTATCACCTTCTTCATCATCATCATCATCCTCGAGCTCATCATCACCGCCCTCGGTTCTTCATTTTTTGTTGTATGACAACTTCACTTTTAACTTTGATTTTGTGTTTCGAGTGATTATATCATCGAATATTAGTGTTACAAACGCTTACTATAACCGAAATTCAGATTTACCACTTGTTTTGTGGATGAACTGCTCGAACAGAGCTGAAATAGACCTGTAACGACTTCACAGCCGATCGGCTATGCTCCAGCCGATCGGGTAATCATCTCCAGCCGATCGGCTATACTCACTCAGCCGATCGGGTAATTTTTCCCCAGCCGTTCGGCTAAGAAACCATAGCCGATCGGCTATGTGCCATTTTTCCAACAAACCATATATTGTAGATTTGTAGCCCTCTGAGTTACGGTCGTTTGGCCGCCTGAATCACCTTAATCCGAGTTCGTATGAGGGAGATATGGCCAAAACGGTGCAACCTTGTCAAATCGGTTTAACGACGAACTTTATATATATATATATATATATATATATATATATATACACACGACGAATGTTTTTATGAAAACAAACCAAATTATGTTTTTGAAATATAATTTCAATTTCGCCACCAACGGGCCGTACTTATTTACAAAACTCAAACAAGAACACAAATCGAATACCTTGGACATGATTAAACCGAATGAACACATATATGGATAGTTTATTTAATTGTCCACTTACTTATATAGCCTCGTGTATTTAGGACACTAGGAGGTTATTATTTGGATCACACGCGCGTTTAGGAACGCTAGCACCCAAAGGTGAGTTTCATAGCCCCACTCTTTTAAACTGTTTATAACTGTTTTTGGGAGAGAATGCATGCACGTTATTTTTCATAAAATTTGTTTTATGAAACGAATATTGTAAACTGCTTTTACAACTGTTTATCCTATACGTTTAGGCCTTAAACTTATAACATGATAAGTTTCACATACAAGAACTATTGACAGAATAGGAAGCCTCGTAGGCTCTTACTCAATATTACAAGAACACTAGATTGCTCTAGACTATGTGATGACACGCAAAAAGTCATGTTTTTGTGTGCCATTATCTCACCATTTTGGGTCAATTATTAATGAAAACACTTAAATATGAACTTAAACATCACATTTCATCATAAGGGCTAAAATATAGACGATGTTTCAAGAATCGACAAAAACAACCTAAAAATGAGTAAAACAGAGCACAAACGATCACTGAATCTTTTGTTCACGTATTTTAGCACTTTTTGAGCAACATAAAGAATTATGACCTCTAACTTATGTCATTTTGTTCATTAGGAAAATACGAACGCGTGGATATAAAGAGCGCTCAAAACGGATAAACAACGAAGAAGTTACGCTCGAACGAAGAAACGAAGAACCGAAGAAGCAGGATACGGCTGAGCACAGCCGTATACGGATGAGCCAGACCGTATACGGCTGGACACTGACCGTATACGGCCTGTGCAGACCGTATACGGCCTATGCTCAGCCGTATACGGCCCAGTTCAGCCGTATTCACCCTATGCTCAGCCGTATACGGTCCAGTTCAGCCGTATACGGTCCAGCTCAGCCGTATTGTGCGTTTGGATGATAAAAATCTGATTTTTATTCGCCTTTGCGATACGGTTGTGCATTTGAAGGTTTGGATACGGTCTACGGATACGGTTGTGCGATCTCTATAAATACAAGCCTCTCATTTCATCATTTCAACACACCAACAATACTCAACACTTCTACACTTCACATTTTCTTTACGTTTTCGTTCTTTTAGTTAGTTAGTTAGTTTACTTTCTCTCTCTAGGTTCTCTCTCTCTAGTTTCTCTCTCTAGAAACTAGTTAGAAGATTAGGGGGAGAATCTGCCGCTGTTAGAATAGCTATGTAAGTACATTCGTAGAGGCTAGCTTATGTAATGCTCGGATATTATGAAGAAATACAAGTGTTATTATGCTCGCATTTCGTATCGGTATTATCTATCCTTTCTAATATAAATTTGTCATATTGTTCTTGTTTGATGTATGTGGTTTATTAATGTTAAAAATGATTACTGCTATGCTTTGTGAGTAGTTGCTTGTATGGCTGCCATGATTTAGATAGTTATAGATGATGTTGAATTAATCTTTAAATCTATATAATTGGGGATTGTTATATTTGTTATGTCTAAACTTATCATGCATCTAGACTTAGCTATGGATCACCCTTTCCAGTCTTTCGCGTGACTACTACTTTAGGCTTAGAACCTTATCTACTCTAGGTACAGTAGGAAGTTATCTGTGTTATAGTAAAGAAGCCGTGTATGTCACTGTAAACCGGCTGTAATACTGGGCAAACACCCCGGAAAGAGCCGTCTGTGCCTACACTGTGGATTACCTAGAAACCCTAGAATATGGCCTAGAAACCAATATAGCTGTGGAAATACACAGTACACCGTCTGGCTACCCCTGTAACTGAAGCTATGGAAACACTTCGAATTTGTACACCGTATATGTACCTAGGGATGAAAAGCTGTGGAAACATCATAGTACACCGCAAGTACATCCTTGGTTACACGAATCTGTGGAACTGTCTAAGTGCTGTACATTATGAACGGTTCCTAGGTTAGTACACTGTGGAAGGAGTATGCATTGTACACCGCTGGTGTTCCTAGGGCTGAATGACTGATTGCAAAGGAGAGGCTAGATCATGACAGAAGTAGTTGAACTAATCAAATGTAAGGAATGAGTCTGGAGATGAAAGTCAAGCCCAGCAGTGGTTCAGGATTCTTAAAACCCCTAGACTCTATAAAACTGATAGTTTAGAATAGCAAGTTAATAATCTGAACATGTTTAGGAAATGGCATTTACATTTAGGTGTTAAGAACGGTCAGAATTACCTGCGTGGCAGTCTGTTACCTTATTCCTGCACCCTTCAAGGGTCACTTGTCCATAAAGACAGTGTGGGGGGTTGAGCAGCCTATTCTGATCAGAATCGCGATAGCCTAGGTCTCGTGACATACTAATTCTGGTACTTAACTAGAAAGAGTAGGGTCCTAGTGTTTACACCCATAATGCATATGTTTATTAACTAAAAGTGTCCCCAAATAAACATCATCCCAATCATACACTACGCTAAATCATGGTGAACCACGTCTTCGTTATCATTTAGGTGTTATATATGCTAGTCTCCCCTTTACTTTTACGTTTCGTTAGTTTTAATAGTTATATAGATAAAAACCCAAAAACAACCACCTATCCACTTATCTAAATCCTAGCTTAAATATTAGTTTATCAGAATAGCTCTGTTTCAATTCTACCGTCGAGAGGAACGACCCTGGATCATCCTTACCACGTACTAATATCGGGTATTCGTACCCAGTAATAGTAAGTAATTCGGAAGGTTTAGGCTCCCCCGACTATTATAAATTTAAAACTTCCTGATCCGCGCCTCGACGGCTGGACCAACGACCGGTGTAAGAACCGACTGACCGTTTGGACGCGATCAAGTTTTTGGCGCCGCTGCCGAGGACGGTAGTACGATTTGGAGCTTGTTTAGATAAATTAGTTTTTAAGCGATCCTTTTGACTTGGATTCACCATCCCTGTCACAAATTATTTGTGCCGTAGATTAGCGTAGTTAGATTTGATTACCTTAGCTTAGCGTAATTTAGATTAATTTCCCTTCTCAACCCAACTTTAATTCTTAAACCTTCTTCGTGTGCTGTCTTTTTTCTGAAAACTTGGGCAAATGGCAACTCAACAACAATTAAAAGATCAAATTGATAGTCTTGCTAAATCAATCCAGGATAGATGTAGGAGTAATGCCTATTTAGATAACTAATGTCAAGGGAATAGTATGATTTATTCGGATAAAATAGGGTACTTAGATCCTCAATTACAATACCATTATGACCCTTATGCTTTCCAAACACATCAATACCAGCCTTACTATCCTGAACCATCCAATGTCTACTCACACTCATCTTACCCTGTACACGAACCATCACCATATGAGAGTTCTGACTCGAGAGATATGCCCATAGCTTATCTCAGTAGAAATACTTCCTCACTTTCCTACAACCCACTTGAGCAACTACTTAAGGAACAAGAAGACATGCTTAGAAGATGTACTGATAAGCTGTCTGAAATACAAACACGAGTCCAAGTGAGTAGTAATGAAGCTAGGAATCAAGTTATAACCGACAATTGGCTACAGGAAGATAATAGGCACTTACACACCACATCTACATCATTCGATACAGACTTTCATTCTCATGAGTCTGGTTCCAAACTTCTTTCAAATCCTACACCCACACAATCTTCTAAACCCTCACTTCCACCCGTTCTTAACCTATCAACGTCCAAGACCGACGAAGAGTTCATTCTAGAGGAGCTCTCTGAACCATTGCAACTCGAAACTTCCGGCCGGGGTGACGAGTATGACGAGTATGACGAGGTAGACGAGGAAATAGAAATGGAGAACCTGGCGTGGGAGATCTACATAGAAGACTCAGCTTCAGAAGGACGAGAGGAATGTGCGCCGACTCTGAGAAGTGATCTCATTTCTATTCAAACCGACATGGTTGACAACATCCCGCAACAAGTTATGGTTGATTATGTCCCATCTATCTTTCCGAATGAATCACCCAATGATCTAGTTGAACCCTCAATTGCCTTAGACCAAGTAGTCGATGAAAATGTTGCTACGAGATTGGAAACCAAAACGGATACTGTCCCACCTCCATGCCCAGAGTACAACATTATCATTGACCAAAAGACCATAGGAAGCAAGGTGGGTTCTTCGTCATGGTTTCCTTTCAAACCCTCTCTCAACCATATAATGTCTTATACACCATTGAGAGATAAGGATTCCTTCGACCAACCCATTCTGACAATCCAACCCAAGGAGGTGTTAGAAGTTGAGAGATTTGTGATACCTCCGCTAGAACAACTCCCTCACTTCGAGCCATATCCTTATATTGAACATAACCTGGCCCTAATCTGCTCTAAAATTTTAGGTATGTACCAATATTACCCCTTGTGTCTACTGATGAATGCAAGGAAGCCGCTAGGATTGCCTGATAAGTAGTGCTAGAGTCAAGCTAGTGACTCGAACAAATACAAGCGCTTCTCGGGAGGCAACCTGTGTCTAACGTAGTTTTAATAGTAGGATAAGTCGTAAGCTAACCCAAATAAGTAGAAAATGATCCCTAAAAAAAAAAATTGTTCCAAGTTTTCTTTATTTTTATGAACAAAAAGGATGGTTTGCGAAATTACTTCAATGAAATTTTTGTCAAAACCTTAAAACTTCCTACTCCCAATTGTTTGAGCTTTATTGCAAAATCCAATCTAAGATCTCAAATTCTCAGTATCCCTTTCACTCTCATGGAAACCTACTAGGAGTTAGGAGCATTAGTCATAACCACTGGCATGTTTCGAGCATTTGAGGTACTTACATATATTTATGTGAACATACATGAGATACTAATTCTTAATCTGAAAATCCTGATCTGTATGTCAATATGTGTATTATGCTTGAACTCGTTTAAAAATGTGTGCTTTGGATATCTCTATTCTTGGCTACCTAATTCAATTAATAACACTAGTATTTCCATATCTGCTACGGTGAAGTTTTAGGCAACTAACACTTTTAGTGTGAGATTAGACTCTAAGTCATATACTGGTTTGTTTCATCTTCAAAGTACTCACGTTGATAGTCTTTTCACAAACCAGTGAATCTCTGATTTGGAGGATAATCACTTGTTTGTTAGATCACGTTTGCTTGTTCTACTTGAACAAATGCCTAACAAGCAGGGATTTATGCCTATGGATGAAGAATCTTTGAGAATGATGGAAAGGCAACAAGGGAAGCTTACAGTTCATTAAATTTGGAAATCTTTGGAGCATTTCTTTGCAGGGGAAGAGAAGGTGTTTTCAGACACATATATGATTTCTAGTTTTCTATGACTAGTTCATCAAGGAGAGGCCTTCACTCTTCCAGTATCCAGAGGACGCCATCACTTTGCTTTATTTTCTACAATCTATCCAAGTCAAGCTCTCGACTATAAAAGCAGCGCTTCTCGGGAGGCAACCCGTGCAATGAATATCCTTTAGTATTAGTAGTATTTGTTTTTAAATTCCAAGAAGTGAATTATCTCTGACTATCTTTCACACTTGGATATACACCACTTCATTTTTACTGATAGCTTTTACCACATCACTTATCTAAGAAAATAGGAAACAATTTTAAATAATAAGTCATGTGTTTCGAGCATTTGAGGTACGTGCGTGCTACTTTCACGCATTATGCTCAAACTCGTTTAAAAAACGCATGACTTAAACTTGTTTTGTATTAGCAAACATCTTTGGCATTCTTGGATTAAGTCACTCTTTTGGTAAAAAGCTGCTATGAGAAGTCGGTAAAAAGTATGTCCAACGTGTTCACACTTACGAGATATCTTCACATGAAAGTGAAAGAAGAGTTAAGATGGAGAATAAAGCTGCTATTTGTGAGATTTGCACGCCAAAAGATCTTCATTGAGCCACCGAAAAAGAATTCCTGGCAAGATCTCCTCTTCGGTGCATCTTCAAGAATCTCCGCCTTCCACCTTCACTTCGATAGGGGATTTCTCTAGTTCTCATCCTCGTTTTTGATATGATTGTTAGCTTTAAATTCTCATGAAAGTAGTCTATACCATATCCCAAGCTTATCACTAAGTGTGGGATTCCAGCCCAAATAAACACTTGAGTAATATTTTCCGATATGTTCAAACTCTAAGTGTGGGATTTTCCTCAAATCCCAACTCAAGAGAACATTAGGGACAATGTTCCTCTAAGTGTGGGATAGCGGTATAGAATACCTTAGGTTTGCTTGTTAGATTCTTATTTCCAAAAGCAAACTCAGAAAATGTTTCTCAAAATCATAAGCTTAACTTCGACAGTGGAGATGTCACTCATTCAGTTGGCTTAATTTTCATAAAAACTCACTTTTGCTAAAAATTTTCAAAATTTTTTGAGTTAAAATGTCTTAAGAAGGAGCATTTTCATATATGAGTAAGGTATTTTGGGAAATAAAAGTAAATAAGATAGAAATTTCTTAGGCTTAAAATGATAATCTAAGAGGGGCATCGCATGGCTAGGCACAAACAAACCCAAAAACTTGCAGTGAGTTATCTTGAGCCATTATAAGCATTCATCTTTAATGCTTCACTATTCGTTTGTTTGAGTGTGCCGATGCATCTATCCGGAATTAGAACTTGCTCTTGGTATGCACTTCGAGACCACATTGGTAGAGTACCGTACGCGGTATAGGTGCAGTTAGATGACCTTGACATTCCTTAGGATTTAACCCCTTTTATCATATCTTTTCAAGCCCAAAACCCTTCCAACACTCATCTTTAGTGTTGATGATCCGCTTAGATAACCCTGTTGAGCCTTAGCCTATTCGTTTCTTTCAAAACCCTCAAAATTTCAACCCACTTATTCCACACCCACCAAAAATCTTATCTTAAAAATCTAAACTAGTGGAAAATGTTATTTTAATATCCTTTTTGCTTTCACTCCAAATCACAAATACTTGTGTTTACTCAAAATTTCTCGTGTGCGTTTCCTTGATAAAAATCAAAAGTTAAGAAGTTTATGGTGCGAAAAATTGGCACCAAGTAAATGCAAAGTCATCAAAAGGATGAAAAATATGAAAGAAAGAAAGGATCTCAAAAAGGGCAAAAAGGAAGAAAATAAGAATCCCTAGAAAAGCAAAAAAAAAAAAAAAAAAGCTAAGTGCTTCAAATCTCTCGAAAAATCCTGCTCTTATAAAGATAAATTCCCCCGTGTATTTTCAAAAAGATAGAAGTCAAAATAGCTATCTTCTTCCCTCACTGTTATCCGTTTCCGTTTTCATTAAAAAGGTTGTTTTAATAAATGTTCTCCAAGAGTTTAGAGGTCTTAAGATAAGCAAAACCCCATTTTAAAACCAAAAATTCCCACTTATCCATACCCCGTAACCCTCACCTACCATTACAACCCACTCTGAATGTCCTGGGATAGCTAGCACCATCCTCACCTAAGTGGTGGAGATATGATTCTCGAGCAAGCCTATGACGATGGATGTTGCATGACTGGCTTATGAGCGATTTCATTTGATTAGACTGATAGGTAACCCAAAACACGTTTGAGTGAATTGAGTGACCACCTTGTGAGATCGCCTAGTCATGTATATTCCAAGATCGCGAGAATTGAAAGCATGCCTAAGAGAATCATTTCAGGCCTCTGAAAGGAATACCTTACTTTCGCTTATTTCCAGGATATGTTGCTTGAGGATGGTTGTCTTTAAGATATGTTGATTCACCCCAAAAATAAACTCGTGTTTTCAAAATGTTTTTCCTAAAAGCAAGTGAGAATTTTGAGTTTTGCTTGAGGACAAGCAAAGTCTAAGTGTGGGATATTTGATGACACGTAAAAAGTCATTTTTCTGTGTGCCATTATCTCACCATTTTGGCCCAATTATTAATGAAAACACTTGAATATGAACTTAAACATCACATTTCATCATAAGGGCTAAAATATAGACGATGTTTCAAAAATCGACAAAAACAACCTAAAAATGAGTAAAACAGAGCACAAACGATCACTGAATCTTCTGTTCACGTATTTTAGCACTTTTTGAGCTACACAAAGAATTATGACCTCTAACTTATGTCATTTTCTTCGTTAGGAAAATATGAACGCGTGGATATAAAGAACGCCCAAAACGGATAAACGACGAAGAAGTTACGCCCGAACGAAGAAACGAAGAACCGAAGAAGCAGGATACGGCTGAGCACAGCCATATACGGATGAGCCAGACTGTATACGGCTGGACACAGACCGTATACGGCCTGTGCAGACCGTATACGGCCTGTGCAGACCGTATACGGCCTGTGCTCAGCCGTATATGGCCCAGTTCAGCTGTATTCACCCTATGCTCAGCCGTATACGGTCCAGTTCAGCCGTATACGGTCCAGCTCAGCCGTATTGTGCGTTTGGGTGATAAAAATCTGATTTTTATTTGCCTTTGCGATACGGTTGTGCGTTTGAAGGTTTGGATACGGTCTAAGGATACGGTTGTGCGATCTCTATAAATACAAGCCTCATTTCATCATTTCAACACACCAACAATCCTCAACACTTCTACACTTCACATTTTCTTTACGTTTTCGTTCTTTTAGTTAGTTAGTTAGTTTACTTTCTCTCTCTAGGTTCTCTCTCTAGTCTCTCTCTCTAGTTTCTCTCTCTAGAAACTAGTTAGAAGATTAGGGGGAGAATCCGCCCCTGTTAGAATAGCTATGTAAGTACATTCGTAGAGGCTAGCTTATGTAATGCTCGGATATTATGAAGAAATACAAGTGTTATTCTGCTTGCATTTCGTATCGGTATTATCTATCCTTTCTAATATAAATTTGTCATATTGTTCTTGTTTGATGTATGTGGTTTATTAATGTTAGAAATGATTACTGCTATGCTTTGTGAGTAGTTGCTTGTATGGCTGCCATGATTTAGATAGTTATAGATAATGTTGAATTAATCTTTAAATCTATATAATTGGGGATTGTTATATTTGTTATGTCTAAACTTATCATGCATCTAGACTTAGCTATGGATCACCCTTTCCAGTCCTTCGCGTGACTACTACTTTAGGCTTAGAACCTTATCTACTCTAGGTACAGTAGGAAGTTATCTGTGTTATAGTAAAGAAGCCGTGTATGTCACTGTAAACCGGCTGTAATACTGGGCAAACACCCCAGAAAGAGCCGTCTGTGCCTACACTGTGGATTACCTAGAAACCCTAGAATATGGCCTAGAAACCAATATAGCTGTGGAAATACACAGTACACCGTCTGGCTACCCCTGTAACTGAAGCTATGGAAACACTTCGAATTTGTACACCGTATATGTACCTAGGGATGAAAAGCTGTGGAAACATCATAGTACACCGCAAGTACATCCTTGGTTACACGAATCTGTGGAACTGTCTAAGTGCTGTACATTATGAACGGTTCCTAGGTTAGTACACTGTGGAAGGAGTATGCATTGTACACCGCTGGTGTTCCTAGGGCTGAATGACTGATTGCAAAGGAGAGGCTAGATCATGACAGAAGTAGTTGAACTAATCAAATGTAAGGAATGAGTCTGGAGATGAAAGTCAAGCCCAGCAGTGGTTCAGGATTCTTAAAACCCCTAGACTCTATAAAACTGATAGTTTAGAATAGCAAGTTAATAATCTGAACATGTTTAGGAAATGGCATTTACATTTAGGTGTTAAGAACGGTCAGAATTACCTGCGTGGCAGTCTGTTACCTTATTCCTGCACCCTTCAAGGGTCACTTGTCCATAAAGACAGTGTGGGGGGTTGAGCAGCCTATTCTGATCAGAATCGCGATAGCCTAGGTCTCGTGACATACTAATTCTGGTACTTAACTAGAAAGAGTAGGGTCCTAGTATTTACACCCATAATGCATATGTTTATTAACTAAAAGTGTCCCCAAATAAACATCATCCCAATCATACACTACCCTAAATCATGGTGAACCACGTCTTCGTTATCATTTAGGTGTTATATATGCTAGTCTCCCCTTTACTTTTACATTTCGTTAGTTTTAATAGTTATATAGATAAAAACCCAAAAACAACCACCTATCCACTTATCTAAATCCTAGCTTAAATATTAGTTTATCATAATAGCTCTGTTTCAATTCTACCGTCGAGAGGAACGACCCTGGATCATCCTTACCACGTACTAATATCGGGTATTCGTACCCAGTAATAGTAAGTAATTCGGAAGGTTTAGGCTCCCCCGACTATTATAAATTTAAAACTTCCTGATCCGCGCCTCGACGGCTGGACCAACGACCGGTGTAAGAACCGACCGACCGTTTGGATACGATCACTATGATACAAGAACACAAGACAACGATAGACTGCCTTTTAGGGATACAAGAATACTCGAAGTCAGAATGCAAGAACACTATGAATAAGAATACAAGAAACCCACTTAGATGCAAGATGCTAGATTACAAGAACCTAGATTTTCAAGAACTTGAGAAATTAGGTTTCCAGGACTCAAGAAACTAAGATACAAGAAACTAGGAACAAGAAACAAGATTTTCAAGATACAGTATTTTCAATAAACAAGATTTTCGAGAAACAAGAACTTTGTGTGCAAGATCAAGAACCATATGTGCAAGATCAAGAACTTATGTGAAAGATCAAGAAACTCAAGAATGCAAGAAACTATGTGTGTTTTATTATTTGCATTATGTGTTTTATTAAATGTGATTTATTTGTTTGCTAGTACTGTTGTGTGCACTCTCTAGATCAAGAAACTAGAAACTAGAACTTAAGAACTCAAGGGTATTGAAACTAGAACAGAATCAAGAACGCTAGAAGATAGAAACTAGAACTCTAGAACTCGGGAACTCGAGAAACTAGAATACAAGAAAACTATTTTGGATTTATACCATTAAAAAAGATTTTGCTAAATCACTCACAGGTTTATGAAAGTATAGATTTCATACGTTAAAACTTACTTGGTGGCCTACATCATACAACATACTATTTTCCTAACAATCCTATGAACTCACCAGCTTTATAGCTGACTGTTTTAGCGTGCATTCTCAGGTACAAGAAGAAAATAGGATTGGACCACAGGATCCTAGCTCGAGTCGCATACTTCCAACATAAGAGATTTTCATTGCATTGCTTTTGTACTACTAAATATGTAATGAAATTGTTTTGCGAACTTGCAATATGGTAAACACTCTATTTTGGGTTATGTAATAACTGCTTTCAAACGTCTCATGTAGAGGTCGTTTGCTTATGATTATGTGTTGTGATTACCGAATTAGTCACGCCCCGACCGGACCCGCTTCTGCAACAGTGAAACTGGGGGTGTGACAGTGATGAAGTTCTCTCATATCATTGTATAGTTGGGACTTCAGTAACCTTTATCTCTGTTGGGTTTGAAAAAATTCAGATCCATTTACACATGAAACTAGAAAAGGATGAATTTTGTGTATGGCTCATATTCTGTTTTTCAACCATGGAACTAGAGCCCCTAATTATGTCAGGTTACTTTCATTGGTATTATTATGTAGGCTTGTAATGGTGCAGCTGGTGTGGCATATCCTGCAATGTTGTGACCATGTTCGTGTTTTGCGACATTTCTGGACAGCGGGTGTAGCATCCCATTCTATCCGTTAAGGTAATTTGAATAGTTATATAGTGTTTTCTATTATAAAATCATTTTCTGTTTTTGATCGCTTCATTTTGATTCATTCTTATTGAAGGGCATTGTTCTATAATCAGACCAGCAAAACAAGCTTGAATTCTGATGGCAATTTAGTTTCTGATAATTTCCTGCATGTTCAACCTCAAGATGTTTCGCTTAAAGCATCTTCTGTCTTCGAGGCTTTTATTTTTGATGATGATCAAACCGATGAATCTATAGCGGTATATTCCTTAATGAATTTAGTTAACAGTTTTAATAATGAATTATTAGTAATGCTTAATTACTTCATGTTCAATAAGTTTCACATGAGCAATGTGTTAATAATGTGGTTCATACTATAGAAAGTGTTAGAATATGAATTTTTGTTGAAATATCAATTTAATAATTAGCAGCTCATCCTTACAAAATGTCTAGCTGCAATTAAAGCTTTTACAGATGATATGATTCAAATGTCTAGCTGCAATTAAAGCTTTTACAGATGATATGATTCAAATGTCTAGCTGCAATTAAAGCTTTTACAGATGATATGATTCAACTTTGTTGTATGATTCAGCTTTTACAGATGATATGATTCAACTTTGTTGATCTGTACAAATTCACCGTTTATGGTTACTTATAGTTTACGGATATGTGGTATTATGCCTGCTTAGAATTTGATTAAAATTAGTGTTTGTTGTTGGCAGTGACACTTGATATTCAATGATGTTGAATGATCAAATCTCTCTTATCTAGGTGGTATTTCTATATGATTAAAAGTGTGAATTGTAGTTAGGGGTGTTCGTTTGGATGGATCGGATTAAATCCGATCCATATATATAAATCCGTTTGGATTTTGGTTCACAAAATGTGAATCCAATCCATCCAAACAAATATTAAATCCGAACTAAACCGAACCAAATTACTATTTGGATGGATCGGTTTTAACCATTTGGTTTTTCGTAGATTAAATAAGTGTATCGTTTTGACTTGTGAAAGGGTAATGTCGTAAGCGGTATCAATGATTACTGATTGTTATGTTGCGTTGCGGGTTTATATAAATGCGGAGTTGGTATTTTATATCCAAACTTAAGATTAAGTTATATTCAATGATATATATTAACAATATCAATTATATAATAAGGTTCCATGTATAAAAAATAACTAAATAAATATTTAACATTCACTTTGATAGATAAACAAGAGTATTACATATAACCGTCAGATATCTACTTATTACTATTTGGTTTATTTGGATGATTCGGTTCTAATGGTAGTAACCAAAACCAATCCAAAAACCAAATTACTAATTTGGTTTTTGCCCGATCCGATCCAAAAAACCAAATTGTCCAATCCGAACGATCCAATCCAATCAGACCATTTGGATAATCCGTTTATATTCGAACAATGAACACCCCTAATTGTAGTCCTTACAATGTATTCTAATATGTGCAGGCATGAAATTCATGGCTGGTAGTGGTATTAACATCTCAGTGCTCTATATCATAGTTATATGAAGGTTTTTTCTAAAAAAAGAATAATAGTTATATGAAGGTATAATAATAACAAAATATATATATATATATATATATATATATATAATTGTTATTATTAATAATAATAACAATATGTAAGAAAGTATGGAAGACATTGTTATCACGATAAAAAATAAACATATATAGTAGTTGATTATATTATTATTATTATCATATTAACTATTAATCAACTATTATATATATTTACTTTTTATCGTGATAATAATGTCTTCCATACTTTCTTACATGTATTGTTTGGTAGATAGTGTCTTGGTGAATAATGAATTACATTGTTTTGGTGCATGTAAATCCATATACAAGCAAAATTGCATTACATTTCATTTTACATCAATCACATATCTAATATGTCGTAATATTTATCTAGTTGGGCATCGCACGAGTTTAGCACTAGTATGATCATAAAACTATCATCCTCTATGGTGTTCTTACCTAGACTAATGATACAAAAATATAAGTAGATGAAGCCACAGCGTTGAGGTACATGTCTATGTTTATAATTTATAACTTCAATTCGCAAGCTAATGGTTTGTATCCCGTTGACTCCATCAGTTTTCTACTGAAGAGCCTCAATAGGTAGAACGAAGTAGGAGCCAACGTAGCTTCGGGTATATAAAATGAAAACTAATTGCTATATAAAATAAAAACATAACATAGACAAAGCTCCTAATAAAACCCACCCCCTCTAACCATCATGTTTCAATGTTCACTCAACAGTCAAAACAAATGCAGTTTTTAGCAAACAAAGTGTTACACATTGCGTAGCACCAAAAACATTCCCAAAACACAAAGAGAATGCCACTTGTACGACCATACAGTTCTCTTCGATCGTAGCTCATTCCCAGACTTGGACTTAGACTCCAAATGCTTCTTCTTGGCAAGAATAGCCTCTTCCCTACACAATTGGTTAACTCGTACAAAAAGATCCTCCAACTTGGAGCCCACCAATGAATACATCAATCTGTTGGACTTTTAATAACAAAGGTTAATAGTACACGTATTAGTTATGTATTATGTTTAATAAGTAAGGCTACAATGTGTAAATAAAAATAATATGGGCCGTTAAGATAACTGCCTCTGTGCAGCCCTACACCAACAGATACATCGGTTGGTGTTACACCGATTAGAATACTATATATAGGATCGCTGTAAACAGAAACAAGTAACCATTCATATGAAAACTCTGTACGTCTATTAACTCTCCATATATATAAAGATTATCATTCTGTATATTCTGTTCATTGATTATATCAGTATATACATATACAATGGTTCGTCCAACACATTTACAACAGGTTAAAAAGGGTATGCGATGCCCAAGAAATTCGCATCAGTGGTATCAAAGCGCCAGACACAATCTTGGAAGAAAACCTGTGATGAAGGGTACAAGAAACTTGTTGGAAACAAGGAAAACTGCTGTGTTCAAAAAGGGTACATGGAACCGCTATGGAGATAAAGTTTTAAGAAACTTTGGGAATCTCAGAATAAGAAAAGAGTGGGAAGGTTCAAGAGAAAAGATTTTGGCGCGAAAGATGAAGCGGGCAAGATGTTATATATGCAACATGAAAGGGCACGCACTCTGGAATTGCCAAAATCGAACCAACACTTATCACAAAAAACGATCAGAGATGGCTAACCATATAAGGGTTGTTCAGAATAACCATACAGATTCGAGTAATCGGAAGATAAACGCAACATCTGTTGAGAAGAAGGTTGCGTCTTTTGGCCATATTAGAAGCAAGGCTGACTCGATGATAGTGGGAACTGATTCCAACAATTGGAATCTAATTTGGTATGTAAGTAAAACTGTTGGTGCATCTTAGTGTGTCTGTCAGTTGGTCTAAGTCTGTTATGTGTTTGATATGTAATTAAGTTAGTTAATAACTTTTGTTTTAATTACATTTTGTGTTTTGGCGACACAAGGTCTTTGTGTCGCAATAGTTACCTTGGCGACACAGCTTGTGTCGCATGAGTCGGCTTGGCGACACATCTTGTGTCGCATAGACCAGGTTAGCTCTTTGGTATAAATAGGTTATTTCGGCTCATTTGTCAAGGTTGACGAAATTGTGAGATCAGTGAGCATATTGTAAGTGTTATAATTAATATAAGCTGATCGACTTTTGGTATTGAATTGCTATACTTTGTGATTTGCTTTGTTTATTCGTTTAAACGTTTATATATTCAATCAATTGTATTCCGCACGTTTGATTGAGTAAGGATTCGATTAGGTCCGACTACAGGGGTCCTACAAGTGGTATCAGAGCCTAAAATCACACGATTTGGCATTATTGAATCCGTTCTTGATACGTTTCTCGAATAATTGTGAGTATATTGAATTAAAATCTTCATTGAAAGGTGTTCACAAGCTGCTTCTTGCTATTTCTGGAAGATTTTAGGTTTATTTTTCGTCCATCAGTCGTAAATTTTCGTGTGGTTATCGAAAATTTTCGATTTTAGGGTTTTTTGGTCGCTGGTCAGCCGTTTCTGCGACATAAGCTGCGACATATCTTTTGTGTCGCGACTAGGGTTATTGCGACATACGTCTTTCATTAGGCGACACTAGATTGCGACATAAGACTTGGCTTTCTTCCGTCGCTATATATTGCGACATAAAACTTGGTTTTCTTCCGTCGCTAACTTTGCGACATATCATCTGCGACATATCCTCTGTGTCGCTTAAATCTTTTGCGACATATAGATTGCGACATATCCTTTGTGTCGCTTAAATCGTTTGCGACATAACTTTGTGTCGCATAACAGTCTGTTTTCTTTTTCTTTTGTGTTATTTATCTATTTTGCAGGTAATTCACAATGTCTTCTTCAACACACTCCATTCAATCTGTAGGAGCTATGCTAAAGCAAAACAATGAAGTTGGTTCTGGAAATAAACCACCTATGTTTATGCCAGGCATGACCTATTCTGATTGGCGCCAACGCTTTGAGTCTTATGTTGGATTAAATGATCCTGAGATGATGATTTACTTAGAGGAGAGATATGAGCGTCCTCTAAAGTCAGGAGTCTACAATGGTCAAGCTCCTGAGAAATCGATTAAATCAATGACTCCAGAGGAAAGAAAAGCTTTTGATATGGAGAGAAAGACTCATGCTGCAATTACTATGGCTTTACCTCAACCCATTATGAGACAGTTTAAACATCATAAGATCGCTTACGATCTTTGGAAAGCTTTCGAAAAGAAATGCGGTGGTACCGTCCAATACAGAAAGAAAAGGATAGATTTAATCAAGAAGCAGTATGAGGTTTTTGACATGCTTCAGGATGAATCTCTGGAAGATCTGTGCAGTAGATTTTCCCAATTGGTCACTGAGTTGATTGAAGGAGGTGTAACTCTTGAGCGTAGTGATGTCAACAAGAGATTATTAGACTCTTTACCTAAGAAATGGCACACTAGGGTTCTTTTGATGGAAAAAGATGAAGACATCATGGATATGGAGCTTGAAGACCTTATTGGACATATTGAGGCTGAGCTTCTTGAGATGCAAAGGAAAGAGACTAAGGCTACATCGCATCTCCAAAATCCAAAACTTTATGGAGTTGATGTTCCAGTATCTTCAAGCAGACCTTCTGTCACTGCATTTGTCGCTAGTAATGCTAGTGGAAATGTATCTTCTTGTAATCCATCTGGTTCTACTTATGTTCCGAACTCTGGAAATTCAACTGGGTCTCTTTTTCAGAATTCAGGATTTTCTTCTAATGAAGATTATGCATCTACTTTTTCAGCATTTTTAGCCTGTGCTGGAGATTTTTCCGATGAAGATTTTGGTCAAATTGACCAAGAAGAATTGGAAAGATTAGATTTAAAATGGAATATGGCTATGCTGACTAGGAGGGTGAAGAATTTTTTACAGAAAACTGGTAGAACTTCTGTAAATAATCCAGGTGAGAAAGGTATTGGGTTTAATAAAGGGAAGGTGCGCTGTTATAAGTGTCAGAATTATGGACACTTCGCCCGTGAATGTGAGAAAAACAAGGCACCATCTTCAGGTCTCACCAAGCCTTCACCAACAAAGGCAGAAGAGAAAGCCATGGTGTCAGCTGCGTTCATGCTGACAGAAACTCCATGGGATAACAGCTGGTCTGATGGAGCTGATGATGATGAGAACACTGCACTAATGGCTGAGGTTCATGAGGTAGATGATGAACCTTTATCTTGTGTTTCTTGTATTAAGCTTACTAACCAATTTAACAGGTGTAGAGAGGATAATGAGCGCCTTAATACAACAATTTCACAATTAAAGGAAGATAATGAGATGTTGAAAGAAAGTTATAAGGCATCTGAAAAGAAATTAAAGGCTATTTTTGAAGAAAAGAAAGAACTAAAAGCCAAAATTTTTGAACAGCAAGATGAAATAGGGAGTTATGTAGATATGTTAACTCATGTTAAAAAGGAACTTGCTGACTCACAGGCTGTAGTTCTTAATTTAAATCGAAAAATATCAAATTTTTCTACATCCTCTCTCATTTTTGATGAAATCCTTCAGAAACAAAGGACAGATACGAAAAGTAAGGCAGGACTTGGTTATCACCATGTTCCACCTCCAAAAGATTATCTGCCTATGCCTGAACAGGTAATCATTAAAGATTTTGTGCCTAATGTTCTTCAAAAGGACACAAAACCTGTTAATGTTAAGATAAGTAAGCCTGAGGTTGCACCTAAGTCACAAAAACCTAAAACTAGTATGCCTGAGCAAGTTAACGCATCAACTAGTGAACCTGATCATTTAAAGGTTCAAAAGGTTGACTTAGTCAAACCTCTTGATGTCAAGGCTGAACCATTTCAGCCCAAGCCAAGTGCATCTGTTAAGATATCTGAGTCAAAGATAGTTAAGTCTGCTGTTATCACAAAGCCTGAAAAAGTTGAGGCTAAAACAATTCCTCCAGCCAGTTCAAAGGAGGAAATTGAGATTGAGGATATAACCAATGAAGAATACGGTTATTTGAAACGGAAGAAGGTAACCAACGATCATCATATCTTTACTAGTGAAGGGTATGATGAAATTTATAAAATGAATGGCAAGAAGTTACCCGAACCGAAAAAGAAGATTTTTCAACCAAATAATTCTAATTCTCTTAAAAATTCTTCTAAAATAAACCAAGGTTCATCTGATGCATGTACTCATAAGTGTACATGCTCAACACATCCAACTGTTGGCCGAGTTCCAAGGTTGACTCCTCAATCTCCTGATAGAATTGAGAAACGATCTTGTTTCTATTGCAAGAAACAAGGTCATTTGATTGATATGTGCCCATTACTTGCTAAGAAGTATGCTAGAAGGGGAGATGCACGAACCTCTAAAGCAAAAAGTTTTTCAAAAAATTCAATGAGAGGTTCAGCAGTTCTACCAAGTACTTCTTACAATATTGAGCAAGTTCCCAAACCTAAAAAGGTTTGGAAGCCCAAAGAGTCCCGTTCTGACTCTTCATCTAATAATGATTCATCAGCCAGTGATTTCGATGTGTTAAAAAATAAAATTTTGACTGATGTAATCATTGTGGATGATACCACCGGGTTACCCAAGTCTGTTAAGGCTTGGGTTCTCCTTACTCATTAATTTCTTTATCTTTGATGTCGCAGCAATCTGAACAAGTTCAGAATAGTAGATGGTATATAGACAGCGGTTGCTCGCGACATATGACAGGCGACTTATCCTTGCTTTCTGAAGTAAAAACTTATAATGGAGGATATGTTGCCTTTGCCGGAGATAAAGGAGGAGTCATTACTGGACAAGGTACACTCTCTAATGGGCAAGTGAGTTTTGAGAAGGTTAATTATGTGGAGCAGCTCACTCATAATCTGCTCAGTGTATCTCAAGTATGTGACAAAGAGTACACTACAGCATTCACTAAAACTGAATGTTGTATCTTGAAGCCAGGATTTGTTATTCCTGATGAATGGGTGCTGCTTCGAGCACCTAGGCAAAAGGACACGTATATTCTTGATATGAAGACTGTTGAAACAACTCATCAAACGTGTCTACTTTCAACAGCTCCTGAAAGAGAATCACTTTTATGGCACAGACGTATGGGTCACTTGCATTTCAGAAAGATGAATTATTTGGTGAAGCATGATCTTGTGCGTGGAATTCCAAAGCAATCTTTTGGAATCAATGATCTCTGCGTTTCCTGTCAAAAAGGAAAACAGCACAAGAAATCCCATAAGTCAAAGGTGATTAACTCGGTGTCAAAACCTTTGGAGCTATTGCATATGGATCTCTTTGGACCTGTAAGTAAGAAGAGCATAGGAGGTTCTAAATACTGTTTAGTAGTTACTGACGATTACTCTCGCTTCTCATGGGTGTATTTCTTATCTACTAAAGATGAAGTTCCTGAAATTCTTACTTATTTATTTGATAAGCTCGAGAACCTATGCAATCTGTCCATCAAGAAACTGCGATCAGACAATGGTACCGAATTTAAGAATTCTACAATTGAGTTGTACTGTTTACGGAAAGGCATTGAGCATCAATTCAGTGCAGCACGGACTACTCAACAGAATGGAGTCGCTGAGCGTAAAAACAGGACACTCATTGAAGCAGCTCGTACAATGCTGGCAGATTCTAAACTGCCTATTACCTTTTGGGCTGAAGCAGTTAATACTGCTTGCTATATTCTTAATCGGGTTTCTGTGGTTAAAAAGCACAATAAAACATCGTATGAACTGCTTAATAACAGGAAACCTTCATTACAGTTTCTTGAACCATTTGGTTGTCCTTGCATAATTTTGTACACAAAAGAGAAGGTTGCTAAGTTTGGTGCAAAGTCTAGTGAAGGATTGTTTTTGGGTTTTTCAAATAACTCTCCTAACAAACGAGTGTACAATTTGGCAACTAAGCGTATGGAAGAACATTATGAAGTAACATGTTTTCGTTATACTGAAAATCCGGATGGAAAGGGACCAGCACATTTGTTCAATTATGAAGCTATTTTTGATTCGTTTAATCTGTCTACGGAAGATGATGAAATGGATCAAATGGTTACTTTGCTTCATGGTCTCGATTTATCTTCAACTTCTTCAACGCCATTAAAAGCAACGACATCAAATGTCTCTAATACTCCACAACCTTCTCAATCAAATTCTCAAGCAAATGTTGATATCCCTGAATCATCCACAGGAAACCAAGAAACTTCTTCTGGTAATCCTGAGTCTGATGATGAAGATGAACATTTTGAGAATTCAAGGGAGTTTGAATCAGCACAGGAAGCTGATTTAACAAATTTGGATTCTGTCATTGTGCCTGACAAGATTCCAAGTTCGCGTATTCATAAGGACCATCCAGTAGACAATATAATTGGTTCTTTAGATAAGGGGATTCAGACGCGACATCAAGTTGTTACTGATACACATTCTTTTTCACCTTCGGACTCATCTGAGTCCGCATCTCTTGCATGTCTGTCGATTGAGATTCAATCATGTTTCTTATCTCAAGTGGAGCCTAAACGAATAGATGAAGCTTTAAAAGATCCCCACTGGGTTGAGGCTATGCAGGAAGAGTTGCAGCAATTCCGTAAGCTGCATGTTTGGGAATTAGTACCATTACCTAAGGGTGCACATCCAACTGGCACTCGTTGGGTATATCGGATTAAGAAAGATGATCGCGGAGTGGTTATTCGAAACAAGGCAAGACTTGTGGTGCAAGGTTTTCATCAAGTTGAGGGATTAGACTACGATGAGGTTTTTGCTCCTGTTGCTCGATTGGAGTCAATTCGGATTTTCTTGGCCTTTGCGTCCTTCAAAAGATTTATTGTTTATCAACTTGACGTCAAGAGCGCCTTCTTATATGGACAAGTCGATACTGATGTATATGTCAAGCAGCCTCCTGGCTTTGAAGATCCGTTGCATCCAGAATATGTCTGTAAACTCAATAAGGCATTATATGGATTGCATCAGGCACCAAGATTATGGTATGAGAGGCTTTCTACTCATCTTGTTAAAAATGGATTCGAACGAGGCAGTATTGATAGTACATTATTCACAAAAAGAGATGGTGAAGACTTACTGCTGGTACAAGTTTACGTCGATGACATCATTTTCGGATCCACCAAAGATTCTATGTGTAAAGATTTTGAGCATCTTATGAAGACAGAATTTGAGATGAGTGCAATGGGGGAACTCACGTTCTTTCTAGGTGTTCAAGTTGAGCAGTCTGCCAATGGTATTTACATTCATCAGTCAAAATATGTAACTGATATGTTAACCAGATATGATTTGCTTAACTGTAAGACCTACGGAACCCCCATTGAAATTAACTTGAAATTAACCATAACATTGGACCGGCCATTGATGACGAGGACTGTAAAGAAAAGGACTATCGCTCCATGATTGGTTCTCTTATGTATCTTACAGCATCCAGGCCAGACATCGTATTCGCAGTGTCCATCTGCTCAAGATATCAAGCTAGGCCAAAGGTTTCTCATATGAAGGCTGTTAAACGAATTTTTGGGTACCTCAAGCATAGGCCAACACTTGGTCTATGGTACTCAAATGAAAAATCGTTTGAACTAACTGCTTATTCAGATTCGGATCATGGCGGTTGTAGTATAGATAAGAAGTCAACAACTGGTGGATGCCAGTTTCTTGGATCTCGCTTGGTTTCATGGCAATGTAAGAAGCAGACAACGGTGGCTACTTCCACTGCAGAGGCTGAATATGTAGCTGCAGCCAGTTGCTGTTCTCAGATTCTGTGGATTCAGCATCAATTGCGAGACTATGGGTTACTTCTTACTCTAACTCCTTTACATATTGATAATACTGCCGCTATTTCCATTACACGCAATCCCGTACAACACTCTAGAACTAAGCACATAGAACTTAGATTCCACTTTATACGAGATTGCTATGAGAAACACTTGATAGACCTCGTCCACATAGATACCCTCAAACAGAATGCTGATCTCTTTACTAAGGCCTTCTCTCGTGCCCGATTTGATGAACTGATCAACATGATCGGTTTGCGCTTCTTTCAACTAAAGAAGTAACTTTTGGACTTGGTTTTGATTAAAAAAAAAAAAAAAAAAAAAAAAAAAAAAAAATTAAAAACGCAACAGCCACTCTTTATACTCTATAGTATTAAAGAAATGCGAAGTTGCAATATTTATAAAAAGACGTTCAGTTGTGTCTGTAAACAACTAGGAAAATGATAGTACATTAGGATGCATGCATAAAATGAAAATTCTAAGGTTTATGCTTGATGTATCAGTAGGTTTATCTAGCATACTTACTGCAGTTTTTATAAACACTAGCTTCATCATATGATGTACTGGTAGGCATGTCACACTGGGAGTTGAACAATTAAAAAGTAATTCTAATAACATGTCTATTTATCATGTGGTCCACATTCTGTGATGTATGACTAAGTGTCTTAAATCCTTAATACCGCTTGGCATGTTTCCATTTTGGTTAAATAATATAAAATACTTTGGGGGTATATATTTCTTGTTTCCTCTGTTGTACGTAAGTACAGACCTGGTCTCACGTTATATATACTTAAAAGTTAAGCAAACGCAAGTCAAAAGCACTTGAAAAAGTCTTACATTATAGGATACCTCACTAGGTCGCCAAAATGGTTTGACCAAGTCTGGTTTTGCTTACACCTGAATCAAGTTATGTTGCTTTGTTGTACGTCTGTACAGACCTGTCACCGCTGTCTTGATTCTTAAAAATGACTTTTATATATTTTATCTATCTTGGAAGATATGTTCTTGTCGAAATTAATGGGATATGTCTATAGTGGGGACCACAGATATTTATTCATACTAACAATAAAAGTTTCGTTCATCACCGTCCATGTAACATGTTTAGGTGGTCAAACAATACCAGTGATCATTTTGAACTAATTTTTATAAAAGATGTGTTAAATATGCTAAGTAAACTTAAAGAGGTTATATACTGATAATCGAAATAACACTTGCTATTTTCTAATACTTGCATGTAATCTTAGTATGATTCCTTAGCAGATAAACTCACTACGTCAACAAAAAGAAATTTAAATTTAAATTTATTTTAGGTAATTAATTTAAGTCCAACTAGTTACTCTTCAAACGAGTTACAAAACTTGAAATTCCTTCTCTGGGCACTGCGACACAAGTTATGTTCTGCGACATAACTTATGTCGCCATTTTATGTCGCATGGTAGGACTGAGGTATAAATACCTCACTCCAGTCGCTTTCTTAGTTTACACTTTATGCGACACAAAATCAAATCCTGCGACATAAAATAACCCCCTGCGACACAGAACCTGTGGCGTTCTTTGATTCTCAATTTCGATCGTTCCGTGTTGTTTCGAGCAATCCACCTCGTGCTTCTCGTTCACTACCTTCCACTCGATCGTTAGGTACTCGTTTTACCCTCTTTTATCGTGTATTTATGTGCTAATCGTAGATATATATTACGGGTTTTTAAGGGTTTCGGGATTAGGGTATTTAGACATGAAAACCTCACTATTTCGTGTACATATGACTGTTCTTGTGCTTATGGTATGTTGGCGTACCCTAGGGTATGCTTCATTTTCAAAAACCCTAATTTTTAGGTTAGGGTTTCTGGGTTGGGGTTTGATGTTCGTCATTGCGACATATCTTGCGACATAACTCTTTATGTCGCAAAATTTCTGAAATCCAATTTATGTCGCTTCCATTGCGACATATCTTGCGACATACCGCTTTATGTCGCAAAATTTCTGAAATCCAATTTATGTCGCTTCCATTGCGACATATCTTGCGACATACCGCTTTATGTCACAAAGTTTCTGAAATCTGATTTATGTCGCTTATTTCTGCGACACAAACATTATGTCGCTTATATTAGCGACATAAACTCAATGTCGCTGGAATCTGCGACATAACTCTTACGTCGCAAAATGTTTATGTGACATACCTTATGTCGCTTAATTAGGCTATCCAACCTACTCACTTTTGCCCGATTATAGCCATGGCAGGTGATTTCATTCAGGACAATGGTGTGTCACACTACTGTGTTCATTGCCTCTGCCCAAAGGATATCCTGTCCTGCACTTCCGCGACTTCGAGGCTTACCTTCCAGTCGTGGAAGTTTCTGTGTACTTAGGTGTCGTGATAGCATTCCTGCTTGATCGATTATCTTTACTTTTTTGTGGTCTGGTGGAATCCCTTCATTGTCTTGGATTTTCGCTTGACCTTGTCTTGGATTTTGGCTATTTTTTTGTAGTTATATTATCCGAGGATAATATCTAGGTTTAAGGTTTAGGGTTTAGGGTTTAGACTTGGGATAATTTGTAATCATGACTATGTATTTGTTCCCAATTATTAATTAAAACCTTATTTTGTGCAAATTTGATATTTCTGTGTATTATTGATGTGATTTTGCACTCTGTGATGCGACATAAATTTTTATGTCGCCTGTTTCATGCGACATAACCCTTATGTCGCACCAACTTGATTAAATTCGAATAACTTGCATATTGCGACACAACCCTGTCTGTCGCATTACCTGAAAGCGACACAATTCCTATGTCGCTATGTTTGTTAGCAATCGATTTTGTTAACTTAGCGACATATTATTATTATGTCGCAACTGGTCTGCGACATAATTCTCTATGTCGCAATTATTATCAGATTGCTGCTTTTGTTTCCAATTCATCTGCTACTGCTAACTGTTTGTGAGTTTTATTTCTATATGATTGCACAGCAATGGCAGATGGTGATATTCTCTGGGAGCCACGTCACAATATTGTGGCATTTTTAGATGACTCAAAGGAAACTGCTGCTCCATACAGGCCAATGGTCGCATTTTTGCGCCGGTCTCGTATTCACACAGCCATTACCGCCACAACTACTATCTACAAGGATCAGGTGGCTCATTTTTGGGAAAACGCGGTCATCAACTCTGAGCTACCTTTTACCAGGATTATTTATACCGTTGGTGATCGTCAACTTATTATCTCCGAGCAAGTCATTCGGGAATTCTTTCACTTCGGAGATACTACAGAGATGCCTACACTTTATAGCAATGCCTTTATTGCCGGGGCGATGACTCGTATTGGCTATCCAGGCGTCCCAAATGACCAATATCGCAAGGCAAATTTGCCTAAAGTCTGGCGGTACTTAATGCATGTCATTATTGTTTGCCTTTCTCCACGTAAGGCGGGCTTTGATGGGTTTAGTCATTCTACGGCTTCTGCTATGCTGGCATTGATATACAACAAGCCCTTTAATTTTTCTGGGTATATCTTTCGGGCTATGTTGGATAATCTTCATGCTGGGGATAAGCGTTGGAATCTCTATCCCCGTTTTATTCAGCTGTTTCTGGATAATCAGCTTCCTGGTCTTCCACAACATCCTCGTGAACGACTGCGTCAAACTCCAATGAACGTCCGAATCTGGACGGTTTGTGCGTCAGGAGGGAACGCAAATACTAACTTTCCGTTATTTGGGCATATTATCAACGACGCTTATGTTGCACCGCCAAATGACGATTTTTTGGATGTTTTGCCTGCACCTGGGCAGGGTATTCAGGAGGAGGAATTACACCTCCATGATGCTACTATACAGGTTGATGACCTGTTACAGGAAATCGAAGATTTCCAGACTGGGAACCAGGCTGCTCAGCCTAATCTTGATGACCCGGTTAGTGATTCAGATGGAGGCTCTACTCCTCCAACTTCTCCAAGGGATATCCCCTCTGAAAATGCGTTGAAAAATATTCAACGCTTTGATCCTCGTAGATACAAACGAATACAACGTCGTATTCGTGCCGGCTCAAGCTATGTTCGTCCGGATATGGGCAAACGACCTCGGAGTACCGCTTTGGATGATGAAGATTGGGTTCCACCTCAGTCTATTCGTCGTACTTCTGAGTCGTCTTCAAGGCCACGGGTTGACATTCCCTGTGTTGAGGTTCCCATTCAACCTTTGCCTTCTGTTATTGAAGATTTGTTGAAAAGAATGGATGAGATGCAGAAGACCATGGATAATCAAGCTACACTGATTCAGTCTCAGGCATCAGTTTTGGAGGGTCAAGCTGCGCAAATTAAAGCGTTAGAAGAACAAGCAGCTTTGGTTCCTGTTTTGAATACTAGGGTCTTAGAATTAGAATCCCTAGCTGTCGTTTCGGGGGAGTCAGGCCTGCGTGCCATAGAAACAACATCCAGGGCTTCTACCGGAACACAGACAGAAAATGTAAATGAAAATGTAAATGTTTCTGATGAAAATGAATTTCTTCGTTTGGATTATTTCTCTGTTGATGATATTCCAGGTCAGCCAAGACCATTAGCTGTAGATTACTCGAATGTGAATTTATCGTTATTTCAGCGAATGGTTAATGGGGAAAGTCAGGTGTCTAGTCCTGAATTTGAAAATAATGATGATGTTGAGATTGAGGAGGAGGAATTAAACAATGATGAATTTTATAATGATGCTCCTACAATTGAGACAGATTCTTCGGAAGATGAAGCAGAGCCAGCTGGAACTCAGACAACTGTTCCAGAAACTTCAGAGGCTTCTGATACTGCTTCTACTTCAACTCTTGAGCGACCGGTGATAAGCTTTATTCCTGATGAATTTATTCCTGTAACTTGCAAGACATATAAAGTACATGGGAATTATACAGGAATTATTAAAAGCTGGAAAACTTGTAGAAATATTCTGATGATTAAAAGAAGTGATGGTATTCAGTATTTTAAAAGCTCATTTAAGAAACTGAGTACGTTGCCAAAAGGAGAAATAAACCGTCTTGCTCAATTAGATCTAATAAATCCAACCAGGGATTCTAGAGCTGATTTTATACAAACGGTTCTGCGTCGTGAAGTGAATAGCAAGAGATACAACTTTATCAAACCGACGCTTGGTAAGAGATTCATTTTTAAGAAGAAACTAGATCCAGTTACAAAGCAGCCGATTTGTAAAATGCGTTATCCACCAGCTGATTGTTTAACTGAGATCCCATTGGAGTCTGTTCCTTATGATTTTCTAAGAAGATTTCATTATTGGGAACTTGATCCGCATACAGGTGAAGCTGTTTTTGTGTTTGTTCCAGAGTCTGAACATCCGGAGAGAACTTCACTGTATGGTCTTAAGAAAGCTCAATTTAAAGTTTTTGATCCTATGAGCTTAATCAACTTGTCACAGAATGACTTGAGGAAATTGTTTGATAATCCAATTTGCTTCAACGTAAGAAATGTGGTGAATTCGATTCTTGCTAGACAATTTCAGAAGGTCGTGACTGTGTGTGTTACGCATGGGATTCATGCTGGAGGCAGGTTTCCAACAGGCTGGGCATAATTGAAGAAAGTTTAAAGACCAAGCTGAAGACACGGGGGAGTTTGTTGGTGCATCTTAGTGTGTCTGTCAGTTGGTCTAAGTCTGTTATGTGTTTGATATGTAATTAAGTTAGTTAATAACTTTTGTTTTAATTACATTTTGTGTTTTGGCGACACAAGGTCTTTGTGTCGCAATAGTTACCTTGGCGACACAGCTTGTGTCGCATGAGTCGGCTTGGCGACACATCTTGTGTCGCATAGACCAGGTTAGGTCTTTGGTATAAATAGGTTATTTCGGCTCATTTGTCAAGGTTGACGAAATTGTGAGATCATATTGTAAGTGTTATAATTAATATAAGCTGATCGACTTTTGGTATTGAATTGCTATACTTTGTGATTTGCTTTGTTTATTCGTTTAAACGTTTATATATTCAATCAATTGTATTCCGCATGTTTGATTGAGTAAGGATTCGATTAGGTCCGACTACAGGGGTCCTACAAAAACCTTTACTAAACACGTAGCATCATCTATGGACGTATTTGTTAATGATAAGACATTAGATGATGCAAACAAGGAAAAGGGTTACTTTTATCAAAGTAAAGGAATCGGGGAAGCCTTAGTTACATGTTGATATCACTCATTTTGTATACGTGAATCTTTCGCGATATCATTTATTTTGCATTTGTTTCAAGTAAATATTGTGAACTTTTGGTACTTATTTAGTTAGAAATTCATTTTATTATGCGTAGGTTCAAGTTTGATAAGATTACGGTAAAAAGGTGGTCTGCTGGATCCAGGAGAGAAGCCGCCGGATTGTCTTCCCAAGCCGCCGGGTGAAGACGTAAAGCCGCCGGGTTGTTTGTGCTAGCCGGCGGGTTATTTAAAGATTCTCAACAATGTTTGTAACAGAGTCTTTCGCCCAAAATAAGCGTGCAGAAGCCGGCGGGTTGTATATTGGAGCCGCCGGGTTGATTCAAATCTTGAACCCGCTATGTTTGTTAACGAAGCAGCCGGGTCCCCTTATTTTAAGGGACCCGCTGAGTGAAGATGTGAACCCGTCGGGTTATTTGGGCGGCAGATGATTTTTGTACTAGAAAAGCACTTTTTGCTTTTGGATCTCACCAACTTTTACACAGAAAATTCAGACGAAAACCAGTAAGAAAAATGGCGATTTTCATGGGTTTGTGAAGTTTTTTTCATTTTCTTGAAGATCTCTTGTAGTCCAACTTAACTCGTTACTTACAATCATCTTCCGGACATTGTAACCACTTGGTTTGCACTTTTCATTCTAATATAATCATGTTTGCTTTGGTTTCTTTGATGATATGTGTTTGTGATGGTGTTAGCATGATTGTTAGCTAGATTTAGTTATACTTGCTTGGATGAACTAGTTGGTGACTAGGGATGTTATATTTTGGTGTGAGTTTATGCTTCGAGTTTAAGATTCATCCACAAATTTGTATGTAAGTAGTTGAGTTGGTGAAACTTGTCGGTATTTTGGCTAAACAACTATAGCGAATGTTTGTTGTTTATTAAAAATACTCGTTGATTGTACGAAATGTATAAATGAATCTATTTTCGCGAATGTGAAAATTGTTACAAGTGAAGCTAGTTAATTAGTATGATATAAGTTAGCGAAAATGGCGAACGTTTTTCGTATGGATGAATCATAAACTCGTTTAGCTTGAACTTATGTTTAATCTCCAACTTGCGTGTTTGAGCTTGATGTTAATGAATTAACTCATTTGATAATTTGCTAACAGATATAGCGAACGTTTTCTATCTAGTAAATTGTTGTCAATTGTTTGTCTATAAACGGTTGAACTTGATTGCGGATGTGGTTTTGAAATGGGTTAATATTTTGAGTTCAAATGTGTAAGTGGGTAGCTATGGCGAATGTCCGCTACTTGATTGAATCATAAGTTTGAAAATTGAAGTTTGACTCTAGGTGATGGCGAACGTTAAGCCTAAGTTTGATGAAAGTTTGCTTTTGCTCTAAATAAACCGGTTTTAACTTCACACCCCGAAATCACTAACGATCTAGTCCAAGCAAGTATTGTTTTTAATATACGAAAGTTTCAAACAAATTACTTTGACTCTTAAGAGTCCACTTGCCTAGTTTAACTAAAATTTGTAGTTTAAAGCAACGTGACAATTCGGTCACACAAAACCAACTTTTATTTTCACTTTCTGAATTGTTCACACTTATCTTGATTACTTAAACTTAAGTTCCCTGTGTTCGAACCCGAACTTACCCAACTATACTACTACACGATAGGGTCCACTGCCCGGTTGTGTTTTAGTCTAGCATGGTATTTTCTTGTTTACTTTTAAACGATAAATTTAATAACTAGATTTAGCACATCAAGTTTTTGGCGCCGCTGCCGGGGAACTTAGTGTTTGATTGAAGTTAATTTAAGTGTGATTGATTGATCCTTTCTCGGAGTTTATTCTTTGAAAGTTACTTTTTTTTAGTTGTGTTGCACCGGTGCATTTGACGGTTTTATCTTTTGTGCTTTACAGGTTTGATTTGGTAGTGGATGAGCACAAGAAGTTCGGGACACGAACTTCTTAGTCCCTTGTCCAATCCGGAGAAAGCCACTAAAAAGAAACGAAGGAGGAAGCCAAAGACTAATTCAACGGATTCAACTAGTAGTCGTACGGATTCGGATACATCTTCGGGAAACATCTTGGTTGAAGAGGTTTTTGAAGAAATTATTATAATTGAAGACGATATGGCGGATGAGGATGATACTCCTATTTGCTCACGGATTAGAACCATAGCACCGACACCTGAGTCGGCCATACGGGTTCAAGATATTGAAAATGATAACTTCTCTTTGAAAGGGCATCACATGCAACTCATTAGGGATAAACAATTTGATGGAAGGGTGTGGGCCGATCCGCACAAATATATTGCTAGTTTTCTTGAGATTGGGAGTTATTTCAAGTATGGGCCATATATAGATGAGGCAATTCACCTATGGACTTTTCCTATGTCTCTATGTGGTGAGGCAAAGATATGATTTCAAGAATTGGAACCAAACACCATTACAACATGGGACGAGATGAGAGAAGCATTTGTTAGACGGTATTACCCTCCGGCTTTGGCCGAAAGATTATTGAATGAGATTAGGGCCTTCAAACAACAAGAAGGCGAAACTTTGGTAGAAGCGTGGTGTCGGATGAAGGAAATGTTGAGAAATTGTCATGGCCACAATTTGAAAAAGAGGGAAATTATTGTGTTGTTCTACCATGGTCTTGACATCAATTCGGCTAGTATTCTTGATGCTTTGGGAGGTGGTCAATTTCTTTATAAGACACCAAATGAAGCTTGGAAGGTTCTTGAAGATAAAGTGATCCAAATCTTGAATTGGGCTAAGGATAAAGAAGGGAAGCCGGTGAGAAAGCATGGTGCTTTTGTGGAAGGAACTAGTAGTGGAGGTGGAGGCTCCAACGAATCGGCAATGATGAAGGAAATAAAAGCATTGTCTTCTAAGATTGATGCTCAATTCAAGACAATAAAAGGTGAAATCAAGGAGCTTAGAGATGGTTGTGGTAATTGTGGCGGCAATCATGCCACGGCAAATTGTGCACAAGACGATTTGCCAATGGTTGGAGATGAGGAAGATGTGAATTATCTTCAACAAGGGGGTGGCGGTAATTATCAAAGTGGAAACTACCAACGGGGTGGTTACCAAAATAGAAACTCGGGAGGTTATCAAGGAGGAAGCTACAATCAAAACAACCGATTTTCTAGACCAAACCAAAGTTACAACCAACCCTCAACCCAAAATTACAATCAAAACCAAAACCAATACCAAAGTTCTTCAAGAGACATCAATCCACCACCGGTTCAAAAACAAGAACCAACCTTGACGCCCATGGAACAAATGATGAAGGATTTCGTAGCGAAACAAGACACCGTGACCGAAAGAATGAAGGCCCAAATAACAAATATTCAGTTGAGCATGGAACAAGGGCAAAAGAATCAACAAGCTTCAATCCAAGACTTGGAGCGAAAAATGGAAAGGTTTGTCCGAGGGGCAAAGTAGTAGGCCAACCGGTGGCTTACCAAGCAACACACAACAAAACCCGAGACAACAAGCATCTTCATCTAGTAGCGGGTCCAAGCCATATCAACCACCACCCTCAAGGAATGAGCATGTGAATGCTATTATTACACGGAGCGGGAAGGAACTTCCACCACCACCTCAAGCCAAAGATGAAAATATTTCTAACTCTTTTGTGAAGGAAATTGAGGAAGAAAGTGAAGAGAATCTTGATGCTTATACACCAACGGTTACACCGGTGTCACCTACGCCGGTTGTTAAAGCCTGTAAGCCAAAGATTCCCTATCCACAACGGTTACGGAAAAAGAAGATTGAGGCTCAATATGGGAAGTTTGTTGACATGATCAAGGCCATTAGAATCAATGTGCCTTTGGTGGATGTACTAGCAGGAATGCCGAACTATGCCAAATTCATCAAGGATTTGGTGAGCAATAAAGACAAGCTATCGGAAGCATCGGCAATGTTCTTAAATGAGGAATGCTCCGCTCTCGTTCAAAATCAAATCCCAGCAAAGCTTGGTGACCCGGGGAGTTTTATCATTTCATGCACCTTGGGTAAAATCATTACTTGTGATGCATTAGCGGACCTAGGGGCTAGCATAAACTTAATGCCATATTCGTTATATGCTAAGTTGTCTTTAGGATCCCTCTCCCCCACTCGCATGAGCATTAGGTTAGCCGATAGATCTTTCCAATATCCCGTTTGGGATTGCGGAAAATATGTTGATAGAGGTTGGCCAATTCACTTTCCCGGTTGACTTTGTTATCCTCGAAATGGAGGAGGATAGTAAAGTACCCTTGATCTTAGGGAGACCATTTCTGCACACCGCGGATGCTATAATAGGGGTTAAGGACAAGAAATTGACCTTAGGAGTTCGTGATTAAAGCATTGTTTTCACGGTCGACAAGGCCATGAAACATCCTTATTCTAACGATGATTCTTATTTTAGAATTGATATTATAAATGAAGTGGTGGATGAGGAGTTGCAAACTCTACTCGGCATGGAATCGGAGCTTGTTGACTTGCTAGAGTCAAATGTTGAAGGAATGACCGAGGAAGTGTTAGTAATGAGCATGGAAGGAGAGTTTGAAGAGGATGAGCTTGAGGATGAGGACACTTTTGAGGAGCTCACAAAGGATGACCATATGCGAATCAAAACATCCTTGGAAGATCCGCCAAAGGATTTGGAGTTGAAAGAACTTCCAAATCATTTGGAATATGCGTACCTTCATGAGGAGAATTTGTTACCCGTAATTATTTCTTCATCTCTTTTACCTCATGAAAAATCCAAATTGATTGATGTGCTTGTGGCTCACAAAGGAGCTTTTGCTTGGCGCACATCCGACATACCGGGAATAAGCCCCTCTTTTTGTAAGCATAAAATTAATTTTGTTGATGATTTCAAACCCGTTGTCCAAAGGCAACGGAGGCTTAATCCTAATATGGTGGATGTGGTCAAGAAAGAAGTAATTAAGCTCCTTGATGCGGGTATCATTTATCCCATCGCGGATAGCACTTGGGTGAGCCTGGTACATTGTGTGCCGAAGAAGGGGGTATGACGGTTGTAACTAATGACCGTAATGAATTGGTCCCAACTAGAACCGTGATCGGGTGGCGAGTGTGCATTGACTATAGAAAGCTAAATGACGCCACTAGGAAAGACCACTTCCCCTTGCCCTTTATCGACCAAATGCTTGAAAGACTTGCGGGTAATGAATTTTATTGTTTTCTTGATGGGTTCTCGGGATATTTTCAAATCCCCATAGACCCCGAAGATCAAGAGAAAACTACTTTCACTTGCCCTTTTGGAACCTACGCTTACCGGCGAATGCCTTTCGGGCTATGCAATGCCCCGGCCACCTTTCAAAGGTGCATGATCGCCATCTTTCACGACATGGTTGAAACCTCCATGGAAGTTTTCATGGATGACTTTTCCATGTTTGGGAACTCGTTTGAATTTTGTTTATCCAACTTGGATAGCTTGAGCGATGTGAGAAGGCCCACTTAGTCTTGAATTGGGAGAAATGCCATTTTATGGTGAAAGAGGGTATTGTGTTGGGGCACAAGGTTTCGGGTCTAGGAATTGAGGTAGACCAGGCTAAAATTGATGTCATTGCTAAATTACCTCCACCGACTAATGTTAAGGGCATTAGAAGTTTCTTGGGCCACGCTGGGTTTTATCGTAGGTTCATTAAAGATTTTTCCAAGATTACCCGACCCATGACCAAGTTACTTGAAAAAGATGCCCAATTCGTATTTGATGGCCCATGTTTGAGTGCATTCTCAACCTTGAAAGACCAACTGACCAAGGCACCCATAATAGTTTCTCCCGATTGGTCCAAACCATTCGAGCTTATGTGTGACGCTAGCGACTTTGCCCTAGGAGCCGTCCTAGGACAAAGAGTGGAAAACTATTTTAAACCAATCTATTTTGCTAGCAAAACACTCAACAACGCCCAACAAAATTACACCACGACCGAGAAGGAATTGCTCACCGTGGTATTTGCCTTTGACAAATTTAGGCAATATCTTGTTTTGTCCAAAATCGTTGTATTTACCGATCATTCGGCCCTCAAATATCTTTTTGCTAAACAAGATGCAAAACCGCGTCTTATTTGTTTGATTCTTCTCTTACAAGAATTCGACATTGAAATTAAAGATAAGAGGGGTGCCGAAAACCTTGCCGCCGATCACTTGTCGAGATTGGAAAATCCAAATCTCGACAAGCAAGGCGATACTAATATTGATGATTCCTTTCCCGAGGAATTTCTTTTGCAGGTAGGTGATGAGGCAGAAAATGAGGACGAGGCACCTTGGTATGCCGACTTGGCAAATTATTTGGTAGGTGGTGTGTTGAGGAAAGGCATCCATCAAGAAAAGAGCAAATTCTTCTCCAACCTCAAGTATTATTTTTGGGAGGAACCATATTTGTTTCGGGTATGTGCGGATGGCATGGTTAGAAGGTGTGTATCAGGGGATGAGACTAGGGAAATCTTAGATGCCTGTCACCATGGCCCCACCGGTGGTCATTATGGACCCTCGGTCACCGCTAAGAAAGTGTACGATGCAGGATTTTATTGGCCTACGATTTTTAAGGAAGCGAACACTTTATGCCAAACTCGTGATGCTTGTCAAAGAACCGGGAGCATCTCCAAAAGAGATGAAATGCCTCAAACGAGCATCCAAGTTTGTGAGGTTTTTGATATTTGGGGCATTGATTTCATGGGTCCATTCCCACCTTCTTTTAAGAACGAGTACATTTTGGTCGCGGTTGATTACGTGTCCAAATGGGCGGAAGCCAAAGCCTTGCCCATGAATGATGCTAGAGTTGTGATCGACTTTTTGAAGAGCTTGTTTTGCCGGTTTGGGATGCCAAAAGCTTTGATTAGTGATAGGGGAAACCATTTCGCTAATGCCCAATTGGAGAAAGTTCTTAAGAAATATGGGGTGAATCACCGGTTTTCGACTTCCTACCACCCTCAAACGAGTGGTCAAGTTGAAAACACCAACTGAGCCTTGAAAAGAATATTGGAGAAAACGGTGAAAGATAACCGGGCAATATGGGCTAAGAAATTGGAAGATGCATTGTGGGCGTTTCGAACCGCTTACAAAACACCCATTGGCACAACACCATACCGGTTACTCTATGGCAAAACTTGCCATTTGCCTCTTGAAATCGAACACAAGGCTTATTGGGCTTTGAAGAATTGCAACATGGATTTAGTTGAGGCTGGTGAAAAGAGAATGTTACAACTCCACGAGTTGGATGATCTTAGATTGCAAGCTTATGAAAACTCACGTCTTTACAAGGAACGCACCAAAGTGTTGCATGATCGAAAGTTGAAAACAAGAAAGGAATTCAAGGCCGGTGACAAGGTCCTTTTGTTCCAATCTCGCTTCAAATTAAAGCAACCCAAGTTCAAGCCTAGGTGGACCGGTCCGTATTTGGTGAAGCATGGTTACCCATCCGGATACGTGGAACTTTTCGGGTCGAATGGTGGAACTTTCATTGTTAATGGACATCGTTTGAAGCTTTATCATGAGGAGGATGTCGGAAGCGAGTGGGAGGAGCTCGCAACTTACCCCAAGGACAAATGAATTCGGGGTCGAGTCAAGCTTTCGACTCGTTAATAAACCAAGCACCAAACGGGTCGAACCCGTTTTCATATCCTTTTTAGCTATTATGGTAGTACATAGTTCGTTTAATGTTATTACTATGTCATTTCTTTGATGGTTTCTTTAAAAAAACAAAAAAAAAAAAAATTGAAGATAATTTAATCTTCCCTCTTGCAGCTAAAGCTTTTTGAGATGTGTCATAAAAGCAACCGCATAGGGTGAATTGCATGACTAGCACACTTGTAGCCCCATCATAAATTGTGAGAAATTTGAGCCTTATTGAGAAAAACACTTGCCTTTAGTGTTTATATTGTTTGTTGCTATGAGTGTGCCGGTGTTTGTAGTTTGTTCTAGAACTTGCCTTAGTGATGCATTTTGAGACCGTTGTGGGATCACAGAAATGTGATATAGGTGGGGTCGAAGACGAGGAGGTATTCTTAGGAATTGGATCTTAGTCCTTATAGTTTGGACTTTCTAACCAATTATTGAACTTGTGCTTGATCTTTTATGGATTGTACAAACTTACTAATCGGTCAAGGAACCTCAACTATCTTGGATCCTATTTTCTTTTAAAACCATTTATATCCAGTCCACCCAGGTCCTTAGCACTCATCTTTAGTGCTAAGAAACCCTTAGAAAACTTCCACATACACTCCACTAAAAATGTTAGCCTTATTTTTGTGTAGTCAATTCCCGAATCATTACTTTTCTAAGATGTTACCTAATTGGGATTTTACCGAGTTTTATCCAAATGTGATTTAAATCGTTTTGAAATGGGATTCTAGTGTTAAATTCTATAATTGAGTTGCGTGAAATAGAAATTGTTTGAGCATTAAGTTGAATAATTGAAGTTGAGAGCAAGTAAATGATTGGAAGTTAACAAGTGAGCTTAATGTTTAAGATTGGGTGATTGTAGTCAACTAAATGGCCTTTGAATTCCTGAACAAGTAGTTCCCGAGGGGTGTTTTACACCTAGCCACTCAAGGCCTTTATCCAGTCTAGGATGGTTGGTCCGAAAGTTCGTTACACAGGGTTCATAGAAAGTCAAAGAATGCAATTAGTGCGATCGAATTTGTAAATCAATTTAAGTTATTTGGGTGCAATCATTGAATATGAATTGTAATTGAGAGTGAAATATAATTTGAATTGATTTGGCATGAGAATCCTAAGTTTTATTACTGTCACATGTTTAAACCATTAGGTAACATTCCATACTTTTCGCGGGTTTGGCTACCATTTTTCACCAATTTTTGCGTCTATCATAGCTATTCCATATTAGCCTACACTTATACAACACATGTTTAGAATACCTCCTTCGAGATCTCACTTGGTGCTCACGCCAAGACGGTGGAGATTTGATCCTTTTGCAAGCCTATGGTAACATTGCATCACGACTTGGCTTGATTGAGTGTTATATCATCTACTTCCTTACCTTGTAGTTTTATAGGTTGAGAGTGAATGATTATACACTTATCCTATTGTGAGGTGCTAGGTCGTGCATTCGGGTTTGACAAATTTATCATCTCAAGTTTTTATTGACTATATATGTGTTACTAGCATAACTGCTTCGGTGGTTTGTGTTAGTATTATTTTTGATAAACTTGATCTTCTCGTCCAATGTTGCAAGAGCGGTTTTTGATATGGTAAAATAAAGATTTGCTTGAGGACAAGCAAAGTTCAAGTGTGGGGATATTTGACATCGCTCATTTTGTATACGTGAATCTTTCGCGATATCATTTATTTTGCATTTGTTTCGAGTAAATATTGTGAACTTTTGGTACTTATTTAGTTAGAAATTCATTTTATTATGCGTAGGTTCAAGTTTGATGAGATTACGGTAAAAAGGTGGTCTGCTGGATCCAGGAGAGAAGCCGCCGGATTGTCTTCCCAAGCCGCCGGGTGAAGACGTGAAGCCGTCGGGTTGTTTGTGCTAGCCAGCGGGTTATTTAAAGATTCTCAACAATGTTGGTAACAGATTCTTTCGCCCGAAATAAGCGTGCAGAAGTCGACGGGTTGTATATTGGAGCCGCCGGGTTGATTCAAATCTTGAACCCGCCATGTTTGTTAACGAAGCAGCCGGGTCCCCCTTATTTTAAGGGACCCGCCGGGTGAAGATGTGAACCCGCCGAGTTGTTTGGGCGGCAGATGATTTTTGTACTAGAAAAGCACTTTTTGCTTTTGGATTTCACCAACTTTTACACAGAAAACTCAGACGAAAACCAGCAAGAAAAATGGCGATTTTCATGGGTTTGTGAAGTTTTTTTCATTTTCTTGAAGATCTCTTGTAGTCCAACTTAACTCATTACTTACAATCATCTTCCGGACATTGTAACCACTTGGTTTGCACTTTTCATTCTAATATAATCATGTTTGCTTTGGTTTCTTTGATGATATATGTTTGTGATGGTGTTAGCATGATTGTTAGCTAGATTTAGTTATACTTGCTTGGATGAACTAGTTAGTGACTAGGGGTGTTATATTTTGGTGTGAGTTTATGCTTCGAGTTTAAGATTCATCCACAAATTTGTATGTAAGTAGTTGAGTTGGTGAAACTTGTCGGTATTTTGGCTAAACAACTATAGCGAATGTTTGTTGTTTATTAAAAATACTCGTTGATTGTACGAAATGTATAAATGAATCTATTTTCGCGAATGTGAAAATTGTTACAAGTGAAGCTAGTTAATTAGTATGATATAAGTTAGCGAAAATGGCGAACGTTTTTCGTATGGATGAATCATAAACTCGTTTAGCTTGAACTTATGTTTAATCTCCAACTTGCGTGTTTGAGCTTGATGTTAATGAATTAACTCATTTGATAATTTGCTAACAGATATAGCGAACGTTTTCTATCTAGTAAATTGTTGTCAATTGTTTGTCTATAAACGGTTGAACTTGATTGCGGATGTGGTTTTGAAATGGGTTAATATTTTGAGTTCAAATGTGTAAGTGGGTAGCTATGGCGAATGTCCGCTACTTGATTGAATCATAAGTTTGAAAATTGAAGTTTGACTCTAGGTGATGGCGAACGTTAAGCCTAAGTTTGATGAAAGTTTGTTTTTGCTCTAAATAAACCGGTTTTAACTTCACACCCCGAAATCACTAACGATCTAGTCCAAGCAAGTATTGTTTTTAATATACGAAAGTTTCAAACAAATTACTTTGACTCTTAAGAGTCCACTTGCCTAGTTTAACTAAAATTTGTAGTTTAAAGCAACGTGACAATTCGGTCACACAAAACCAACTTTTATTTTCACTTTCTAAATTGTTCACACTTATCTTGATTACTTAAACTTAAGTTCCCTGTGTTCGAACCCGAACTTACCCAACTATACTACTACACGATAGGGTCCACTGCCCGGTTGTGTTTTAGTCTAGCACGGTATTTTCTTGTTTACTTTTCAACGATAAATTTAATAACTAAATTTAGCACATCACATGTAATGATTCTGAATTCGTTGTCCCAAGTGTGAAATAATTGCTGGATTTAGGAATCAATATGCTTAGCCTTACACAATTGGATGCACAAGGTTTTGTTGTTGAACTTTTAGAAAATCATTGTGTGATAAGGAAGATGTTTGAGAAATCAGAAATTGGTGGAACTAGTTTTGAAACTAGGAATGTTGAAATTGAAAGAGTACCCTTTGATGAAGAGAAAATGGATGAACTTGAAAGAATTGTTGGTATAGACATCACAAAGAGGATGCTTGCCAAATATGTTTCCCGGAATTGTGATCGAATCGGTGAGTCAAGAAATAGAGGTTTTTACGATGATACTTATGGAGAGGAGATGGTTGTTCCCACTGATCTAAACCATGTAGTTGAATTTTTAGATCAGATTATTGTTGGGAAGTTTAACGAGGATGTGAAAGAAACGTACACGAGGAACTTTGAATAGATGGTTGTATGGTTCTCTAAGGAATATTTGGATTGCCCACATACGAATCAAACACCACTTTTGATTGGAAATAAACAAGTTAGTTTGATGGATGTATTTAGGACAATCAACAGATGGGTGGGGCAAGGAACATATACGTCAAAGGAAAATGGGAAAGTGTTGCAAAAGGGCTTGTTATCCGGATGAGTATGCCACAAGGATATAGGATTGTTATGTTAAGAATTTGCAACAATTAGATTTGTATTATGATGTGGCGAAGAGGTTGCTAGAATTAGCCAAGGAGGATGATGTGGTGTGGGATGGCAAGAAGAAAAAACTCTGATACGTTTGATGGGTTTATGACATTTATGGGTATAATGAAACACATGCCCACAACCATGAGCACCAATGCCACTGAAGATAGAAAGTATTGAGGTATGTTTATTCGATTTATTCGAATTGGTTGATGGCATGGGTGGAAGTGAACAAATTACTCAAAAGAATCAGTGGGATATAGTGGCTATGAGTTTTGGTTTTCAAACCGATATGAAGAACAAACTTCGAGGAATATACGAAAGGTACTTGGAGTTGTTAGACTCGTTTTATAGAACCATGTTGAATGAGAGGACTGCTCGGGAAGGCATGAATGATTACGCAGACACTCTCACTGCGGAACACATTGGCCATGATGACGATCAGGGTGATGGAAACAACATGAGACCGGGTGAAGGTGGGAACGAGGAAAGGGAAGACAAAGCTCAACAAGAACTGATGAATGAGGAAAGTGATGTGGGAAATCAGGAATTACTCATAGATGATAACGTGAACATAGTTTATGATGATGGCGAGAGACTTGTGATAACTTTTGAAGAAACGGACAGCAGCACGGAGCCAAGCATTATGGAGTACTGCAACACTGATGATGATATGGACTCACCATGAAGAAACACTTTGTTATTAAGGGGGAGAATATTGAACTTTTAATAACAAAGGTTAATAGTACAAGTGTTAGTTATGTATTATGTTTAATAAGTAAGGCTACAATGTGTAAATAAGAATAATTTGGGCCGTTAAGATAACTGCCTCTGTGCAGCCTTACACCAACAGATACATCGTTTGGTGTTACACCGATTAGAATACTATATATAGGATCGTTGTAAACAGAAACAAATAACCATTCTTATGAAAACTCTCTACGTCTATTAACTCTCCATATATATAAAGATTATCATTTCATTGATTATATCAGTATATACATATACAATGGTTCGTCCAACACATTTACAACAGGTTAAAAAGGGTATGCGATGCCCAAGAAATTCGCATCACAATCAACTCTTTCCAATGATCATCTTTTGGGTCCCCAGACTCGAGTATTCTATCCATGAAACGCTCCACGTATTCTTTTAATGACTCGTCACACCCTTGTGCGAGGCTTCAAATCCATGATGACTTCTGTTCTTAGTTTTTGAAACTTCACCTTGTGAAGGAAAGCTGCTCTAAAATTTTTTGTCATCTGCATAAAACTAGATATGCTTTTAGGCTTTAGCGACATGAACCACACTGGTGCAGTTCCCTTGAGTGTGATTGAAAACAATCTACACCATTGCCCTTCTGAAAAACTGTACATACCAGGTGTTCGTGTAAATACAAAAAGATGATCATCAGGGTCTGTGGTACCATTGTAAGTCCTATATTCGGGGGAATCAAGACACCCTTAGGCTGAACGAAATCAAAGATACACCAAGTAAAAATGAATACGTCAGCGTGGATATAGTACATCGGTGTGGAATACTCGTACATTTTATTTTAAAACCACATAACCGGTTGTCATTAAATGATCATGAATAGAAAGTCAACAATTAGAACGATATTAGCTCCAATCAATATGACAACGCATCAACATTTGTATACAAATAGCACAACCTTGATCATATTTTTTCTATAAACGATGGGATACGAACTTCGTTCTATGTTTTTACAATCGAAGTCAATTAAATAACAACATTGTGTATTTATGCTACTTGTAATTTGTGAAATCAAGCATCTAGATTTAGTGTCTTCAAATGTTCCCTTTCATTATACTCAGTTGTTTGCTAATAATTTCGACAAATTACACCTCAATTATCAAACGTTAAACAGAGTTTATATATCGACAAGAAGTTTCTTTCAGCCGAATATTATATAATTTATAATTTTCTATCAAGTTTACCACTTCTGCTAGCCTTTTAGTTTTGGCGGTGTCACAGAAGCATAAAAATGAGGGATGGGGTATGCAAACATTTAGAATGAAGGTGTGCAAACATTTAGGAAGTGCAAAATTGTCATTTAGTTGCACATCTAAATATATGATGATAACAAGCTTGTAATAACATTCATGTTTACAGAGTCTTTCCGCAAAATTGTCATTTAGTTGCACATCTAAATATATGATGATAACAAGCTTGTAATAACATGCATGTTTACAGAGTCTTTCAAACAAACCTTGCATTTCAGTCAATAAAGGTGAAAAAGTTTTAGACTAGAAGCACGTAATTGTGTACAGGCATTAAGGTGCTAACATCAGTCCCGACAAAAACTGAGAAACATACCCAAAAATATGTATATGGACCAAATTCAACTACTTTACATAAACTTCTTGCATTAGACCTATCTTTTCGAGTAAGACCCAGTTAACATGCATAGATTGCTGCATCTGTCAAAAACTATACACAAAAGGGCAATGTTGTACTGCTGCTACTTTAATTAACAAAGTAAAATTACTTCCTAAAACACCCAAAAGGAAGCTGATCAATGATATGCACTACCAAGAGCTTCAAGTCCCGCCACTTCAGAGTAAGTTGAAGTTTGAACAATCACTATTCACTCCCTCTTCTCTCACCACCTGCACCAGATTAGAGGATATTTTACAAACACATAAGTACAAGGTCATATGATACATAGATAATATGGTACGAGTCATTCTTACATGCAAGATGTACAGCCATGTTGGCTTCATAATCAGCTTCAGAGTTATCCTCCTTCCAAAATTCACAGGAGAAGTCCAAGTTAGAAGGAAGCGATTTGTATGTATAGGAAAAAATTTTAAAACCCAGTCAGAAGTCAACATTTGTTGGTGTTTAGAACTTTAGATAGACATGTTAAGGGTCAACTACATTATATAATGAAGCGGTGATAGAAATGTGTACCCTTTCAACGTGGCATATCTCAAAAGATAGGAACCTCTTCTTCCATCCCTTCACCGCATTGCACAAACCAGACATTTTGCTGTTTCTGACTCTCCAAAAACCATTAACCTGCTATGTCAAGAATATTTTTTAACATGTAAATATAATGCGCTTAACTGTATAATTTATAGAAATAGAAGAATCCAGTTTATACTAAAGATGCCAAATGGACTGGTCAGTAACGACTCAAAAGGGATTGCCTTTACGTGTAAGGCAAACATGGATTAGGTTAGGAAGACCCACTGCCACTTATTTGCAACATTCTTTTGCACATATAATAAGCTATGAGTAATTTCTTACGTAATTAATAGTTGCAGAAAATCATACACAAACATCAATATGTCTATGTCGAGGAAGAGACAAAGGATGTACCACGAGGGAAGAACGGATACATGCATACAAACAGGTTTAGAGTCTCCTTGCACACGAATATGTGTAAATCCTTTCGCAAGAGCATACAGCAATCCTAAAAGCACAGCTTCATATTCAGCAACATGTTTAGTCATAGTGCCCAGACCCTCACGGGACTATAAACCTACAAATTCAAGATTAATGAGCGCAATGCAGCTTAAGTTATACTGCATGAAGAGTAAATGAGTGTGAAAATATAGTTCCTACCAGATTTTGATCTAGATCCCGCAGTACAACCCCTGCACCGGCTGATTCAGGATATCCTTTTACCACACCATCAAACTCAAGAATACATTTTCTTTCCTTGAGGCTATCTGACGAAGAAGCTGACCCAGAATCATTCTGTGAACAGACATAAAATTGGAATCGGTAACTTCAAGTGTCATCATGTTATCACTTTTTTTGATCAAATCATAATGTTATCACTTGCAATTGCTTTAGTCATAAAAAAAATACACATAATGCTATTGACCTGTGAAAAAGTATGCCGGGCCCGTTTTTGAGCCCATCCTCTAAATGCCTCCATTCTAGCTCTCTTTTGGGACTCAAACTGAAAGTTGTTAGCTCGGTCCATAAGGTCCTCAAATGTGAACGGAGGTTCGTCCATTAAGCTCTTTAAGAATGCACTAGGTCGCAATGCGTAGATGAAAGTAGCCATCAAATGTCCATTAGATGTTTTACAAATATCAGGTATTGTCTCTTTCAATCTTTCAACAAACACTTGGAGAGGCTCATTAGGGCCCTGCACCATACCCGGGATCTTGTGTAGATCCATGTTCTTTTGGAAAAGGAAGTTGGTTTCGAAGCTTTTCTCCAGCTGGGAAAATGTGGATATACTGTGAGGTGGTAATGTGTCGAACCACCGCCCAGCATTTCCCCTGAGTGTTATTCTGAACAGTTTGCACCACACCGGCTCTGGAAGGTTCCAGATTCTCATCATTATTTTAAATGACCAAAGATGGTCATCTGGGTCAGTGCTACCATCGTAACATCTTAGTTTAGGGACCTGGTATTCGATTGGCATATAGTATTGTGAGATATCCGGAGTAAATGGGCATTTCGATAGCATCCCCTCCAAAGAGTTTCCCTCACAATCCAAGCTTTGGGCCATCCAATTAACGCTTGATGATTATAACACCTTTGGCCTCTATATACATATAGATCAAAGTTTCCGTTAGCATTTCAAAAACCCGTACGGTTAACATTTTTGCAAAACTTTGATAATAGGTAATGCTAACTGGTCTGACGCACACATTTAACAACATTGTAAATCAAAACTAACATGAACATGAACATGAACAGAACGAGGGCTTAGAATCAGAATATTCAAATTCACAACCCACAATCAAGATAGCAAGTAATATGTAAACAGATGAAAATAAAAAATTTAAATAGGTAATGAAATACAAGAAGTTTAGCCTCAAAATCTAACTTTAATTATATATTAACAGCCATTAAAATTCATAAGTTTATTTGGGCTATATATACACGATTTATGTAGCTTGTAGCTATAAAGTTGAGTAAAGGTCAAAATTGTTGTTAAACTTTTAAATTAATCAATGTTGTTAGGGTCTTAAAGGTCCGTACAGTAGGATAACATTACAATATAAATCGATCAATAATGAGAAGCAAGACAATTATAAAAGGGCGTAATTTCAACATGAGCCCAATTAGGGCTACTAAAAATATTAACCTAACACGGGAAATAATAATAATAATATATGGTTTACCTGCTACTACTGATGAACACGTATGATTATCGACGTCAGTAATCAGCCGACGGTGCTTTGCTCCGGTTGAGTTCCTGCTGATGAGTTCCTGCTAAACGAAGAAATGATGATACAATTTCATGGAGGAATGTAAATGTATTTCTCTGATTTTAAAAAAAGGTATTTGAAGTTGTACGGTCATATCGCTACAAGTTAAAGACCACCAAAAAGCAGTTGGAGAGCCATGTGAAATTCTTTGATACGTTTGACCATTTCAAAACAAATATGACAATTTACTCTTATCGCCACTAAGATTGGTCGATTTGGATCATTTTTGGCTAAAATTGAAAATAGAATTATAAAATTTGATTTTTGAAAAGGAAAATGATATTTGTAGCCCTTCGGATTAGGAATAACAACCAACTCCTATGAAAATAACCGTCAACTTTTTAAATCACCATAAAATCAGCAATCACATGTAGTTATATAGCTAACATTAACAACATTTGTTAGTTTTTTAACCATAATCTATTAACCACACATGAAAAGTTAGTTGTTATCCATACTATAAAGGGTCGTGATTAGCAAAATCCTTTTGAAAATTTAAACTGAAATCGTTCATTTTTTATGATTTGTTTTTTTTTTTTGTTTTAAATTCGGTTTTAGATCAAACTTTTCTATTTAGACACTTTTTGGGTCTGACCAAATGAAGCTCACTAAGCTTTGTTAGTTTCTATAGTGTATATCACAACAAATTAATCCAAAGAGATCATTGTATCATAACATATGCTTACAATATTTTTTAAATAATTCAAGTTATTACGGTTTGAGCTATATAAATGTAAAGTTTATATTACTTTTACGATACAAATTATAAAGCTATAATCTAGAATACAAAATTTTAAGTATATGTTTTTGTACATTTGATTCGGTTCGGTTTTTTCTGTTGGTTTTTCCGTAACAAAACCAAAACCGAACCGATACTTTGGTTTTTCTAAAATCAAAAACCAAATCGTCGGTTATTGATATGGATCGGATTTTTCGGTTTTGATTTCTCGGTTATTTTCAGTTTTTGGGTCGATTTTGATTTTCGGTGCTCACCCCTATTGGCGGGGTTATTCGATTTTTGTATTATCTGAGTCGTGTTATTCGGATTTTTGGTGAAATTCATTTGTTGGTAATTGGGATTGGATGTGCTTTGAGAAAATCGTGGATCTTGTGGTGACCATTGTGTGGTTTGGTAAAATTGTGGTTTTGGTGGGGAAATCATGTGTTTTGGTACCACCCTTGATGTTGATAGTTATTTCTTGGATCATCGGAGCAAGGGTGAACGGGTTTGCAATGGGTGGGAAGCATGCAAATTTGTAGGGGTTGAGACGACTAGACGAGGATCCGGAAGTTTGAGTGTTTGGTGAATTCGGATTTGATAACGGGTTATCTCTGGCAATATTTTGTTGATCTTTGTTTAGTTTTGGATTTTGATTTGTTGTTTTTAGATATTTTTGTGATAGGTATGTTGGAAGAAAATGTAGTGTTTGGAATGTATAAATTTGGTGAGAATTGTTGGTTAAAAGTGGGTAAAAAATGGAGCGTGTATTTGAGTATGAAAGTGTTGTATATTGTTGTATGAAAGTGGGTAAAATGAAGTGTGTATTTATAGTTGACAAGTGGTGTAGAAAAAATAAAAATAAAAAGTAAAAACAAAAAAAGTTCAAAAAAGCTGTTAGATTTTCATTTTTTTTTTTTTTAAAATGAATTTTTTACATTAACTGTCGGATTCAAAAGAAAAAAGTAAAAGGAAATGGGTCCCACTTTCACCCCTAACCATCCGTCGCCAAACCGAATGGCAAGAACCGACAAACCAACCTACGGGCTCGTGCCATCGGCGTTGGCCTTGTCGGTTCGAGCCGATGGGAACCGACGACCAACGATGGGACGAGTCTAAGGAGAATGGTTTGAAACAGGAAAGTAAATACTCCTACAAGATTAACCAGATCAACTCGGCGGTGATAACAACCCTGAGCCCTTGATGGCTAAATTGCTCTCCAATTTTACATTACTTTACCCAATTGGCCAGATTTATACTTTTTGCTGAAATAACACTAGCTTCAGTTGACTAACCTTAACCATCTTAATAATCATGAAGACTAAAATTATAAATTGTCGTTGTTAACCATGAACCATATTGAGGCCACTCTATACTAAGATTTCTCCCAAACGGACATGAAATCCTAGAAAGATTGGTCCCTGACATTCTTCTCGTTATTGCCAAGTTTTTGAACATACACAATTGGCCCCTCATTTATTCCTTTTTGTACGCAACAATCCGTAAAAGTTAAATGTTGACTTGTTAGAAGGATATTTATATACATGAATTTAAGATACAGTAGTGTTTGCATATCAATTTAGGATAGAGGATGATAGATTTGTTGGAATGATTTTTTTAGCTCAGTTGGAACGATGTTGGAGTTGGACGGTGGCCTCTGTAAACACACATGGGTTGAAGCATTTTTTCATTTTCTTATTTTAAATCTAATAAAGTAAATTATGAAAACATAGGATGAAATATGTTCGTATGATGTGGCAGTGGATAGGGGTGTCAAAAAACCCGACCCGACCCGACCCGTACTCGATCCGAACCCTATTAAGATTATTCGGATTGGGTTTAGTAGGAGTTAATTCCCATTTTGTGTATCTTTTTAAAACATGTAAAAGAGTATGCTTCTTTTAATATCCAATTCTCAACTTGTGTTTTTCTTTTATAAACGATAGAAAGTGCGATAGTTAAAGTTAAAAAAATAAAAAAAATTCAGATGTAATTCTCTCTCCACTTTATTGTATCATTCGTCGGAGTATTAGTTTTCTCATCATCATCAGTATCAGTAATAATAAATAAAAAATGACTTGAACGCCTTAGCTTTCTTTTAATATCATCATTAATGATCCCATTCCGTTACGTTGATCTTTTTACCCGTAAATCATTCATCTTATTTAATGTATGCGAAAAAAAACATGAGTTAGATGAAGAATTAATTTTTAATTTATTCAAGAGATTACTCTCTGTTTATCTATACATACATGTTACAGTTATATGTAGCTTATTAAGAAATCACAAAAACAAGAACCATAAGCAAATTCTAGAGCCTTTCACCCCATTTAACCAAATAGAAAATAAACACGAGATAGATTATGTTAGAAAGAAACGTTGAGAGTTAATTAGTCAGTAGCGGTTTGAATAAGAAACACGTGATTAGAGTTTACCAACTTGATATCGAAATCATCATACAATTGAGTTAAAATTTAACCGAAACTCAAATATTAATCTTGTACTAGTTTTTGTTAGTCTGCTTTTGTTCGTCTTATGCTTTCAGCATACCGAAACTAACCGATAAAGTAACTATTTAAGGTGACGGAACCGGGTGGTTTTGAGCTTAGCGTTGTTAGGTTTGGTAATTTTGGAGCTGAATGTTGAACGCATGCAATCGATCATCTATACGTGTATGATGTATATATCGTCTCTCCTAGCACCTGTGGGACTTCTAATTAATTCGCATTCATAAAGAAGATTTATGTTTTAAAAGGTTGATACAATTGAAATTCAATTTGTCGTAAAATGGTGAAAGAGAAGAAAGATGGTGAGGATGCAATAAATTGGAGAGAGAAATTGAATCCGGAAAAAGAAATCTTTCACTTCTGTACTTTTTATGGTTTATAAAAAAGAAAAACACAAGCTGAGAATTAGATATGTAAAAAGACATACACTTTTACATGTTTTCAGAAAGATACACAAAGTGGGAATTAACTCGTTTAATAGAGTTAAAAAGTTTAATCAGGTTATACGGGTTAACCCGATTAACCCGAATGCTTATTAGGATCAGATTACGGGTTAAAATAGATAAATTATTGCGGGTGCGGGTTGACCCGATTAACCCGATTTAACCAAGTATCAATTTTTCTATTAATATTTATGGTTAAACTTTCTTATAAAATAATATAAGTTGAATATGTTAATTTAATGTTGAGATATTTTTCTATATATATAAGAGTCTAAGATTGGAATCTAATTAATAATAGTAGCTATAACCATATAATAACATTAGTCTAAAGTGTAACAATGTATATAAATATGATGATTATGAAGAACTGGAGATTTAGTATTGTATATTAATTGTAACATAACTTGCAACTATTCTTTCATCAAAGTGTTAGTGCGGTAACTGCATTCTTAAATTTTCAAAAATTATACGCAAGACTCACATTTTAGTATACTTAGACCCGCTTTGAAATCCAACACTTACATTCAATTTAAAACAAAACTCACTTTTACCAACTATGATTCTACTACGTATACATAATTCATGTGGTTTCAACTTCATATATCATTCAATATTTTAATGTATTATCCCAAAATTCAAAGTCATCTATATATTTATTTTAACAATTATTAGAAAACTGTGAAGTTATACGGGTTAACCCGCTACCCGATTAACCCTACCCGACTAACTCGCTACCCGATTAACCCAAACCCGATAACCCAATTACCTAATAGAGTCAGGTTGCGGGTTATATTTAATTCTGAAAAACCCGACTAACCTGACCCGACTAACTTTTATTAGGGTCGGGTTGACCCGATTAACACCCCTAGCAGTGGATGTGTAAGTCTAGTCAACATATTCTAACTTCAAAAGGTAAAATGCACTTTCTCAAAATCTCAACACAAAATCATCCGGTTGATTACATACATAAATAATGTATTGGATATGTTGCATACTTGAAGTGTTATGTGACGATACATAGCTAATTTTTAAACATACGCAATTGGCAAGTTTTTAAACATTCTTCTCGTTATTGCCAAGTTTTTAAACATACACAATTGGCCCCTCATTTATTCCTTTTTGTACGCATCAATCCGTATAATTTTTTGCACTAAATATTTTCACATAAAAAATATATTGTTGTTCACGTACATCGGAATTAATTTTTGTTGACTACAGTACTATTATGACTTAAGCTTATAATACTACGAGTTGATAACAATAATTTAATTCTCAAAGTTCAATCATAACAAATGCATTAATTAAAATCCAAATCTTAGAGATAACACGATACTCATTTCATTTAGTTGCAACATCATATAAAAACCAAACTAAATATCTTAGAAATCTGACAAAAATATGGCATAATATATAGCCTTAACTAGTTATATATGACTATGATTTCTGTTTCATGTAATCAACTTACATGAAACATATTCGACCTACAAATTCCCAAAGTCGCACTCTAATCTACATCGCATTCTTCATCCTCTAGCCGCGAAAATTCATCGGCACGTACCATAAGTTCCTCTAAAGTGGAGGGAGGTGTTGCCTTGAAATCCTTCAAGAACCGGCCTGGATTGAGCCCTTTGATAAAAGCACTAATCGCCATTTTCTCAAACCCGTCTGCTTGCTTCTCTTTTGTGTCAACCAGGATAATCGCCTCCTTAAAATCCTGCACATAGTCTTTAAACAAGTGGAATTGTGCTATATTCGTGATCATGTTAATGTTTTTCGATTTTTTGAACTTCACCTTATCAGAGAAAGTTATTCGAAATGTTTTTGCAAGCTGTTCAAAACTTGATATGCTTTTAGGCAGTAAGGACTGGAACCACATCCGTGCTTTCCCTCTTAACGTAATGGCAAACAATCTGCACCATGCAATTTCTTGTAGATTTTGGAGACGCATCGTTTCTGTAAATACGAAAAGATGATCATCTGGATCTGTGGTACCATCATACGTTCCAATATTGTTCGGAATCGCCAATCCTGTAGGTTGAACGAAGTAGTCGGTATCCCACATCAAAGGGGACGCATCGGCCTGGAAATCGTATGGTTCCAGGGATGACATCTTTAACTTTTTTTTGGAACGGCAATTGGACGACATTTTAAATTAAGAATTATAAAGAGTATACTTTTTAATTTAATTGTTTAGCCGATGAAGGTTTCTTTTATACTAGTTGTTAACTTGTTATGGCTTGCTAAAAAATGTTATGATTCTCGAATATATATAGATTTATTTATTTATATTTATATTTATTAATTATTATTTAGTTTGTTCGAGACTTTCTGTGCCGCACTAGTTGATTATGGTATTTAAAATTTTGTTATTTTTTTACATGTTTAAAATATTTGTTAAAAGAATCTAATTATTTACTTCCTTAAATATTTTTTTATTCAACGCCAAGTTCTGGAGATTACAAAAGAATAAAGGGTATCTTTACGAGTAATTGTTACAAATTTTATGATATATATATATATAGTCAACGATCGTATAATTAATATGGAAAGTAAATAAGCGTTTATTTAAGAGTAAATTCTATAGATGGTCCCTGTGATTTACATCGATTTACGAAAACAGTCTCTAAACTTCTTTTTTCACTTTTTCAGTCCAATAAGTTTACATTTTGCTCGAAAATGGTCCCTCACCCACCTAAAATGACTAAAGTACCCTTTGACCGTTTAAATCGTGACTATCCAGTAATGACAAAAGGAAGGGTACTTTAGTCATTTTATGTGGAGGAGGGACCATTTTCGAGCAAAACATAAACTTATTGGACTGAAAAAGTGAAAAAAGAAGTTTAGAGTCTGTTTTTGTAAATCGGTGTAAATCACGGGGACCATCTATAAAATTTACTCTTTATTTAATAAATACGTACTTTAGAATGTGTCCGGAATACTAAAAACTCTATTTATTATCCCTAATATACAATAGGAAAACTGAACCGGCTATATATGACGAGATTTTAAGCAAAATATCTTGATCTTCTATTGACTTTGTTTACTTAGCTTCATCAATTTCTCCTAGCAATTTGAAATTATTATTAGCTCTTAGGCTAGACACATCTATCTATCTATCTATCTATCTATCTATCTATTTCTATTCATAATTTCATATATATATATATATATATATATATATATATATATATATATATATAACACAACTTTTTATACAAATATTAAACATGTCACATCAACATTTAACCATAAATAACTAAATGCTAATAATTTTAAAAAATTCAAACATACCACATCATTATTGCTTTAAATAACTTCACAAAAATATTTGATTTTAATTAAATAACCACATTCATGGATAAAAAAGAATCAAAACTTTATATTATTTAATTGTCTTTTTTTTAATATTAGACTATAATAATTAAGTAAACGCTTTAATAATATAAAATATGAATTAACAACACTTTTATAACAACTTTGATTTCACAGATATTAGTATATCCTCCCGACAAATAAATCGTTTAAGTTATCCAATCGCAGTATGTTTCGCAACAATGACAATCTTTGTCTCATGTCATTCTGATTCTTCTAAATCCAATTTTTACTAATGTCAAAGTATATGATACATTTAAAAAGTTAAAAGTATAAGTTAGAAATTCTAATTCAATATGCTATATTAGATCATAACCCGAAAATTCACGGACTACCATATAATTTTAAGGGAAAGATTCAGAGGAGAACAAAAGGGGGAGGGGGAAGGGAAGACAGAGACTATTTTGCAATTATAACAAAGTTTTGGACCTGACCGAAAAAACTGCTCGAAAAATTATTCAAAAACGTCAAAAATAAAATTAAAATCAAAAAAATTCTATTTTAAAGATTCTGTAAAATTCTTAAAAAGATAAGATGCAGTTAAAATATACAAAGATGCAGTTAAAATAAATATAACTAGTTTTTTTATTTCAACACATAAAAATTAAATCGATGCAGTAACAAAATATACAAGATGCAGTAAAACATGTAATATTAATTTTTTAGATTCAAGAACAAAAACAAGATTTACATAAGACGCAGTAAAATAAATATAAGTAGTTTTTTTATTTCAACACATAAAAAGCTTAAAAAATATAAGATGCAGTAACAATATACAAGATGCAGTAAAAAACTACTTTTATATATTAAATAAGTATTACTACAAATATACATTAATTGAATGTAAGATGCAGTAACGCAAGATGCAGTAGAAAAATGCAGGATGCAGTCTATTTTTTCATATCTAAAAACAGCATGCAATGAAGTAACAATATACAAGATGCAGTAAAATAATATTAGCAATTTCACAAGATGCAGTAAACAAGTACTACTACAAATATACATTAAATGAACGTAAGATGCAGCAGAAAAAATGAAGGATGCAGTCGATTTTTTTCAGATCTAAAAAGTAGATCTGGATCTAAATATGTACTACTACAAATATACATTAATTGAACGTAATATGTAGTTTCGCAAGATGCGGCAGATTAACGCAGGATGCAATCGATTTTTTTCAGATCTAAAAAGTAGATCTAGATTTAAAAAGTAGATCTACTTTTCAGATCTACTTTTTAGGTATAGATCTACGAATTTTCAGATCTATTCACTCTTAGATCTAAATATTATAATATAGTGGTGGTGTTTTTAAGATGATGAAGTAAGTGGTGGTGGTGGTGGCGGTGGAGAGGCGATAGAGTGGCCGGAGAAGATGGAGAACATCACGGTTGGTTACGTCCGGTGGATGCCGGTTCACCAACGGTGGTGGTTCACATCTCATATCTCCGACAACAAAAACGTTCGTTTCTCCGCTTCTTTTCTCTGATTACGAACATGAACACGGTGACTGTGGTGGCGGCGGTGCGGTGGTCGAGCAGCGGCGATGGTCGAGCGGCGGTGGCGGTGGTGAATGAGGTGGTGGCGGTGGTGAATGAGGTGATGGCGGCGTGCACGGTGGTAGTGGTGGTGGTTAGTTAGGGTTTGTGTGATTTGTAGAGAGAGAGAGAGAGAATTAGAGAGGTTATGTGTGTTTTTTTGTGAGAGAAAGAGATGAACAAAAAGCTGCCCATAATGTTTGCCCTAAATTGAACCCTCATTTCAAATTTCATAAATTGCAATAATGGTCCCTCTGCCCAAAATCTTTGCAAAATGGTCCTCGCGTGACTTGTCTTGATCTGGACCATTAATGAATGGAATGGATGGTCTGGATCACCTTGCCCTCCTTGCCCTCCTTAACTCCCATGCCCCTCTGATCTCAAATCTAATTTTAATACAGAAAATATGTCATATATTTTCCAAAAACAAAAATGTGTATATATCATAGGTTTGTGTTTATTAGTTTCAAAGATGAACATTTTTTATGACTAAAGCAATAAATGTAAGGATGACCAAAGTCCATTGTTAGATTTATTTTAGGATTAATACATACGGAGGGGATTAAAATATCTCAAAATGTTCGCTTGGGGTATTAAAGTTTATGATTTGACAAAACTATGAGTTAACTTTTAAAACCTTTCCCAAGTCGAAAATGAGCTGATAAAGATTCATCAATTTGAACAATTTTATAAACTTTGATTATCCTTGTAAACATTTTAATAAACTTAAGTTATCCTTGTAAACATATTAATAAACTTTAGTTACCCTTAAACACAATACGTATAGTTAACTCATAGTTTTGTCAAATCATAAACTTTAGTACCTCAAGTGAACATTTTGGAATACTTTAATCCCTTCACTGTGTATTAACCTTTTATTTTATTGATTTGATTTGATTGAATTGATAAGCAAAATAATTATTAAAGGGCGTAATTTCAACATGAGCCCAATTAGGGCTACTAGAAAAATAAACCTAACAAGAGAAATAATAATATATTATTAATATATGGTTTACCTGCTACTACTGATGAACACGTATGATCATCGACATTAGTAATCAGCCGACGGTGCTTTGCTCCGGTTGAGTTACTGCTAATGAGTTCCTGCTAAAACGAAGAAATGGTATACAATTTCATGGAGGAATGTTATTTGAAGTTGTACGGTTATATCACTACAACTTAAAAACCACCAAAAAGAAGTTGTATAAGCCATATGTGAAATTCTCTGATACATTTAACTATTTAAGACGTGTTTATTTCTTCAATTTTTTATTCTATTTCTTTACTTCTTTTGAAAACATTAAGAAAACTAGTAAACATGTTTAGTTGTAAGGGACGGAATTTTTATAATAGAAATGAAAACTTAGAAAACTATTAAAAGTAGTTTTCAACTTTATATTTATAAAAAGGGAAACAAGAGTTTTGCCTTTTCCTAGAAATGTTTTTTAGGAAACTTGAATTTGAAATTGAACATGTTTTTTAATTTCTTGTTTTCTTAGAGAATTCTTCTAGATTAGTAGAGGGTTTTTCTGTAACTAAACGCACCCAACATGTGTCAACACAAATATGACAATTTACTCCATATTAGAGGTGTTATTGGCAGGTAGGAGTGAGTATGAGTCGGTTTTTGGCCAAAATCAAAAATTTAACTATAAATTTTGGTTTTTGAAAATTTAAAACAGAAACCGTTTGCTTATGGTTCGGTTTTTTCAATTTTGGATTAGTTTTTTCGGTATTGACATTGTCAATGAAGGCCATTAAGTTTTGCTAGTTTTGTTATAGGACAACAAATTGATTTAAACAATTGTCTACCGACAAAAAACTTGCAGTTTAGTAAAATATAATTATTTATGTTTTCTCTTTCTTACTTTTTGCATAATGACAGTTTTACCTTTAAATAATTAATTACTATTTTCTTTAATGTTTGTAATAATAATTTCAAATAAGGGTAATATGGTAATCACAAGCAAAACTTCCTTTCTATTTTTCGATATAGACAATCATTTTGGGACGTCTAAAAAGAAAACTTGGACTATATTTTTGGAATGCAGGTAGTAAAATATGTTTACAATATTTTCTAAGTGATCCAACTTATTACGATTTTGAGTTATATGAATGTAAAGTCTATACTACTTGTACAATACACATTATAAAACTATAATTTAGAGTATAAAATTTTAAGTATATGTTTTTGTACGTATGGTTCGGTTATTCGATTGGTTTTTCCTCAAAACCAAAACCGAACCGATACTTCGATTTTTCTAAAATAAAAAATTAAACCGTCGATTACTGATATGGATCAGTTTTTTCAGTTTCAATTTCTCGGTTATTTTTGATTTTTGGGTGGGTTTCATTTTCGGTGTTCACCCCTATTGGTCGGGTTATTCGATTTTTGGATTATTTAAGCCGTATTATTAGGGTTTTGCAAGTTCATTATTCATAATGTAATTCAAATAATGATAGATTATTCAGATTTTAGTTATTTGGGTATAAGTCAAGTTCGGATAATATATTTTAACCCGAATAAGATGAGAATTTATATTTTTGCATATCTTTTACAAAATAACACTCTTAACTTATATAAATCAACGTAAAGAATTTATATGTATATTATATAGATATTTTTATATAATCACAAATAAGTTACATTTATGTAGTTATATTTATATATAAAATAACATTTGTGGTTATTCGGGTTATTTGGGTTACCCAAAGTCTAAAATTTCTATCCCCTATCCAACTCAAATAAGTTTCGGGTTAAATTCAGGTTATTCGAATTCGATGGCCGAAGAAGCTTTGGATTTGGATTATTTGAGTTCGGACTCGGGTTAGTTGTAACACCCCCAAATTTAATGTTGCGCGGAAGTAAGCTTTGAGTGTTACTAATCAATAATCAAGCACCAAAGTATAGCAAGCGACTTCTAAATGAGACGTTTGTAAAATAGTTACATACCATTATAAAATAGGGTTTGAAAACATAATGTTTTCGTTACAAAAGTAAGGTCCTCTAGAGTCCGCGTACGTAACGGGAGATTCTGTTACATAAACAAAGTTACAAAAGATGATGCTATAGAATCTCCGTTAATGCAGTTTGGAAATCATGCGACTCTAGCTAGTAATCCTGAAGTAATCCTACTCCGTATGTGTACCTGAGAATACATGCTAAAAAGGGTCAACCAAAATGGTTGGTGAATCTCACAGGTTTGTAAGTAAGTAATAGTTTGAACACAAGATTTTTATCAGTTGTGCCCGCAGGCGTAAATCAAGTATCTGCAACCAAGCAAATAATAAGTAAATATGTATATACCGTTGCCATGAGCTCATAGTCGAAGCTTAACCCGCAAATCGGTGGTACAACCAAGTACCGTATAGTGCCCCCGCGAGTGCCCAATCCAAACACTCGTACGAAACAAATAAAAGTCGCCCGTTTATACATAACGGTTCGTGGTAGCGCTACTACCCCGGGCGGGGAGGGTCAGTCCCTAATGGATCCATTAACTAATATTCGCGCTTAAGTCCATAACTAACGAAACTATGATGGAGGGACTTCAGTGGATTAGTAAGTAACTCATGCAAGCCCGTATATGAAAGTAAGTAGTTCAGCACTTGTGTTCAAGAAAAATGTAAGCAATGTATCTCACCCCGTAAGTAAATCAGTAAAAATGGGGCTGTAAGACTCACCTGAGTCAAGCAAGCAAGCGTTTAACTTAATAAACGTAAAGTCTGAAAGCAGTAGTAATCCGTAGGTTCCGCGAACCCGCAACCTTCTAATGCCCTAAGCATATAAGGTTGTATGTATAAGCGAATGTCTTAAAAGATCATTCATGCTAGTTGTTCACCCAACTAGTAATGTCCAAATAATTTGGTTGTTTGATTGATTAGTTTGAGTTTTGAAAATATGTACGGCCCGTTGGTGATGGTTTGTAATAATAATCCAAAAGTGTTATTATTATATGTTTTGCTGTGATGTATACTTATTAATATATTTGATGTTGATTGTCCAAATATTGTATCAATGTATAAGGATTGTCGGAATTTTCACTCATGCGACGATAAGGATTTGTCTGAACTACGATTCATGCGACAATAGGGATTGTCGAAATTAAGGTTCATGCGACAATAAGGATTAACGGAATTAAGATTTCATGCGACAATAAGGATTGTCGGAATTTATCACTTATGCGACAATGGTATTCACGGATTTGGCTCATGCGACAATGGTATTCACGGATTTCGGTTTATGCGACAATGGCATTGTCGCATATGATTTCAAAGAGGTATTGTCGCATTAATTTTTGTTTTCGTCTAAGTGTTCATCTTCATTGACTTGGTCAAACGGGTTTGGATTGATTTCGAGTGTTATCAAGTCCGAAATTATGCATCCGAGTCTCACCCTAAAGTCCGAGAGTCAACCCTCAGTCCGACAGTCAACGAAAGTCAATTTTTACTGTTCATCCGTCAATATTTTCACGAAATTACTGTTCATCCGACAATGTGATTCACGGAGTACTGTTCATCCGACAATGTATTCACGGATTATTTGTGATTTTTATCTAAAATAGTAAACATTATCAAATTGTTCTGAAATTTTTACACGAAGTTCCTACATATGTTATGTACTTCCTGTAATTTTTTATGATTTTTATAGGTCGTTTGATATTTTATAAAAATTCACAAAGTGTCAGTGTTCAGTTTAATCCAAGATTAGACCACTTCTCACAAATCTAATTTTCTGGAGAAATGGGCGTATTTCTGGAATGAGTCAAAGAAGAAATTTTTGTACATAATAAAATTACCAAGATTTTCCAAGTGGTCTCATACGTTTTTGAGGTCTAGAACTCGAGATATAGTCCCGAGAATTTACTGAAAATTCCTGTCTACCGGAACAGTAAACCTATGTCACCGGAGAAAAATATTTTCGAGTAGCAAACGGAGTCAAAAAGTCACGAGACTAACTTTTTTAGAAAGATAACTTCTTGTACTACATTTTAGGTTTAAGAAACGTCTATTTTGGTGTTGTAATGATTTTTATAAAATTTATAGAAGTGGAAACAGAATCTGGACAGGAAGATCAACTTCCTGTTTTCGAGTTTTAATTTGTGTTTCGACTTATCTTTTGGACATATAATGGTTGAGTGGCCACTAAAACATGATTATAAACATAGGGTAAGTAAATTTTAAGAGTTATGAAGCCTCACAGTGGTGTTTGAAGAAATGAAGATAGTAGAAGTGATGTACGCGCGTCGGTGATCGTTTTGGTGTCTTCGGCTTCGTTTTTCCTTCAAGAGTGAGGTGGTGGCCAATGGTGGATGATGGTGGTGTTATGGTGGCATCTAGAAATCGTGGAAAGGGCAGAGAAAAGAGAGGGAGAGATAGAGTGTGAAGGTGGAGAAAGTGGTGAGGTGAATGAGTGAGGGTGTGGTTTGTTTTCCTTAAAGTCAAGAGAATTGGGGAGGGGTTATGGGGCATGGGCTGCAGATTTTTCTGTGGTCCCCACCCCATGTGAATGTGTTAAATTTTTTCCCAAGTTTGCACCCCGTGCGGTGTTCGTTTACCCGTTCGTTTCGACGTTAAACGTTTGTTACGCGTATTTAACTAACGATTTAAAACCCGATATTTTAACTTGAAGTATTGTATCAACATACTTAGTTTTGAGTTATAGAAATATAACTTGAGTTTATTTTGCGTGTCGGGCGCGTTTCACGCGTTTTCATTGCGTAAAGTTACGTTTTAATAAAACGTATAATCGTGTAATATATTAAAGTAAATAATGTTTGCTTGAAGAAATCCACATTATTTTTAACAGTTTGTCACCAACGTCCATAGTAAATAGTGTCGGACCTCGTCCGGCTCAAGTGTGTATGATTTAAACCAATCATATAACGTGTATGTAATTACACAGAAAGTTACATATATTTAGATTAATATAAACTAAATACACATAATTACCAGTAGTTTAGACACTAATTACAGTCCTAAATTAGCGGGTGTCACATTCTCCCCTTGTTAGGAGAATTTCGTCCCGAAATTAGCTCGTAGTCGCGGTGTGAGTAGAGTCAGTGAACAGGTGTGGATGTTTCAGTCGCATTTGGTCTTTCCGTTCCCAAGTGAATTCAGGACCACGCCTCGAATTCCACCTGACCCTAACAATGGGAATACGACTCTGTTTCAAGCGTTTGACCTCACGGTCCATGATTTCCACGGGTTCCTCGACAAAGTGTAGTTTGTCGTCATTGTGTATCTCATCGAGAGATAAAATCAGTGTCTCATCAGACAAACATTTCTTCAAGTTAGAAATGTGGAAAGTAAGGTGCACGCTACTGAGTGTGTATGATTTAAACCAATCATATAACGTGTATGTAATTACACAGAAAGTTACATATATTTAGATTAATATAAACTAAATACACATAATTACCAGTAGTTTAGGCACTAATTACAGTCCTAAATTAGCGGGTGTCACATTAGTTATTCGAGTTTGAACTCGGATTAGTTATTCGAGTTCGGTTATTTGTGACACCCCAATCAAATTCAGTGTTATTGTACACTTTGAAAATGCAAGATAATTTTTAGAACCACTTAAAGAAAGTTACTTCACCCCTCCCGGTATCATTGTCCATTAGCAATATTTGTTGGATTTAGAAATTAATAAAATAAATATATGTAATGTTTGTCCTTACATTTAAAGTAAGTGTTTCATAGGTAAGAGTAAAACGAAAAGTTTAATGTTTCTATATAGCTTTTTTTTCAAAGTGGTCGATCTTTTTTACACAAACAAAAATAGTAAGTTTCTGTTTGGTATTATCTCAAAGAATACTAAAGTTATTTTTATATCAGCATATATAAATATTTTTTTAGAATATAAAAACAAATCTCAGTATGAGTTTATTTATTATTTTTATTTAACCAAAAACATCTTAAATAGATTTGGAAAATATCTGTGTCATAATAAGTATCCGCAATCAAATTATATAAAGTTTAAGAGTATGTATAATCAGTACATTGTGTAATTATTAAGATAAAAATGACAATTTTAGTCTTACTTTTGTACAAAAATAAATTGGTAAAGTTGATATATAGGCGCTAATTACTATCAATAGTAATAACCTGAGGTTAGTGACTTAGCGCTATCTAGCTAGAGACAACAAAATGAACACCCTACCTATCATGTTAGGCTATCATGATATATTTGTAAACTAGTGGATAACCCGTCCGATGGATGACCTCATAGATTTTAACATATTTATTATTGTATATAAAAAATTTAATAAGAAACTTGATCAAAACATAATTTTAATATAACTTTATGTGAAATTGTATTAATAATATGAAAATAAAAAGTACCAAATATGATAAAAATGATGCTAAAATAAAACGATAAACCATCAAATTCCATTTTATATGTACTTTGCAAGGGAAAAGAATATATACACACCTTTAAAATGTTGGCACAAAAGAAATAAAAGTTAACTACATGGTTCCGGTTAATACTTTTTTGAAAATTATGCTATGGCTTGAGTATGATGATGACTATTACGGAGACTAATATATTTCGCTAAACTTCTTTTTTGTTCCTTTAAGATACTTGGAGGACAAGTATTCTCATATATATCAATTAACAATCCAGCTTAATGTGCAGGTTGTCTGCAATTCATAATTTACTTGGAATTTTTTATTCAATGATAGACATAATTATTTATTGCATATATTTGATGATTTCTTACACATTTTTTAATCAAATTATATGAAGCGTAATTGGAGCGTATCTTTCTGATTTAATTATATATTAATTATGTTGCAGATTGATAATTAGATGTCCATGTTAGACAATTCTTAATGTATTTTTTATTTGACTTCTTTTTATTGACATAATAGTAATCGAAATATGCATTTATATTATTCAATTGTAAGGTTTCAGTGATTTCATCCGAAAATGATAATTTATAATAATAATGATAATTTTATACACTATAATTGATTTTTGTAACAATAATCAATTAGTGGGAGACGAAAGAAGTATCAAAGTGTTTCCAAATAGACTAATTAATGAGTAAATGTCATCTTTAATGTACTCCTCATCTTCCACAATAATGACTATTTTCATTTATGTAGAAATAAATGATATTTTATTAAATAGAATGATATTACATGGCAATCTTAGCATTGGGATTAAACCATAAATTACCACATTAGATTTGTGTTTACATGGCACCTTAAAATGCATCCACATAATCGGGGAAAACTCTATTAGTATATAGGAAAGATTATCGTAGATTCATAATGCGTTAATAATGTTTTAACCATTGAACTTTCAATTTGTTTTCGTTTTAATCACTCAACTTTTTTCTAAATGTTTTAACCACTCAACTTATGGTCAATAATGGTTTAATCTCTGAACTTTCAATTTGTTTTCGTTTTAACCACTCAACTTTGTTTTAAACGTTTTAACTACTCGACTTATGAGTTGACCATACGTTAACCACTAAAGTTCATTACCCAATTTAAAAAAAACCCTTTCGTTAACTTATAATGAAAGTTTAGATCAGGTTATATAAACTTTGAATTGATTTTTTTATCGACCAAGGTTGTCAAGATAGAGATCTTACCAATGATGGTTTTTGTCATAAGATCGAAATCGTAAGATCAAATCAGGATCGTAAGATCTTACGATTTCGATTATGATCTCATAAATGTGTATTATAATGCATATAAAAGATTAATTGCATGACAAATTAATTAAACTTTTATAGTTTAAAAATCATAACATCAATTCATACTTATCATAACAACTTAGATTACCATATTTGTAATTAAATATATGATTTTCACGTGATAAACTATTTTAGTTTAAAAATTAAATAGGATTACGTGTAGCAATTAATTAAATAATAAACCTATTAACCTTTTATTGGACAAAAAGTAACTAATTTATATTTTCTTAACTTATATTCATGTTAAGTAAGATCGAATCGGAGCGACATTTTAATTTCCTATGCTCAAATCGAAATCGTAAGATCTTATGATTGTACAATACGTAAGTATTATGATTTTTACTATATTGCTTTGGTGAAAAATGCATCTGAACTTGAAATTGGGTGAAATCAAGCGATAAAATTTTAGGTCTTGACACTTAGTAAAATCTGTGTTTTCTTGGTTCTGTTTCATGCGACACTACGTGCGACATAGTCTATTGTGTCGCAGATCATGTCTGCGACATAAGTCTTTGTGTCGCTAAGTGCGACATCCATAATTTAATGCGACATAAGGTGTTGTATCGCTATGTGCGACGGAAATAAGTTTTGCGACATAGTGTTTTGTGTCGCTAAATGCGACATCCGAAGGGTTTGGGACATAGTCACTTGTGTCACTATATGCGACAAAAGTGGGGGGTTTTGCGACCTAAGGGCTTGTGTCGCAGGTGGCCTGGAGCCTCTGCGACACAACGAGCTGTTGGCCGGAATTTTAGCCAAAAACAAGTTTTCCGGCGACCTTTTAGTCCGATACTTTTACCAAACCCTTATTTGGACATTTTAAGTTTATATAAACCACAAACAAGTAAAAATAAGTGGAATCGGAGAGTTTCAAGTTTTGTCGGAAAACTTACAAATCGTCGCGCGAGAAATCTGAAAAGGTGGAAATGTAGATCGTGACGCCGTGAATCTTTTTCTCTAAATGAACTTCAAGATTTAAGGTCGTTTTGATGGTGATTTTTGTGGTTGAATGAGGTGATGGTGGTGGTGTTGTTTGAGAGAAAAAGATAGAGGGAAGGAGAAAAGGGAGTGGGAATGAGAAAGTGGGGTGGGGAGGTGGTGACCTCATTCCTTTTTGGGCTGGTTTAGGGAGGGCCCCCACCGAGGTGTGGGTCTCCAATTTTAATTTCCTGCAATCGTGCTCCGTGCGGTGTTCATTTTCCCCATCGTTTAAACGGTTAAATATTTTTATACGCGTTTAATTATACGTTTTAAAATACGAATATTTATTCGATATTTTACTTGAAGTATTTCACCAAATACTTAATAATCGGGTTTAAAATATAATCTTTGATTTGTTTGCGCGTTTAATATTTTGGTCGCGTAGTCATTGTTTGTACGATACGAATTGTGTACGAAATATTATTTAAATAATATTTTGGATAAAATAGAGTCATTTTATTTAATAAAAATTGTTCACCAACGTCCGTATTTATTTGATTCGAATTACATTCGATTTGGATTGCGTACGATTTAATCAAATCGGAATCGTATATATTCATCAATATATATTTCAATACATTAATTAGCCTAATTCCGAACTAATTACATGTATTAACAAAGGATTAGGCACAAATCTCTAGTCCTAATTTGACGGGTGTTACATTCTCCCCCTGTTAGGAGAATTTCGTCCTGAAATTTAGCTCGATGTCACGTTTGATGTAGAGTTAGTGAACAACTAAGGATACTTGAGTCGCATTTGGTCTTCCCATTCCCAAGTGAATCTGGACCGCGCCGAGAATTCCACCTGACCTTAATGATGGGAATGCGACTTTGTTTGAGTTATTTGACTTCACGGTCTACGATTTCAGCAGGTTCTTCGATAAAATGCAGTTTGTTATTGACGCGAATCTCATCGAGTGGGATGATGAGTGTCTCATCAGACAGACATTTCTTTAGGTTAAAAATGTGGAAAGTAGGGTGCACGCTGCTGAGTTCGGCTGGCAGCTGCAGTCGATATGCTACGGGGCCAATCCTTTGGAGGATCTCAGAAGGTCCAATGTGTGACACCCGTTAAATTAGGACTAGTAATTAGTGCCTAATCAAGTGTAATACATGTAATTAGTTCTGTGTTAGGCTAATTAATGTATCAATATATATATATATATATTGTTGAATATATACAAGTATGCGATTTGATTAAATCGTACAAGTTTCAAATCGAATGCAATTCGGTTCAATTAATACGGACGTTGGTGAACAGCTTTATTAAATATTACGATATTATTTAATAACTCAATCTAATCCAAAATATTATTTAGATAATATTTCAACTCAAGTTCGTATCGTACAAACAACAATTACGCGATTAAAATAATAAACGCGCAAACAATCGAAACAAGAATAATTTATATTTTATAACTCAAATAAAAGTATTTGATGAAATACTTCAACAAAAATATTAATAGATATTTGTATTTTAAAATAATTATTTAAAAGACTAAACAATCGGGGAACGAACATCACACAGAGCGCAAACTATAACACCCCATCTTCTACAACATTATTTAAATGTATTTAACATCGGAAGCGTAACTCCAAACAAAAATATTAACAATTCAGTTATAGAATATTAATAAATTAAACCATAATATTTCAAAAACTATAGTATATCGAAAATGGGTGTTATTTAATTCCAAATACAATTTGGATTTATTCCAAATCCAATATCAGAGTAAGCCGTCTGGTCAAACATTCCATCCCGAACAAGCTTCTTGCCAATCCCGTTATATCAAAATCATAACCTGCAAGAAGTGTGGTGGTGGGGTTAGCATAACGCTAAGTGAGTGAATACATAACCAACAGCCCAACTTAGCATAACAACTTTGTTTACAATAAATAATCGTAAACAAAAAACATCAAATAGATCGATGGTTCTTGGGGAAACCTTCAGCCAAGAACATAAAACATAATATAACAACAAATACAACTGGCGTCAAAGAGGACCGGTGGTTCTTGAGGTATCACCTTCTCATAGAACACTTTAAAACCAACTGCAGGCCAATACAGCGATTAAACCGAATACTTGGTGCTATTAACACAAATAACACAGGCTACGACAATAATACTTGTACTAAGACCCTGTGTTATCCTACCAATAGCAACCCAAGCCCAGCTCCAGGCTGGCCTCTGAATATCATCAAAGCCCAAAGGCTGAATATCACGTGATCACATATTTATCATATCAGACTAACAGTCTATCAACAATATTATTACTAATAACCAATCATCATGGCCAATCTAAAGCAGTAATAATACGTTCACCCGTTGTAACCAAACTTGTTACAATTAAATTACACTGAGGATTAAGATCCACTCACCGATACCTCAGTTGTCCACTCAGTAGTCTAATGTCACTGAGTCTTTCTCCATATCTGAGAATACAATAGAATACACAAGTTAGTCACTTGTCTTAATATAAATATAACATCATAATAATGTAGTTACATTAAACAACTTAATTAAGTAACCACAACATGATTCATAAGCCCAATTTCAATGATATTACTCAAATCACTATTCAATTACAATTCTCATTTCATGCTTATGAATAATCACATTAACATTATTAGATCATAATCACTTATCAAGTTTACGATCATGAGGATCACAATATCATCTTAATCAACTTTAATTGTCACAACTAACATGATTAGAGCTTTAACAAGCTCATTAAACTTCAATATCAATAATTCTTCATATAATCCATCATGATTGTAATAATCATCAAATTCTCAAGAACACTTAATTACTTTATAACTTTTAACTTGAATAATGTTAATCATTATTGTAAGTCACTCATAATGTGATCATTAACACCACTTATCAATCGTACATCACTAATTTAAGCTTTATAATCATAATTCATGGATAATCATATAAACTCATGATTTTCTTCATGATTATATATCAAGTTCATCAATTAACCCATCAATTCACTATAATCATCAATTTTTCCAAGAACACTTTATGAACAATTAATCAAATTATTCAATTTCAAGTTAGGCTTAGGTTTTAATCATAATTTAAGCACTAACTAACAATTCTAACATAACCATAATCTTTATTTCATGAATGATTAACTAATCCCAAACTTTCTTCATGAACACATACAATTTCTTCACTTCAAGCTTAGGTTTTTTACATATAATCATGAAGTTAACATCAACAAACAATGATATCATCAATACAAGCCTTAATTTCACATCAATCATACTAATTTTATCTAATACACAAAAACCCAATTTCTAGGGTTTATATAAATCAAGGATTTGAGACTTACAAGATGATTAGAAATGATAATCCATATGTTTGAAGCTTGAATTCGAACTTGGTAGCTTCAATTTGAGATTTCTTCATGTATTTGTGAATTGATTTAAGGCTCCTCATGTATGTATGTATGTATATTTGTACGTATGTATGTACGAGATATGTTTAAGTTATAAAACGACTCCACATATGGAGTATATCATGTAGATGGTTAATTTTCATTCCCCGTACTTATCATTGTCTGGAACTTAAAAATCATTTGCGGGGAAAAACTATTTTATTTTACCGTCAACTAAATTAAATTAAAACAATTAATAATTTAATAACCACAATAAATTATTCGACTCTTTTACCCATTTATTTTCAAATTATAAATGAACCTATTTTCTGATACGTTAAATAATAATTCGCAATCAGGAAATATTAAAATACTACTAGACCCGAGGAGTGAGTGTTACATAAACGCCGGGGTTAAAAATTTGAGAGATTTTCTCCCCTAATTCCCCCCCCCCCCCCCAAAAAAAAAAAAATCTGCCTTTCCCTCCACTCCCCTCATTCATCTCCATTTTTCCCTCTCTCTCTTCTCTCTTTTCTCTCTAAGACACCCACCCCCACCACCACCTACAACCAACTATTTCCACCACTAAACGGCCTCGGATCGTCAAGCACCTTTGGAGGAAAACGTTCCTCGCATCACGATCTACATTTTCTTCTTTTCGAAATTCTCCGGCGCAAAGTTTGTAAGTTTCTAACAAACCTGAAACACTCCGATTTCCATTATTTTTACTTGTTTAAGGGTTATTTAAGCTTAAAATGTCCAAATATGGGGTGGGTAAAAGATTCAAGTCAAACGGAGGCAGGAAAACACCTTTTCGGCTCATTTTCCGGCCAACAGCGCGTTATGTCGCAGAGGCTCCAGGCCACCTGTGACATAAGCTTTTATGTCGCTAAATCAGACCTTATGTCGCATATAGCTACATAAGCCACTATGTCGCACAAATCACGGATGTCGCATATAGTGACACAAATGGTTATGTCGCAAAACATATTTCCGTCGCATATAGCGACACAACGCCTTATGTCGCATTAAATTGCAGATGTCACACTTAGCGACACAAGCCCTTATGTCGCAGACATGATCTGCGACACAACAGACTATGTCGCACTTAGTGACACAAAGCCGTATGTCGCACACTATGTCGCATGAAACAGAACCAAGAAAACACAAATTTTACTAAGTGTCGAGACCTAAAATTTTATTACTTGATTTCACCCAAATTCAAGTCCAGATGCGTTTTTCACCAAAGCAATTTAGTAGAAATAAAAAATTTTCGAGGATCTCAAAAGGTCCAATGTACCTGGGATTTAACTTCCCGCGTTTGCCGAATCGGATTACGCCCTTCCAAGGTGATACTTTCAGGAGTACTCGATCCCCAACCTGGAACTCGAGTGGTTTGCGTCTCACACCAGCGTAACTTTTCTGATGATCACGTGCGGCTTTGAGTCAGTTTTGGATATCGAAGATTTTCTCAGTAGTTTCGTGTATGAGTTCAGGACCAGTGAGTTGGCTATCTCCCTCTTCGGTCCAACAGATCGGTGATCGGCGCTTACGACCGTACAGTGCCTCGAACGGTGCAGCCTTAATGCTGGCGTGATAGCTGTTATTGTAGGAAAACTCGCATAATGGCAGGTGTCCTTACCAGTTTGCACCGAAGTCAACTACGCAAGCTCGTAGCATGTCTTCCTGTGTCTAAATAGTTCGTTCACTTTGGCCATCGGTTTGAGGATGGTATGCGGTACTTATATCAAGCCAGGTACCCAACGATTTTTGAAGTGATTGCCAAAAGTGAGATTTAGTGAGACGATCAATGATCTCCCAAACGGTATCGCAACCGCTCGATGACTTGGGCAGTTTGGTTATGAAATCCATGGCAATTTGTTCCCATTTCCATTCAGGAATGCTGGGCTGTTGAAGTAAACCAGAAGGTTTTTGATGTTCGGTTTTGACTTTCGAGCAAGTAAGACACTTGCTGACATATGTGGCGATTTCAGCTTTCATGTTCGGCCACCAATAGAATTCCTTGATGCCGTGATAAATTTTGTCGGATCCCGGATGGATAGAATATTTAGACTTGTGAGCTTCATCCATCACCAAGCCTCGCAGGTTCCCAAAACTAGGCAACCAGATTCGATTTGAGAAGTACCTAACGCCATTAGGTTTGATTTCGAATTGTTTATCAAGGCCTCGTAAGGCTTCGCTTTTGACATTTTCGGGTTTCAAAGCTTCGAGTTGAGCTGTGTGAATCTAAATGGTGAGATCATTATGAATGGTCATACTGAGGGCTCGGACTCGAAGTGGTTTCGGCCGTTCCTTTCGACTGAGGGCATCGGCAACAACATTTGCCTTGCCTGGGTGGTATTTGATTTCACAATCATAATCGGTGAGCAACTCGACCCAGCGACGCTGTCGCATATTAATATCTTTTTGGTCGAAGATGTGTTGAAGACTTTTGTGATCGGTGAATACGGTACTTCGGGTACCATAGAGGTAGTGTTTCCAGATTTTGAGGGCGAACACCACGTCCCCTAGCTCGAGGTCATGAGTCATGTAGTTCTTCTCATGAACTTTGAGTTGTCGGGAAGCGTAAGCAATGATCTTGTCTCGTTGCATCAACACGCAACCGAGACCTTGATGGGAAGCATCGCAGTATACCACGAAGTCATCGGTGCCTTCGGGTAAGGATAGAATAGGAGCACTGCGAAGCTTGAGTTTTAATAGCTGGAATGTTGACTCTTGTTTATCATTCCAATTGAACTTCTTTTCCTTTTGAGTCAGTGTCGTGAGTGGTTGGGCTATTTTGGAGAAATTTTCGATGAAACGACGATAATACCCGGCCAATCCTAAAAATTGGCGTACTTCGGTTGGAGTGGTTGGCGCTTGCCAGTCTTTGATAGCCTCGATTTTTGATGGGTCGACGTGAATTCCTTGACTGTCAATCACGTGTCCGAGGAATTGAACGGTTTGCATTCAGAACTCACACTTAGAGAATTTAGCGTAAAGCTCCTCGTGCTTAAGTAGCTCTAGGATGGATTTGAGGTGTTGCGCATGCTCCTGCTCGTTGCTTGAATAGATGAGGATGTCATCGATAAAGACAATGACAAACTTGTCGAGATACGGCTTGCACACCCGATTCATGAAATCCATGAATACAGTCTGTGCGTTGGTTAAACCAAATGGCATCACTTGAAATTCGTAATGCCCATAACGGGTTCTGAAAGCGGTTTTTGGGATGTTGGTGTCGCGAACACGTAATTGATGATAACCTGATCGAAGATCGATCTTTGAATAACAGCTCGATCCTTGAAGTTGGTCAAACAGGTCATCGATGCGAGGAAGTGGATACCGGTTCTTAACAGTTAGCTTGTTCAACTCTCGGTAGTCGATACACATTCGAAAAGAACCGTCTTTCTTTTTAACAAACAAGACCGGGGCTCCCCAAGGTGAAGAACTCGGTCTAATAAATCCTCTGTCCAGGAGTTCTTGTAACTGGGTGGACAGCTCCTGAAGTTCGGATGGGGATAGGTGATGTGAACTAAAAAGTCATGTTTTTAAGTACATATCTCCGCACTTTTTGGACTATTAATTGGTGAAAACATTTCCAAACCATCATTATTTACTAAAAATCACCAAGGTAGTCTAAATATAGACGTTGCTGTAAAAATCGGTTAAAACGTCCAAATAACACGCAAACCGAGGCAAAACTATCACCTTAAATATTCCCTTCTTGATTTCCTTATGTAATTAGATCTTAATTCATATTTTATGATTCCATAGGAAAATACAAGACCGGAGGTGAAAGAATCAGAAGAAACGGACGAAGAACGGAGAAGATATGCAGTTCGGAAGCTCGCCGATCGTCATCTGGAACGCGAAAAAGTTAAACACCTCCAAAAATGGCAAACTTAGTGTCATTAGAAGCGTAACGGAAAAACGAATCCAACGTCACAAGAATCAAGCAAAACGGACTCCAAACGAAGAAGATACGAACGAACCAAGCAACCGAGGAATCAGCGGAGGCCAAATAGAGCACCAACCCCCCCTACCACCAAGGGTTCCGTATACGGCACCTTAAGTGCAGTATACGGTACCTAGGTTTCCGTATACGGGGTCTTTTTCCTTGTGAGGTGCCGTTTGACCCCCCCTGGTCCGCTTGTCCCGTATGATGCTTTGGTGCTTGTTCTTGGTGCTTAAGGACTTGTACCATGGCTACCTCCTTTCTCCTATAAATAGTGGACTCATTTCTCATTTCCAACACACCTCTCATCTCATTTCTCTCTCTCTCTAGATTAGTTTTGCATTCTCTCTCTAGCACTACTCTTAGGAGTTAGAGGAGAATTAGTAGGTAGTAGGTTCTCTCTCTAGTTTCTCGCTAGGGTTTTTAACCCTTGGACTAGTGAGATGATTAGGGAGGGAAAACTTTCCTTTTCTTTTAGATTAATTATGTAGTTAATTAGTAGAGGCTAGCTTATGTAATGCTTGGATATTAATGAAGAAATACAAGTGTTATTTTGCTCGCAATTCCTATCGGTATTTTCTATCCTTTCTATTATTAATTTGTCATATTGTTCTTGTTTGATGTATGTGATTTATTAATATTAGAAATGTTTATTGCTATGCATTGTGAGTAGTGTGCTTGTATGTTTGCCATGATTTAGATAGTAGTAATGATGTTACTTTAAATATATAATGATTGGGATAATATCGTTATGAAACAACGGAGGTAACGTTATACGGCTTTCATTTGTATAGCGCCGGAAACATCACGAATGTGTGGAGTACGGAACATGGAAGCTATGAAAGTTGTGGACACAATCCATTGTGGAATAATGTTCCCGATTATTATATATTACGATTGAAAACTTGTGGTACTGTTTAACTATACATTTATGATTTCAAACTAAACTATCACCTTTCCTCCAATAAACGTGGTTAGAACCTTTATGACAAGGAGTAGCTAACCATTGATCAAACGGTCACTACCTATCTATGTTTTCCCAAAATAAACATGGTCTGATTTTGAAGCTTTGGAAATACTGCCCAACTTATCGTATAGTACACCGTGAATTAATCAGGGATTTATTGGGCTGGGATTTATAAAGTGAACGGGTTGTTTAGCTATCATAGATGGTTTTACTGTAATACAAGCTTAGATATATTGAGTTCAGATGGCTGTAAAGTATGTAATCCAGGATAAAGCCCTAAAACGTCCGAGTATCCGGTAAGCCGTGGAAAGGCCGTAGGCTGAACACTGTATTACATCCTGGTGTAGTCTGTGATCCAGGAAAGACCGTAAAACGGGGGATTACACAATGTAACTGTGAAAAACTCTGTAGGTTGATGACTGTATCACAGCCGAATAACTCTGAACTCAATCACAACCATCAATGTATAAGTTAGCAGTCACCAACTGTCTTAATCTTAAATGCCTTGCCCAGCTTAGATATCTCTGTATGTGTTAAAGAAAGGTCAGTGAATAAATTGCGGACTGTCGCCTTATTCCTGAACCCCATCTAGAGGGTCACTTGGTCTCGTCACAAGAGACGGTGAGGGAGGTTTCAAGGCAGTCCGATCTGATCATATTCTCGATATCCTAGTACTCAGTGACATACTGATCGGTTCACCTGATCAGTAGGGTGCTAGTGTTTACACTACAAGATATCTACGTGAAAGCAAGACACAAACCTTTAAAATACATTTTCAAACTAAAATTTTATCTTAGCTATTCTAAGTCATGGTGAACCACGTTTTCATTATCCTTAAGTGTTATATATGTTAGTCTCCCTTTAGTTTTATGCTTTATTAGTTTCATTAGTTTAGTTTAACTAGATATAAAAACCAAAACAAAACCCTTCCAACTTATCAAAACCCCAACTTAATTACCGATTTATCAGAACTAGCTCTATCTCAATTCTACCGTCGTGAGGAACGACCCTGGATCATCCTTACCGCTTACATGTATCAGGTATTCATACCAGTTCCAGTAGGTAGTATGGAGGATTAGGCTCCCCTCGACTATTATAAATATCAAAACTACCCTTCCGTGTATCTCGGTGGCCGGACCAACGACCGGAGTAAAATCCGACCGACCGCTGGGTGCACGACACTAGGCGGTATGGTGCTCGGGCTACCGGTGCAGCACCCGGCACGAGATCGATCGAGAACTCAACCTGTCTAGGTGGAGGTAAACCAGGTAGTTCTCCCGAAAAGACTTCGGGAAAGTCTCTAACGATTGGCACATCCTCAAGTCGCTTCTCCACCGACTTTTTCTCTGTGATGTGCGCGAGGATTGCAGGATAACCCTTTCTGAGAAATTTTCAGGTTTTCAGACAAGAGATGATATTTAGTCTCGTCCCACCGGTCTCCCCCTGTATGATCAAGGTTCTACCGACGGCGAGAGGGATGCAGACGCTTTTGTCATAACAAACGATTTCGGCTTGGTGTTTGGATAACCAGTCCATACCAATGATGACGTCGAAACTTCCAATTTCAACAGGCATAAGATCTATCGAAAAGGTTTGTTGGCTAAGTTTAAAAAGCAATTAGGTATCACACTATCAGTTTCTATGAGTTTATCGTTAGTGTACTTAACATCTAGAGTAACAGGGGTGATGTCAAGTAAGGGATAAAACTCATCGGAAATAAAGCTTCTATCGGCACCAGTATCAAATAGAACAGAAGCAGTTAAGTTGTTGAGGAGGAACATACCCGTGATCACATTCGGGTCCTGAAGAGCGTCCCCAGAATTGAGCACGAAGGCTCTACCTTTAGCATTGTTGTTGTTGTTGCCCTTGTTCTTCAGTTTCGGGCACTCATTCCTAAAGTGCTCGGGATTTCTGCATTCAAAGCAGGCTCGGTGTGGTCTGGTGTTGTTGTTAGTATTGTTGTTGTTGGCGGGGGATCTACAGTCCTTGGTGAGGTGGTCGTACCTCTTGCAGTTGCTGCAATATGGACCGCAAGGACCTTCATGGTGGCGGTTGCACTTGGAACAGTAGGGCTTGTTCCCGGTGTAACCCCGTCTGGTTTTGGTGGTTGAGTTGTAGGATTTGACGGTGTCGGGTTTCTTATTTTGGGAGTTGTTGTGGTTGTCGGACCACTTTCTTTTGAGGTGGTTGGAGGAAGAAGTGGGTGGTTCAGAGTCTTCGTTCATGGCTAGAAGTTCATGGGCCAACCGGATGGCGCCATGAAGTATGGTTTGGTTTGATGATGCGACGTTTCCCCGGATAGATTCCGGAAGGCCGCGGATATATTTCTTGATTTTCTCAGGCTCGGTACTTACCATAGCTGGGCGAAGGATGGCAAGTTATTGGAATCTGGTGGTGTACCCAAAAATATTATTTTGATCATATTTCAATTTCATTTCGTATCGTATAATAAACATCTACGTGACTTAAAACAAGCAAACGAAACCATTTAAGTTTATTAAGTATTTGGTAAAATACTTCAACAAAAATATTGAATAAATCTCCCTATTTTAAAACTTGTAATTAAACGTATGAAAATAACTATTTAACACAAAACGATCGAAAAATGAACGCTGCACGGAGCGCGTACGCGGGAGAACGAAAAACTGGTGAAGTCCACACTCGGTGGACCCCACCAGCCGCCCCCCCTCTCTTCCCCCTCCTTTTTCTTCCCTTATTCCTTTCTTCTCTCTCACTTTCACATTTCTTCTTCTTTTCTTTTCTCTCTAAACCAAACCACACCACCATCCCTTAAATCTCACTAATAACACCACCAAACGACCTCGATCTTCATCACTCATTTGGAGAAAAAGAACCACCTCGCAACGATCTACGTTTCTATCCTTCCGAATCCTCCGCGCAACGATTTGTAAGTTTCCGACAAAACCCGAAAACTCTCGATTTCAAGTATTTTTAGGTTCTAGTTGTTTCTTTAAGCTTAGAATGTCCCAATAAGGGTTGGGTAAAAGAATAAGACCAAATGGAAACCTGAAAACTCATTTTTGGCTCAAATTTTTGTCAACAGCTTTAAGTGTCGCAACGAAGGTGCAGTATAGCGTCACTTCATGCGTCACTTAAGTGACGCATTGAGTGTCGCTAAAAGCCCTAATCATGCGTCACTTGCATAAGTGCCGCATAAAACCCCTTTTTCCCGACACTTACCTCCGTCACTTGTTTAGTGACGCCTAGAAGCCTTAACCGACACTTATACCCGACACTGATGGAGTGTCGCCACCTTATGCGTCACTTACCTAAGTGACGCCTTAAACTCAGAATTTCCAATTTTATGCACGACACTTCCTAAGTGTCGCCCAAGCCACTAAGTGACGCCTCACTATGCGTCACTTCCATAAGTGACGCCATAAGTGACGCCCTTACCCAGACTCTGCTATTTCATGTGCCACTTCCTAAGTGACACCTAAGACCTTAAGTGTCGCTATAAGTGTCGCATGAAACGGAACCCCGATTTTTACTAAGTGTCGAGACCTAAAATTTTATCACTTGATTTTACCCAAATTCAACTCTTAGATGCATTTTTCTCTATAACAACTCTTAGATGCATCTCGACCCCAGCCAGGGCCAGCCCCTTGGACCCCGCCAGGGGTTGCCACCCCTGGGACCCCGCTAACCAGGGGCGCTGCACCCGGACGCCCGTCACCTAAAGTTTGTAAATACTTTTTAAGTATAACACTTCGACATAATAATAATATTATTGCAAATAATCACTAACGGGCCGTATACGTTTTGAAAACTCGAACTTACCAATCAAATCAAATCATTGGACATTACTAGTTGGATGAACAACTAGCATAGGTTATCTTTTAAGATAGCTACTTATTTTATTCAACCTTGCACGTTATAAACGCCCGGCAGGTTACAGTCTTCGGACACCCCATTTTACTTCACTACATTTGCTTCATTGCAACTCTCCAGGCTCAGGTGAGTCTCATAGCCCCAACTTTTTACCATTTTTACTCCCGAGGTGGGAATACATGCTCTACTGTTTTACACGTGAACACGAGTACAAAACTCGCTATATTCTGCATGAGCTGTTTTCTAATCACTTTTAAGTCCTCTACGATCATAGTTCTGGTAATACTTTATGTAGCGCGAATGTTAGTGTATGGTACCATATAGGACTGACCATCCTCGTCCGGGTCAGCAAGCACTGACTGGTTAAACGGACGCATTAACTTTTATTCATACGAGTGTGGATTAGACACTCGCCCGGAGGCACCCACGATCAGGCACTTTATTGTGATCCTGACACCCACGTTAAGCGCAGACTATGACCTCATGGCAGACATATACATCATTTGATTCATTTCAAACGGTTATTATTAAATCTTGTGGTTCACACTTACATATTTATTATGCAAACCTGTGAGCTCACCAGCGTTAGCTGATCTTTTTAGCATGTGTTCTTAGGTACCCAGCAGTAGTAGGACTGCTCAGGATTAGCTAGCTCGAGTCGCATGCAGATCTCAGGAGATTCATATGCATTTCTACATTTTGTAAAATAGATATGCCTTAGAATCTCTTACATTTTGGCTCACGAGCTTTTGTAACTATTATAACATTGTAAAACTTTTGAATTATCAATGTAATGTTTAAAACGACGCATATAGAGTCGTTCATTATATGCCTTGTGTGTTTTGATTATTGATTAGTAGCACCCCGAAGCTTGCTTTCGCTAAATCGTAAATTTAGGGGTGTTACATTGGGCCACGCTTTGGGCGATGAGTTGGGCGATTTCAGTTTCGCTGAAGGTGAATCGCTTCGATGGCATCTTGCTGAACAAGATCAAGAAAAGATAATGAGATACTTGAGTGAAATTCTGATATATCACAGGTGTATATGATGAAATATACGATGATAGTACAAAGTGATAATTATATTTCATTAAGATAACCAAGTTTGGTACATAATACTGGTTTTCAAAAGATTACATAATATGGGAAGTACAAAAGGTACCGGGAATTGTTACATCCGGTTCTAATTGTAAGAGTCCTACATAAGTAGATATAGATTACAAAATGACAGTCACACTAGTTCTAACGCAAGTTTATCCTTTCCATTAGTGTGACGAGTCGATCCACGGTGATTGCGAGTCTGCTGGTTTGTCGGGCGTTGTCTTATGCCAAGGCTAGTCGTTGTACCAGCATCCTTGAGTATTCTTCGGCCTCTTGCAGGCGCTGCTCGCATTGTTCCAACCTGAGTCGCAAGAGCTCGACTTCTACCCCCGATTCCACTACTTGGTCGTGGAGAATGTTCATGTTGCTAATGGTGTTTTCGTGATCCTCGGAGACTTGGTTGATACGCTCAAGCGCTGTGAGTCTCCAATTTTCATTTGTTTCTTGCAATGCGACATCCACGGTGTGAAGTCGTTGCTCGTGACGGTTCAGCCTGGCGGCCAAGGCCAGCAAAGTGAAGTGAGTGGGATACGGGCCATCTCGAGGCAACCTGGCGTTCCTCCTAGCTACCCTCGGGTTCTGTGACTCGGATTGAGGGTGTGATGGATTGGGTGGTGTGTTTGCCATTCTGAGACAAAGTGTTAAAAAAGAATGAGATCTATATTCACATAATACATATATAATATAGCCTAAGATATTGAGCGAGAGCGAGGCCTATCTATCTATGTATGTATGTATGTATGTATATATATATATATATATCACATAATAGCCTAGGGTGTCTAACACAGACATGTTTGAGTCCCGGTTCTCTCGAGGTCAGAGTCAACTAGTGTATCCTGCTTAGTCATGACTCATTTCAGATCTCACATCGTATTCTTTTAATTATACATAGTTGATCAGGCTATGTTAAATTAAATCAATACCATGTAGTCACTGAACCTAATCATACTTAATAAGGAATACTGCCTAACGGTCATAGTCTAGGCCCACTAAATGCAACCTAGTTAACTATAACCTTAGGCTCTGATACCAATCTGTAACACCCCCAAATTTACTGTTTGGCGGAAGCATAATTTGGGTGTTACTAATCAATAATCAAAGCACACAGATATATAGCAAACGACTCTATATGCGTCATTTTAATAAAATATATTAATGTTAAAATGTTTACAACAGTTGAACCCGTACATAGCTCGTGTTCGATTTAATGAGAGATTTCAATACATAAATACTTGTACAAAATATATTAATGCAAGAAAATCTCTATTGTCTGCATGCTGACTCGAGCTATAGTAGTCCTGAGGGCAGTCCAGATCTACTGCTAAGTACCTGTGATACATGCTAAAATGGGTCAGCTAACGCTGGTGAGCTCACAGGTTTGAGTATCAAATAATATCGTATGAACCGCAAGATTTAAGTAGTGATTTGCATCCAGCAAATAAAGTTAAAGATAATGTATACAACCATGAGCACATAGTCTGAGCTTAACTCGAGGGGTCAGGATCACAATCAGTGTGTTGATGCATATTAGGTGTCTGTCAGTTGGTCTATCGAGTTGTAATAAGTGTCGTTTAGTTGAATAGTGAAATATATAGTTTTTGTTATATGCGACACTTAAGTTTTAGTTTAGGCGTCACTTGCCTTAGTGACGCATAGCGTCACTTAGGTAAGTGACGCATGAAGGCGGCCACATGCGATACTTCCACAAGTGACGCATGTCGGCTGACTTTTAGTATAAATACAAACCTACGGGTTTCCAGCTAGGGTTGACGAAACCCTAGTACCATTTGTCGACTAAGCAACATTGTAATCGTTCCCAATTCATATATACAAGCTTATTACTTCGTTTACATTGTTAATCATATTTGTTTCGGTTTGTGTTTATTGGTAATACACGCAATTGATTGATTCCGCCTGTCAATTGTGGTCAATAGTCATCTAGATCCACGTCCAAGGGCACTTTCAACTGGTATCAGAGCCTTTAGGTGATAATATTGACGTTTAGAAGGTATTTTGGGTTGTTTTCGGTTTGTTTGAATCAATTAATCAAGATTACATACGGATTCTGAGGTGCTAAGGTGAATTACAGTCGATATTCTTCAAAATTTACAGGTTTCGTCCATTAGGGTTCAAGTAATTTTCGTTTGGTTTACGAAAGTTTGATATTTTTAGGGTTTTTGGATTTTGCATCCGTTTTGCGACACTCGATCCGTCACTTGGACGCGTCACTTAAAGCGGCACTACCTAATCCCAAATTAGGGTTATACCGTCACTTGAACGCGTCACTTGAAGCGTCATTTGAGGTTTATACGACACTTAACTTAAGTGCCGTGTCCTTTAATCCACCGTCACTTACGTGCGTCACTGTTGCACGTCACTTGACCCTCAAGCGTCACTTCTGTTAGTGACGCCTGCTTGATTTATTGCGTCACTTTCTTTAGTGACGCCTTTTGATTTACTGCGTCATATTTACTAGTGACGCCTATCTGTTTTAGCACGTCACTCAAGTACGTCACTTGAGTGCGTCACTTGTCTGATTGAGCGACACTTCCTTATAGTGTCATCAGTCACTCCATCCGTCACTCGATAGCGTCACTTGCCAAGTGACGCTAGTCGTTGCGACACTTCAGTGCGTCACTTACTAAGTGACGCCTTCAGTACTAATATTTTTCAAGCTTTCGTTTTTGAGTAAAATTTTCAGGAATATCTTCAATGGCCGCAGACAAAGAAGATATTAGAGGTATTAGAGAGATGATAAAGCAGGGAAATGATATTGGTTCAAATAATAAACCTCCACTGTTCACTGCAGACATGGACTATGCTTATTGGAGGGATAGATTTGAACAGTTTGTTGACTTTCATTGTCCAGAATTGTGGGGCCCATTAAAACAAAGATATGTGGCTCCAGTAGCTGAAGGAGATTATCGTCAGGTTCCTCCACCAAAATCTTTCATTGCGAGGACACCTCAAGAAAAGAAGGATTATCAAATAGAAAGAAAAGCACACTCAGCTATCTGTATGTGCTTGACAAAGGATGTCATGAGACTCTTTAAACATCATGACACAACCTATGACTTATGGAAGGCTATAGAAACGAGGTGTGGGGGAAATGCGAAATACAAGGAGGCTAAGCTAGAATTGATAAAGAAACAGTACGATCTGTTTGACTCCTTACCTAATGAGACAACCTCTGGACTGTTTACCCGGTACTCACAACTGGTGAGTGAGTTAACGGAGGGTGGATATACTCTCACAGCGCTTGAGATAAATAAGAAATTGTTAGATGTTTTACCAAGTGCATGGGATGTAAAAGTCCAATTATTGAAGGAAAGTGAAGGATTGGAAGGGATGACATTAGATAAACTGATAGGAGTTCTTCAAGCCCATGCTATGGAGTTGAAGAAGAAAGAGTGCAAGTCAAATGGATTTGTACAAAATCCTTCACTTTATGGAGGCCAAGTTAACTCTGGTAAGAGTTATGGAGGAATGGCATTCATATCGGATACCAATTCTTCATCTTATTCAGCTGGAGCTTCACATGCGGCTTATGTTTCTGGCACAACCTGCACTAATCAAGGATTACAACAACAGGTTTCATCTTCACCAGCTATTCAAGAGCAAGCTGCGATTTATACAGCTTTCCTCAGTTCTTACAAAGATTTGGTTACTCAACCAAATACTACTTTAGAAATGACCAAAGAAGATTATGCTCAGCTGGATGACAATGACTTGGAGCAGATGGATTTAACCTGGAACATAGCTATGATTTCCAGAAGGGTTCATAAATTTCTGCAGAGAACGGGACGGAAGAGCTTGGAAGGAAATGGGAAGACTGGGTTTGGGTTCGACAAAAGCAAGGTTCGATGTTACAACTGTCAAAACCTTGGTCACTTCGCAAGGGAATGTGAGAAACCCAGGATGCCATCGTCGGGTCTTACTAAGCCGGATCCACCCAAGGCAAATGAGAAAGAAGAAGCTAAATCGTTGGTTGTAGATAACGCTTTGATTGTTTTTGAGCCAACTGCTTCTGATTGGAGTGCTCAAGCTGCATAGTTTCAATGCCTTATGGCTCACATTACTCCTGAGGTACCAAATGAACCTAACGAGCCTTTTAATTGTGTTTCATGTATTAGGTTGACTGAATCCCTTGAGGTCTATCAGAAAGACAATTTAAATATGCGGGACAAGATAGTTAAACTTAATGAATCTAATAACTTTTTGTTAGATAATGAAAAACTTTATGAACAACATCTTGAAGCTCATAAATTAGATACTGAAACCTTTAAAGCAAAGGTATTTAGCCAGCAAGATGCAATTAAGAGTTATCTTGTCGAAATTGAATTGTTGACTAAAGAATTATCTGATTTGAAAAATGAGTTTGAAAATCATAAAAGCAAAATCTTAGGTTCAACATCCGCAACTCAAGTCTTTAATGAGATTGTCAGTAAGCAAGGGGCAAGCGGCAAAAAGAAGGAAGGTCTTGGCTATAACCAAGTTCCACCACCTTCTAATGCTGAATATTGTCTCCCGATTGCTAAACAAGGCCTTGAGGAGATTTCAGTTGATTATACCAAACTATATGGTATTAAGGCCAAAAAAGCCAAGCTAAACAAACTGACAACGGAGAAAACCAAGAGGCAAGAGTATCCATTGCCTCAGTTTGTTAAAGCTGAAATTGAGTCTCCAGTTCATACTGATGAAATTATTGAGATAGAGGATATTACTGATCAGGAATATCCTGAGTTTAAGAAGGTTGAGGTTAAACCTGAAAAGGTGATTTTGAAAGTTGAACCTGTAACAAAGGTTCAAAATAAAAAGGAAAATAAAGTTTTAAATGTGAAACTTCAAACTCAAAAGTCACCTGCAAAAGTTTTAAAACAAAAGGTGACAAATGAAAAGGTTCATGTTGATAAAACTTCTGCCTCAACCTCTAAACCAAAACAAGCATTCTCTAAAACATGTACGAAATGTTCATGTTCTAGAAATACTTCACCTCTTCCTGCAGTAAATCCTCCACCTCAACAATTTATTGAGACTCGTTCTTGTTTCTATTGCAAGAAACAAGGACATTTGATCCGCGATTGTCCCAAACTCTCTTATCAGCGTTATGGGAGAGATATGCCTAGGACATTATTCTACAGAAATTCCTTTTCAAAATCACCTCCTAGGCATCACTCCAACTCTCCCAAGCCTGCTAAGAAAGTAGTTAGTGTTGGGCAAAATCCTTTGTTAAAACCAAAGCCCAACATTATTTCCAAGCCAAATCCCGAACCATCAAAGGTTTGGAAGATAAAGGAGTCCACTGAGGACTCAAATGTCATCAATAATAACACGTCAGATTCAAAATCTGATTTGTTTAAAAATAAAGTTTTATCTGATGTGCTTATTGTTGATGACTATGGTCGACCTAAGTCTGTAAAGGCTTGTGTCACCGTTTCTCACTAATCTCCTCATTTTTATGTGTTGCAGCAGTCTGAACGTGTAAAAGATAGCGAATGGTTCATGGACAGTGGCTGCTCGCGACACATGACGGGTGATGTGTCTCTCCTAGTGGATATTAAACCATATGCAGGAGGTCATGTTGCTTTTGCTGGAGATACAGGGGGAACGATTTCGGGTAGAGGGACGCTAACTAATGGAAAGGTTAGCTTTGAGAATGTAAATTATGTGGCCGAACTTCAACATAACTTGCTAAGTGTTTGACAAGTTTGTGATAAGGACTATACCACATCATTTACAAAGACTGAGTGTGTTATATTGAAGCCAGGGTATGTCATTCCAGAGGAATGGGTGGTAATGCGTGCACCTAGAAGAAATGACACCTATGTGATGAACATGCGAACTGTGGAGACATCCAGCGAGTACACTTGTCTCCTTTCGAAGGCTTCAGAAAAGGAATCACTCCTTTGGCACAGACGAATGGGACACATTCATTTCCGAAAAATGAATTTCCTAGTCAACAACGACTTGGTTCATGGAGTTCCGAAACAGTCCTTCGCCTTGAAGGATGACTGTGTTTCTTGCCACAAGGGCAAACTCCATAAGAAGTCTCATAAGTCTAAGGTTGTGAATTCCATTAATGCTCCGTTGGAATTACTGCATATGGATCTTTTTGGTCCTGTTTCTACAAAGAGCATCGGTGGTCGCTCTTACTGTTTAGTAGTGACAGATGACTACTCACGGTTCTCGTGGGTATACTTTCTTGCAACGAAGGATGAAACTGCGGGTATTTTAGTTTATTTGTTGGATAAGTTGGCAAATCTGTGCAACTTAAAGGTAAAGAGACCGCGAAGCGATAACGGGACCGAATTCAAGAACTCAACTCTCGAGTTATTTTGCGCTTCTAGGGGTATTGAACATCAATTCAGTGCTCCGAGAACTCCTCAACAGAATGGAGTTGCTGAACGGAAGAATAGGACCATCATTGAAACTGCTCGCACTATGCTAGCAGATTCCAAACTACCTATTATCTTCTGGGCTGAGGCAGTTAATACTGCTTGCTACGTTTTGAATCGGGTACTTTCGGTTAAAAAGAAGAATAAAACATGTTATGAGCTCTTCAACAATCGCAAGCCGAATCTGCAGTTTCTGGAGCCATTTGGGTGTCCTTGTTTGATCATGATAACCAAAGAACGTGTCCCTAAGTTTGGTGATTAAGCCGTTGAAGGGATTTTTCTCGGATATTCGGTCAATTCTCCAAACAAACGGGTATACAACAAATCAACAAACGAGATCGAGGAACACTTTGAGGTAAAATGCTTACGGTATACAGAACCACCTCAAGGAACGGGTCCGGATTGGTTCTTCAATTATGGGAAACTCTTCAGTTCCTTCAATGTACCGGAGGATGACGATACTGAAGAGTTAATCACAATGCTTCATGGACTCGATATTTTTCAACAAACATCCGATTCTCCTCCTACAACACCCAATCCAATTCCCGATACGACATCCACTCCATCACCTACTTCAACACAACAAATGCCTGCACCTACATCCACTACTTCTCCTGCATCTGTACCTACACCCACACCACCAACTACAACCATTCCGTCTTCTTCAAACACTGTTAATGCCGCGGATCTTCCGGACGATCCTAATATGCCTCTCTTAGAGGATGAAGAAGACATGGATTATTCTCGTTTCTTCATTAATGAAGAGAACGAAGATGCTTCTGCCACTGAAGGTGATTTGAACAACTTGGAATTACATCTTGTGCCAGATGCCATTCCAGTGACCCGGATACATAGGAATCACCCAGTTGAAAACATAATTGGTGATCCTCATTCTACAGTTCAAACGAGACATCAGGCGAAGCAATCTGCTGAAGATAAGGAAACTTCAGCTGCTCAGATTTTGGGATTTATGGCGACTGTTAATTCATGTCATCTTTCCCAAACCGAACCGAAGAAAGTTTCGGAGGCCTTACAAGATCCATCTTGGGTCGAGGCCATGCAAGATGAACTGCAACAATTTCACAAGTTGCAGGTGTGGACTCTCATACCATTACCCAAGGGTGCTGATCCAAAAGGCACTCGATGGGTATTTCGAGTAAAGAAGGATGATCGAGGGGTTGTTACAAGAAACAAAGCTCGACTAGTTGTTCAAGGGTATACTCAGGTTGAAGGACTGGATTATGATGAAGTTTTTGCCCCTGTCGCCAGATTGGAGTCTGTCCGTATCTTTTTAGCTTTTGCTTCATTTAAAGGGATTCGTGTCAAGCAACTTGACGTCAAGAGTGCATTCCTTTATGGTAAGATTGATACGGAGGTTTATGTTCAACAGCCTCCAGGTTTTGAAGATTCGGTGAATCCAAATTATGTCTACAGGCTAAATAAGGCATTGTATGGACTTCATCAATCTCCTCGACTATGGTATGAGAGGCTTGCTACTCATCTGGTGGACAATGGTTTCTCTCGGGGCACCATCGACAACACTCTTTTCACAAAAGGGAAAGGTGATGATTTGTTACTCGTTCAAGTGTACGTCGATGATATTATTTTTGGATCATTGAATGAGGCTTTATGCAAAGAATTTGAAGAGGTCATGAAGTCAGCTTTCGAGATGAGTGCAATGGGAGATCTAACTTTCTTCCTAGGGGTGCAAGTTGAACAGTCATCCAAAGGGATGTATATTCATCAGTCGAAATATGTCAATGACATGTTGACACGGTATGATATGCTTACTTGTAAGCCTTATGGAACTCCTATTGAACTCAACCATAATCTTGGACCTGCTGATGATGATGAGGACTGCAAAGAAAAGGATTATCGTTCGATGATAGGTTCTCTAATGTACCTTACTGCCTCAAAACCTGATATTGTATTCGCGGTTTCAATCTGTTCAAGATATCAGGCACGTCCTAAGGTTTCTCATATGAAGGCGGTGAAGCGGATTTTTGGCTATCTTAAATATAGACCCACTCTCGGTCTATGGTACTCAAATGAGAAGAACTTCACGCTCTCTGCTTATTCCGATTCAGATTATGGTGGCTGCAACATGAATAAGAAGTCTACAACAGGAGGATGTCAGTTTCTAGGATCCCGATTGGTGTCATGGCAATGCAAAAAGCAGACAACAGTTTCTACTTCAACAGCGGAGGCCGAGTACATTGCTGCTGCAAGCTGCTGTTCTCAAGTTCTTTGGATTCAGCACCAATTGCGCGACTACGGGTTACTCTTAACTTTAACTCCTATACATATTGATAATACTGCTGCCATATCAATCACACGCAATCCCGTACAACACTCTAAAACCAAACACATAGAAATTAGGTTTCACTTTATACGGGATTGCTATGAGAAACACCTCATTGACCTTGTCCATATAGATACCCTTAAACAAAATGCTGACTTATTCACTAAGGCTTTTTCTAGAGCCCGATTTGATGAATTAGTCAACATGATCGGTCTAAGGTTCTTTACTACGAAAAAGTAATTTGTGACTTGGATTAGCTTTAAAAGTAATGACTTATTAAAAAAAAAAAATAGACGTTTATACTCTTTAGTATTAAAGAAATGCAAGGTTGCTACATTTTAAAAAATAGACGTTGAAGTTGTGTCTGTAAACAACTTGGGACATGATAGTACATTGGGTGACATGCATAAAAATGGAAATTTAAGGTTTATCTTGGATGTGTCAGTAGATTTATCTGACGTATTGAAAACAGTTTTTATAAACATTGTCTTCATCATACGATATATTAGTAGGCATGGTATGCAAACCTCTTTGAGAAGACTTAAGAAGCTTAATCATTAATTGTTTATTTCAAGTGGTACAACACCATTAGATGTATGACAAAAGTCTTAATTTCTTACTTATACTAGACATGTTTTTGTGAAAGATGTTTATTTGATATCATTTGGGGGTATATATTGATAGTCTCCTCTGTTATATGTAAGTATAGACCTGGTTTCTGTTAATATATATTTTAAAATTAAGCAAACACAAGTCAAAGTACTTGAAAAGTCTTTAAAAATTAAGATACCTTACAAGGTCGCCAAAATGGTTTGACCAAGTTTGGTTTTGCTTAAACCTGGATCAAGTTATGTCGCTCTGTTGTACGTAAGTACAGATCTGTCACCGCTGACTTGATTCTTAAAATTGAGTTTCTTATATTCTATCTGTAAATGGAAACATGGTCTAGGTATTAAGTTAAGATCTATATCTATGGTGGGAACTACAGCGAAATGCACATACCAATAATAATAAAATACCTCCTAGCGGTGAGTATAACATGTTTAAGAGGATAAACATACTAATAATCGTTTTGAAATAATTTTTATAAAAAGTGTTTTTAGTATGTCAAGTAAATTTAAAGAGGACAAACATACTGATGATCGAAATAACACTTAATGTTCCTAATAAATGCATGTTATTCCAATATGATCCCTCACCAGACTTTATCAACTCCGTCACCAAAAAGAATGTGTTAATTTTCTAGTTGTCAATTTACATTTTTGTATGCGTTTTATTTTATCTAAGTTAGTGTAATTTTAGTTATTATCCAAGTTACAGTTACATTTTCAAATTTGAGTATCGAAATCACAACGCGAAAACTCGATGAAATCGCAATTTTTTCACTAAAAGTGACCTGAGCGTCACTTTCATAAGTGACGCTACCAGTGACGCATTCGATATTGCGTCACTTACTTAAGTGACGCAGTAAGTGTCGGGGTAAGCTACGCCTTAAGTGTCGGGTTGAGTGACGCATATTAGGGTCGGTGTATAAATACTCCTTTCCACGACACTCAACCTCACCACTTTTCAAAAACTAATAACGACACTTGCTCTGACATACCGTCACTTACACTGTCTCTGCGTCACTCATTCTGTGCGATTTTCTTCGATCCGTTCGTGGTTTCTACGACTTGTTCGAGCATTCCAGTCCCATATTCTTGTTCTACTCATTCACACGAGCTATTTGCTTACAGATGGCTGAGCTACAGAACTATTACCGCCGTACCAACACCCGACACAACATTACGGCATTCCTTGAGTCTACGCATGCACATTCGGCGCCTTTTAGGCCCATGATTGAGTTTCTACGCAGATCAAGGATTCATTATGCGATTACTGCATCGACTCCGGTTTACATGAACCAAATCGAGGAGTTCTATGATCATGCAGTGATCAGGGTTCAAGGTGATGTTCCCAGGATTGTCTCCACTATGTTCGGCGAGGAAATTGAGATCACAGAGAATTCTATTCGTCGAGTTCTCCAGTTTACCGACAACTCTACAATGCCCACCATCTTCCCAACTACATTTATCTATGGAGGACTTCAAAGGATGGGTTATCCGGCAAACCAACTTTCCGATTTCAGGAAACAGTACCTCTGCAGGGTATGGAGGTATCTGTGTCATATTATTATAGTTTGCTTATCTCCGAGAAAGGGAGGTTATGATGCTGCTAGCCACTTGACACTATCTCTTATGTTGGCTCTCATCTACAACAAACCGTATAACTTCAGCGGTTATATTTTTGGGAATATGGTTGAGAATATCCGAGCGGGAAAGGATAAATGGCTGTAGTATCCGAGGTTTGTGCAGCTTTTATTGAACGATCTGAACCTTGAGATTGCACCGGATCAGAGGTCTCTTCTTGTACCGACGCCTATGCTACTGCGAGTCTTCAACGACTGCAAGCTCGCGCCAAAGGGCGAGCCGGTTTTGGCTGATCGCGAACTCTTCGGGCACATAGTGAACGAAAACTATGTTGCGCCGCGCGATCATGGTTTTGAGGATGATGTCATTCCTCCGGTCAACGAGGACGACTTGGTTGATACCGATATTGCTCAAGATTTAGAGGATATCGACCGCGTTGATCGAGTTGAGCCTGATTCTGACGAAGGTGGGCCCACTCCTCCTGATTCTGAGGGTGACGTGCCACCTCAATCAGCTTTAGATGGGATTCAACTACCTGATCCCCAACGCTTTAAGCGTATTTTGCGCCGGATTTCTGCTGGCCGGGTTCATATCCCGAGGAATCCTGGCAAACGTCCTGCTGGGTCTTCACCCTCCTATGCTGATCTACCTCTTCTTAGACGCCAGCGGACGACAGTGGTTATTGAGGAACCAACTTCCCACCGACAACATCCACCGCCAACGTCTGACATGCCGTCTCTTCAGATGGTTTTGGCTCAGATGGAGCTTTTGGCAAAACGTTTTGATGATCAGAAGGCTATAATTGAAGCTCAGGCCTCTCAGATCAGGGAATTGGAAGCTCGAGCTGCTACGGTTGACTCTCTACAGCTTCAAGTGATGAATCTGTCATCTAGGTTGTTAGAGTTGGAATCCGTTACACATGTTTTGGGGGAGGTAGGTCCTAGTGAGTTAGAAACAAATGTAACTCCTTCCCCGGAACCAGAAAATGTACTTCCTTCTACTATGAATGAGAATATATCTTTGGATTACTTTGTTGAGGTTCAAGGTCAGGCAAGACCTATTGCTGTTGATTATTCATTTGTAGATCTCACATATCTTCAAAACTTGATGAATGATAATACGATGTCTGAGGAAGAGGTGATGGATGATCCTGTGGAAGAGGATTATTTTTTTGAGGAAAATGAGGATATTGAAGTTGAGGGGGAGCAATTGCACAGTGATGAATGTTATGATGATGCTCCCATTATAGAATCGGACTCGTCTGAAGATGAATCGGAAAAAGAGACAAACGAGCCATCAACTTCTACAACAAAGCCGGATATTGTGCTTAAACCGGTTATTGAGGTACCGGTTACGTGTAAATGCTACAAAGTTAGAACTGATTACACGGGATTGATTAAGAGTTGGAAATTTGATGAGAACAATTCGGTTTTTATGACAAAGAGGAGTGACGGCATTCAGTACTTTAATATGAAGTTTTACAAAATAAGTACTTTGCCGAAGTGTGAGCTTCAGAGGTTAGCTCAGATACCCTTGATCAACCGTTCACGAGATTCAAGAGCAGATTTCTTTCAGGTGATCATTCATCGTGAGATTAATAGTAAAAAGTACAATTTGATAAAGCCGACGTTGGGTATGAGGTACAAGTTTAAAAAGAAGATGGATCCGGTTACCCGACAACCTATTGTGAAGATGATCTATCCACCAGCAAAGTGCTTACAGAAGATACCCTTGGAGATCATCCCTCTAGATTTTTTGAATAGGTTGGTTTATTGGGAGTATGATGATATTACGGGTGAAGCTGTGATAGTATTCATTCATAATTCAGAACCAGCTACAGACCCGGAGTCTTCTAATGCAGATACGGGAAATAACGAGAAAACAGCTTGGGATGCTGTTCAGCCTAAGAAGAGGTCGTTATGGGGTCTTAAGAGGAAAATATTTTGTGTTTTTGACCCATTAAGTTTGATCAATCTTTCTGCTCAAGATATGAAGAGTCTACATGAAAACAGAATTGAGTTCAAAGAGAAAGATAGAGGTGAAGCATTAAAATTTCAAAAGATTGTGGATATCTGCGTCGCCAATGGAGTACACGTTGGTGGTGTATTTCCAGCTGGCTGGAAGTGAAGATTTGATGATTTTTGAAGACCAAGCTGAAGACACGGGGGAGTTTGTTGATGCATATTAGGTGTCTGTCAGTTGGTCTATCGAGTTGTAATAAGTGTCGTTTAGTTGAATAGTGAAATATATAGTTTTTGTTATATGCGACACTTAAGTTTTAGTTTAGGCGTCACTTGCCTTAGTGACGCATAGCGTCACTTAGGTAAGTGACGCATGAAGGCGGCCACATGCGACACTTCCACAAGTGACGCATGTCGGCTGACTTTTAGTATAAATACAAACCTACGGGTTTCCAGCTAGGGTTGACGAAACCCTAGCACCATTTGTCGACTAAGCAACATTGTAATCGTTCCCAATTCATATATACAAGCTTATTACTTCGTTTACATTGTTAATCATATTTGTTTCGGTTTGTGTTTATTGGTAATACACGCAATTGATTGATTCCGCCTGTCAATTGTGGTCAATAGTCATCTAGATCCACGTCCAAGGGCACTTTCACAGTGCCTGAGCGAGGTGCCTCCACGAGTGCCTAATCAACGCTCGTCTGAACAAATATTAGTACATCCGTTTACCCAGTTAGTGCTTGCTAACCCGGACGAGGAGGGTCAATCCTATATCATATCATATACTAATATTCACACTAGAACGTATTACCAAACTATGCTGACGGAGGACTTTGAAATGATTAGTTGTGTAAAACTCATGTAGTATATGAAAATATTTGTACTTGCGTTCACATGTTAAAATAAGCAATGAATCACACCCCTGAGTAAAAATAGTAAAAGATGGGCCATGAGTCTCACCTGAGTCTTGAAGCGTTTAATCAATAAACGTGAGTTGATTATCCGATTAGTGATTGTCCGAAGACTCGTAATCTGAGGGTGTCCACGACACGCGATGGTTATTAATTGATTAGGTATCTTAAAAGACTACCTTTATAGTTGCTCGTCCAACTAGAATGTCCAAATGTCTACGATTTGGTTGATTAACTTGAGTTTTGAAAATGTGTACGGCCCGTTGGTGATTGTTTGTAATAATAATCTCAACTATTATTATTATGATTTCGAAGTGTTATACTTAAACGGTATGTTCCGATGTATTTTAGAAGTCGTATCGTATTCGTGTTTGATGTTATACAAGTTTGACACTTGGTGTGAAATGTATTTACAAACTCTAAGTGACGGGGGTCCGGGGGCAGCGCCCCTGGTAAGCGTGGTTCCAGGGGTGGCAACCCCTGGCGGGGTCCAAGGGGCTGGCCCCTGGTTGGGGTCGAGATGCCAAGTCAGCTCGAATTTTTTTGATTTTTACTATATTGCTTTGGTGAAAAACGCATCTAAACTTAAATTTGGGTGAAATCAAGCGATAAAATTTTAGATCTTGACACTTAGTAAAATCTGTGTTTTCTTGGTTCTGTTTCATGTGACACTACGTGCGACATAAGGCTTGTGTCGCTAGGTGCGACATAGTCTATTGTGTCGCAGATCCCGACATAAGTCTTTGTGTCGCTAAGTGCGACATCCACAATTTAATGCGACATAAGGTGTTGTGTCGCAATGTGCGACGGAAATAAGTTTTGCGACATAGTGTTTTTTGTCGCTAAATGCGACGTCCGAAGGGTTTGCGACATAGTCACTTGTGTCGCTACATGCGACATAAGTGGGGGGGTTTTGCGACATAAGGGCTTGTGTCGCAGGTGTCCTGGAGCCTCTGCGACACAACGAGCTGTTGGCCGGAATTTGAGCCAAAAACAAGTTTTCCGGCAACCATTTAGTCCGATACTTTTACCCAACCCTTATTTGGATATTTTAAGTTTATATAAACCACAAACAAGTAAAAATAAGTGGAATCGGAGAGTTTCGAGTTTTGTCGGAAAACTTACAAATCGTCGTGCGAGAAATCTGAAAAGGTGGAAATGTAGATCGTGACGCCGTGAATCTTTTTCTCTAAATAAACTTGGAGATTTAAGGTCGTTTTGATGGTAATTTTTGTGGTTGAATGAGGTGATGGTGGTGGTGTTGTTTGAGGGAAAAAGATAGAGGGAAGGAGAAAAGGGAGTGGGAATGAGAAAGTGGGGTGGGGAGGTGGTGACCTCACCCTTTTTGGGCCGGTTTAGGGAGGGGCCCCACCGAGGTGCGGGTTTCCAATTTTAGTTTCCTGCAATCGTGCTCCGTGCGGTGTTCGTTTTCCCGATCGTTTAAACGGTTAAATATTTTTATACGCGTTTAATTATACGTTTTAAAATACGAATATTTATTCGATATTTTACTTGAAGTATTTCACCAAATACTTAATAATCGGGTTTAGAATATAATCTTTGATTTGTTTGCGCGTTTAATATTTTGATCGCGTAGTCATTGTTTGTACGATACGAATTGTGTACGAAAAAAATAATATTTTGTATAAAATAGAGTCATTTTATTTAATAAAAATTGTTCACCAACGTCCGTATTTATTTGATTCGAATTACATTCAATTTGGATTGCGTACGATTTAATCAAATCGCATAATCGTATATATTCATCAATATATATTTCAATACATTAATTAGCCTAATTCCAAACTAATTACATGTATTAACAAAGGATTAGGCACAAATCTCTAGTCCTAATTTGGCGGGTGTTACAATTAATACCCGTAGTTGTATCCATTACTAATGCTCTAAGAGCATAAGTAGTGCAAGGTGTATGGATTGTCACATATATGCTTCCAACTTTTCTATACAACTTGGTACTTAACTTGTATAATGCATACAACCTCTTGAGTTCTTGATATGCAATATCATGTCTTTAATTTGTGATGGCAGGGTTTATAGATACAATCTGAGATCACCAACTTTTCTCTTATACAACTCACCACACCCACCAATGCTCTAACAGGATACAAAAAGATGAGAAGACCGAACGACAGCGATTCGCATTTCAACGTATATCATTTGAATATCTGCGCTAGCGGTTCATGCCACATTAACTCCATCACCCTGTACCTGATGAAGTCCATGTCGCATATTCTTCCGATCTCATTCAGATTTTTTTTCACCCTTATGCAATGTATCATACTTTGAATAATATCTTATCATAGTTTATCGCAACAATTTCTAACATTTAGACAGATACATAAATATATGAAGTTAATTTTGTTTAACATCATAATATCTAATAACGTAAATACTTCTTTATAAATATTAAACTGTTGGACGTCTAATATCAAATGGGCCAAAATAAATTATCATGTATGGGTCATCTAGATATTGTATGTGTTAAATAGGTCAAAAATAAAGCCTTATGTTTTCTGGTTTGGGCCATGGGCCAACAAACCCTATACGAAGGAACACAAGGCAGTTGGCGGTTATAGAAGTTAGAAGTAAGAGTCACAACGGTTAAACAAACAACCGTTATATTGAAACAGTGTGTTGATTAATAGCACCTGTTCAAGTAGTATATATATATGTATGTATTTGTAACAGAATTGTGTAACCCACTCGTTCAATATATATCAGATTATATAGATGGGTTCACCCAATCTTTTGTTCTCCTTATATTGATTTCCATATGATGATTGATAACATGATACATGATGTTTGATGTATTCGATCCTGGAGTATGTGGCAAACTTTGTGTTCTACATAAACTAAACGTAAGTAATTGCTATATCATAAAAAATAACATAGACAAAGCTCGTATAAAAACCAACCCTTTGACCAGACTTGTGTTTCAATCCACTCAATAGTCAAAACAAATGCAGTTTTTTGCAACAAAGTCTCAAACATTGCGTAGCACCAAAAACATACCCAAAACACAGAGAGAATACCACTTGTATGACTCCAGAGTTCTCTTTGATTGTAGCTCATTCCCATCCGTCTTCTTGACAAGAACAGCCTCTTCCCTACACAATTGATTAGCTCGTACAATAAGATCCTCCAAGTTGGAAGGAAGCTTGTCTTTAAAATCCATCAAACACTTACCTGGCTGGAGCCCACCAATGAATACATCGATCAACTCTTTACCATGATCATCAGTTGGGTCCCCAGACTCAGATATTCCATCCTTGAAATGCTCCACATATTCTTTCAATGACTCGTCACACCCTTGAGGCTTGAAATCCATGATCACCTCTGTTATTAGTTTTTGGAACTTCACCTTATGAAGGAAAGCTGCTCTAAAGCTTTTTGTCAGCTGCATAAAACTCGATATGCTTTTAGGCTTCAGCGACATGAACCACACTCGTGCAGTTCCCCTAAGTGTGATTGAAAACAATCTGCACCATTGCCCTTCTGAAAAACTGTACATACCAAGTGTTCGTGTAAATACAAAAAGATGATCATCAGGGTCTGTGGTACCATCGTAAGTTCCTATATTAGGGGGAATCAAGACACCATTGTTTGGCAGAACGAAATCATGGATACACCAAGTAAAAGGGGATGCGTCAGCTTGTATATAGTATGTCGCTGTGGAATACATATTAGTTCAAAACCACATAAACGCTGTCATGAAAAATATCATTAATTAGATCAGAAGTCAAGAATTAGAATAACATTCGCTCGAATCAATATGACGATCCATCAACTTTTGTATACAATTAGCACAACCTTGATCATATGCTTAACATATACATACAGCTAACAGTGTCAATTATGTTGGATAATGATAATGAAATATCAAAATCAGTGGTGATTCGATGTCTGTGTTCAACTTCAATTAAACTTGATAATGTGTTAATGTTTATTAGAGCAAAACACAAAAAATAATAAATCCAAGTCAAACAAGTATATATAAATGTTAGGGTTTTGATACATTTCTACCTAGCTTGGATCATGTTTAGGGGATGTTTGAGATTGCATAATTATTTTAAAATTCTTAGGAGTCATAACCCATAAGATTAAATAAGTAATTATTAATTTCTAATAAATGAGGTAAAACGCACATATTTCAAAATGGGTTTTAGCTTTTATAAACACAAAAAGGCATTAAGCACAAATGCAGAATCCATCAAAACATAAACATGATCATAAACGAAGTGAACATAGGATCAAAATGAGTTACATTTTTCACTTAAGTACGCAACTTAGATCTCTACGGTATTTCATATGTTATTTAGGTCAGAAAATTGGGTATAGTAAAAATAATACAGTAATAAAATAAAAATAGTCGTAGTAATATGTAAGTATAATTGTTTGAAACATGGAAGTAAATAGAAGAATTACAAGATGAACACGACGGTGATAACCCTTGTCCCTTGATGTCTAAAATGCTCTCCGATTTTACTTTACTTTATATATTGCTGAAAATGAAAGGTGCTTTTTCGGTCAGCTTTATGACGGTGTAATATTTAATTTGAAAATATTAGGTTTATGACTTAGTTAAGGGTTTGGTTTAAATTTCACTTGCAATCCTTTAATTAATTTAATTAAACCGATAATCCTTTCTTTTAAAACATATTACGTCAATAGCCCTTTAAATTAATGATTGTTAACTCTACGTATAATGTAACATCCGCCAAATTAGGACTAGTGATTAGTACCTAATCAGTTGTTAATACATGTAATTAGTTGGTTTTAGGCTAATTAATGTATTGAAATATATATATATTGTTGAATATATACGAATATGCAATTTGATTAAATCGTACAAGTTTCAAATCGAATGTAATTCGGTTCAAGTAAACACGGACGTTGGAGATCAATTTTATTAAATAATATTAAATTATTTAATAACGATATCATACCCAAAATATTATTTTGATAATATTTCAATTACACTTCGTATCGTATAATAAACGTCTACGCGACTTAAACATTTAACACGCAAACAAACGAAACAATTTAAGTGATTAAGTATTTGGCAAAATACTTCAACAAAAATGTTGAATAAACATTCGTATATTAAAACATATATTTAAACGTATAAAATAATTATTTAACGTTTAAAAAATCGGGAAAACAAACACCGCACGGAGCGCAAATACAGGAGTTAAAATTTGGAGCCAACCACACTTGGGTGGGACCCAAGTGGGTCGGCCCCTCTCTTCCCCTCACTTTCCCTCCTCTTTCCTTTTTCTTCCTTCATATTTCGTACATCTCTTCTCTTTCTCCTTCTTCTTTTCTCTCAAAACCAAACACCACCACCATCATAAAAATCCACCAAAAATACCACCAAACTTCATCAAATCATTGAGCTCATTTGAAAGAAAAGAACCTCCGCATCATAATCTACAACCCCATCTTTCCGGATTTTCACGGCGTTAACTTCGTAAGTTTCCGAAAAATCCCGACACCTCTCGTTTTCTATTGTTTTCAGCTTATAATTGTTTATTTAAGCTTGAAATGTCCAAATATGGGTTGGGTAAAAGTCTCAGTCAAACGGAGGCCGGAAAACACTTTTTCGGGCTCATTTTCCTGCCAACAGCGCGTTATGTCGCATAGGCTCCAGGCCACCTGCGACATAAGCTGTTATGTCGCAATTAGACCTTATGTCGCATATAGCGACATAAGCCACTATGTCGCACTAATCACGGATGTCGCATATAACGACACAAATGGTTATGTCGCAGAAATTACGGACGTCGCATATAGTGACACAAAGCACTATGTCGTAAAACTCATTAACGTCGAATATAGCGACACAACGCCTTACGTCGCATAGATTTGCGGATGTCGCACTTAGCGACACAAGCCCTTATGTCGCAGACATGATCTGCGACACAACAGACTATGTCGCACTTAGCGACACAAAGTCGTACGTCGCACGCTATGTCGCATAAAGCAGAAGGTTTCAAACTATTTTTACACTAAGTGTCGAACTTATACAACCTCAAATACTTATACAATATGATTCCTAAAACATTGTAAAACATGTTTTTCAAGTATAAACACTTCGAAGTCAATATGACAACGTCAAGATCATTATTACACACAATCACCAATGGGCCGTACACATTTTCAAACACTCAGACAATCAACCAAATTGAAATCATTTGGACATTCTAGTTGGACAAACAACTACAAGGTAGTCTTATTAGATGCCTTCACATGTTTATAACCATCGCGTGTCGTGGACACCCTCAGGTTACAAGTCTTTGGACTTCGATTATTGGCTAATCAATCTCAGTTTATTAAGATAAACTCTTCAGGCTCAGGTGAGTCTCATGGCCCCTCTTTTTACTGTTTTACTAGGGGTGCGATACATTGCTCTGTTTTTAACACGTGAACGCGAGTACATATTTCAATATACTACATGAGTTGTTTTCAACTAATCAAATCAAAGTCCTCCGTCAGTATAGTCTGGTAATATGAAAGTAGCGTGAATATTAGTAAATGGTACCATATAGGATTGACCCAACTCGTCCAGGTTAGTCGCGCTATCCTCTGCAACGGACGTACTAATATTTGGGAAAACGAGTGTAGATTAGGCACTCGTGGAGGCACCTCGCTCGGAATTCTCTATATGGGACCTGACCCTCGAGTTAAGCTCAGACTATGCGCTCATGGTTGTATACACTATCAGTATCATTTGCTGGATGCAAATCAACATTTAAATCTTGCGGTTCACACACTATTATTTGATATCTAAACCTGTGAGCTCACCAGCGTTAGCTGACCCATTTTAGCATGTATCACAGGTACTCAGCAGTAGATTTGGACTGCCCATCAGGGTGCATATTAGCTCGAGTCTCCATGCAAACTTCAGAGATTTCATTGCATTATTAGATTTTGTATAACTAATTATGTACTTAAATCTCTCATATTACGAACACGAGCTATGTACGGGTTCAAACTGTGGTAAATCTTTTTATATCAATATATTTTGTTAAAACGACGCATATAGAGTCTTTTGCTATATATCTGTGTGCTTTGATCATTGATTAGTAACACCCAAATTATGCTTCCACAAAATATTAAATTTGGGGGTGTTACAGATTGGTATCAGAGCCTAAGGTTATAGTGAACTAGGTTGCCTTTAATGGGCCTAGACTATGACCGTTAGGCAGTATTCCCTATTAAGTATGATTAGGTTCAGTGACTACATGATATTGGTTTAATTTAACATAGCCTGATCAACTATGTACAATTAAAAGAATATGATGTGAGACCTGAAAGGAGTCATGACTGAACAGGATACACTAGTTGACTCTGACCACGAGAGAAATCGGGACTCAAACTTGTCTGTGTTAGACACCTTAGGCTATTATGTGATATATATATATATATATATATATATATATATATATATAGACATAGATAGGCCTCGCTCTCACTCAATATCTTAGGCTATATTATATATGTATTATATAAATATAGGCCTCACTCTTTCTAATGCTTTGTCTCAGAATGGCAAACACACCACCCAATCCATCACACTCTCAATCCGGGTCGCAGAACCCGAGGGTAGCTAGGAGGAATGCCAGGTTGCCTCGATCTGGCCCGTACCCCACTCACCTCACTCTGCCGGCCTTGGCCGCTAGGCTGGACCGTCACGAGCAACGACTTCGCACCATGGATGTCACTTTGTAAGAAACCAATGAAAATTGGAGACTTACAGCGCTTGAGCGTATCAACCAAGTCTCCGAAGATCACGAAAATACCGTTAGCAACATGAACATACTCCACGACCGGGTAGTGGAATCAAGAGTAGAAGTCGAGCTCTTACGACTCAGGTTGGAACAATGCGAGCAGCGCCTGCAAGAGGCCGAAGAATACTCAAGGATGCTGGTACAACGACTAGCATTGGCAGAAGACAACGCCCGACAAACCAGCATACTCGCAATCACCGTGGATCGACTTGTCACACTAATGGAAAGGATCAACTTGCATTAGAACTAGTGTGGCTGTCATCTTGTAATCTATATCTATCTATGTAGGACTCATACTATTCGAACCGGATGTAACCATTCCCGGTACCTTTTGTATTCCCCGTATTATGTAATCTTTTGAAAACTCGTATCATGTACCAAACTTGGTTATTTCAATGAAATATAATTATCACTTTGTATCGTATACTCCATCATATACACCTGTGATATATCAGAATTTCACACAAGAATCTCACTGTCTTTCTTGATCTTACTCATCAAAATGCCACCGAAGCGATTCACCTTCAGCGAAACTGAAATTGCCCAACTCATAGCCCAAAGCGTGGCTCAAGCAATGGCTACCCGACAACCCAGTTCGGGCAGCGAAGATACAGCTGCCAACGGGCCTCAATCCAAACCTTGTTCATACAAGGACTTCCTGAGCTGCAAACCCTTGAGCTTCAAGGGAACCGAAGGAGCCGTCGGACTGATCAGATGGTTCGAGAAAATGGAGTCCGTCTTCCACATCAGCAAGTGTGCGGAAGAGGACCGAGTCAAGTACTCCACCTGCACCCTCGAAGATGGTGCCCTCTCATGGTGGAATTCATATGCCTAGTCCGTGGGTATTGATACCGCCTACCTACTCCCTTGGGAGGAACTGAAGCAAATGCTTACTGCTAAGTATTGCCCCATCGAACAACTCCAAAAGCTGGAGGAAGAATTCTGGCACCTAAAGGTGCAGGGAACTGACATTAATGGATACACCATCAGGTTCCAACAGCTTGCCATCCTTCGCCCAACAATGGTGAGCACCGAACCTGAAAAGATCCGAAAGTACATCCGCGGTCTTCCGGAACCTGTCCGGGGGAACGTCGCCTCCTCAAACAAGACCACCGATGATGGTGCTATCCGATTGGACCATGAACTCATGGCCATGAACGAGGAACCAGAACCACCCACTTCTTCCTCCAACCATCTCAAAAGAAAGTGGTCCGACAACCACAACAACTCCCAAAACAAGAAACCCGACACCATCAAGGCCTACTACTCAACCACCGACACTAGACGGGGTTATACAGGGAACAAGCCCTACTGTCCCAAGTGCAACCGCCACCATGAAGGTCCTTGCGGTCCCTATTGCAATAACTGCAAGAGGCATGGCCACCTCTCCAAGGACTGTAGATCCACCGCCAACAAAAACAACACCAGACCACCGAGCCTGCTATGAATGCGGGAACCTTGGGCACTTTAGGAATGATTGCCCGAAAATGAAGAACAAGGCCAACAACAACAATGCCAAGGGTAGAGCCTTCGTACTCAATTCTGGGGACGCCCGCTAGGACCCGAATGTGGTCACGGGTATGTTCCTCATCAACAACTTAATTGCTTCTGTTCTATTTGATACTGGTGCCGATAGGAGCTTTATTTCCAATGAGTTTTACCCCCTACTTGACATCACCCCTATTGCTCTAGATGTTAAGTACACAGTAGAACTAGCAAACGGTAAACTCATAGAAACTGGTAGTGTGATACCTAATTGCACTTTAAACTTAGCCAACGAAACCTTTTCGATAGATCTTATGCCCATTGAAATTGGGAGTTTCGACGTCATCATTGGTATGGACTGGTTGTCCAAACACCGAGCCGAAATCGTCTGTTATGACAAAATCGTCCGCATCCCTCTCACCGTCGGAAGAACCTTGATCATACAGGGGGAGACCGGTGGGACGAGACTAAATATCATATCTTGTCTGAAAACCTGAAAATTTCTCAGAAAGGGTTATCCTGCAATCCTCGCGCACGTCACAGAGAAAAAGTCGGAGGAGAAGCGACTTGAGGATCTGCTAATCGTTAGAGACTTTCCCGAAGTCTTTCCGGAAGAACTACCTGGCTTACCTCCACATAGACAAGTTGAGTTCTCGATCGATCTCGTGCTGGGTGCCGCACCGGTAGCCCGAGCACCATACCGCCTAGCCCCATCCGAACTTCAAGAGCTGTCCACCCAGTTACAGGAACTCCTGGACAGAGGATTCATTAGACTGAGTTCTTCACCTTGGGGAGATCTGGTCTTATTTGTTAAAAAGAAAGACGGTTCTTTCCGAATGTGTATCGACTATCGAGAGTTGAACAAGTTGACCGTCAAGAACCGGTATCCACTTCCTCGCATCGATGACCTGTTTGACCAACTACAAGGGTCGAGTATTTACTCAAAGATCGATCTTCGGTCAGGTTATCATCAACTTCGAGTTCACGACACCGATATCACGAAAACTGCTTTCCGAACTCGGTACGGGCATTATGAATTTCAGGTGATGCCCTTCGGGTTAACAAACGCACCGGCTGTATTCATGGACCTTATAAATCGGGTGTGCAAACCTTACCTCGACAAGTTCGTCATTATCTTTATCGATGACATCCTCATCTATTCACGCAACGAACAAGAACACGCGCAACACCTCAAAACCATCCTAGAACTACTCAAACACGAGGAATTATATGCCAAATTCTCCAAGTGTGAGTTCTGGATACAATCCGTTCAATTCCTTGGACATGTTGTGAATAGTCAAGGAATTCACGTCGACCCATCAAAAATCGAAGCTATCAAAGACTGGAAAGCGCCAACTACTCCAACCGAGGTACGCCAATTTCTGGGATTGGCCGGTTATTATCGTCGTTTCATCGAAAATTTCTCCAAAATAGCTCAACCACTCACGACGCTGACTCAAAAGGAAAAGAAGTTCAATTGGACTGATAAAAACAGGAGTCAGCATTCCAGCTATTAAAACTCAAGCTTTGTAGTGCTCCGATCCTATCCTTACCCGAAGGCACCGACGAATTCGTGGTATACAGCGATGCTTCCCATCAAGGTCTCGGTTGCATGTTGATGCAACGAGACAAGGTTATTGCTTACGCTTCTCGACAACTCAAAGTTCATGAGAAGAACTGCACGACTCACGACCTCGAGCTAGGGGCCGTGGTGTTCGCGCTCAAAATCTGGAGACACTACCTCTATGGTACCCGAAGTACCGTGTTCACTGATCACAAAAGTCTCCAACACATCTTCGACCAAAAAGATCTTAATATGCGACAACGTCGTTGGGTCGAGTTGCTAACCGATTACGACTGCGAAATCAAGTACCACCCAGGCAAGGCAAATGTTGTTGCCGATGCCCTCAGTCGGAAGGAACGACCGAAACCACTTCGAGTCCGAGCCCTAGTATGACCATTCATAATGATCTCACCATTCAGATTCATGCCGCTCAACTCAAAGCTTTGAAACCCGAAAATGTCAAAAGTGAAGCCTTACGAGGCATCGATAAACAATTCGAAATCAAACCTAATGGCGTTAGGTACTTCTCAAATTGAATCTGGTTGCCTAGTTTTGGGAACCTGTGAGACTTGGTGATGGATGAAGCTCACAAGTCTAAATTTTCTATCCATCCTGGATCTGACAAAATGTATCACGACATCAAGGAATTCTATTGGTGGCCGAACATGAAATCCGAAATCGCCACATATGTCAGCAAGTGCCTTACTTGCTCGAAAGTCAAAACTGAACATCAAAAACCTTCCGGTTTACTTCAACAACCCAGCATTCTTGAGTGGAAATGGGAACAAATTGCCATGGATTTCATAACCAAACTACCCAAGTCATCGAGCGGTTGCGATACCATTTGGGTGATCGTCGATTGTCTCACCAAATCTGCTCATTTCCTGGCAATCAAGGAAACCAATAAAATGGAACGCCTCTCACAAATATACATCAAAGAAATTGTTTCCCGACACGGTGTCCCAACCTCGATTATCTCTGACAGGGACGCTCATTTCACATCTCACTTTTGGCAATCACTTTAAAATCATTGGGTACTCGTCTGGATATGAGTACCGCATACCATCCTCAAACCGATGGCCAAAGTGAACGAACTATTCAGACACTGGAAGACATGCTACGAGCTTGCGTAGTTGACTTCGGTGCAAACTGGGAAAGACACCTGTCATTGTGCGAGTTTTCCTACAATAAAAGCTATCATGCCAGCATTAAGGCTGCACCATTCAAGGCACTGTACGGTCATAAGTGCCGATCACCGATCTGTTGGACCGAAGTGGGAGACAGCCAACTCACTGGTCCTGAACTCATACACGAAACCACTGAGAAAATCTTCGAAATCCAAAACTGACTCAAAGCCACACGTGATCGTCAGAAAAGTTATGCTGACGTGAGACGCAAACCACTCGAGTTCCAGGTTGGGGAACGAGTACTACTGAAAGTATCGCCTTGGAAAGGCGTAATCCGATTCGACAAACGCGGGAAGTTAAATCCCAGGTACATTGGGCCTTTTGAGATCCTCGAAAGGATAGGCCCCGTGGCCTATCGATTGCAGCTGCCATCCGAGCTCAGCAGCGTGCGCCCTACTTTTCACATTTCTAACCTAAAGAAATGCCTGTCTGATGAGACACTCATCCTCCCACTCGACGAGATTAGCGTCGATGACAAACTCCATTTTGTTGAAGAACCTGCTGAGATCGTAGACCGTGAGGTCAAACAACTCAAACAAAGTCGTAATCCCATCGTTAAGGTCAGGTGGAATTCGCGGCGTGGTCCGGAATTCACTTGGGAATGGGAAGATCAAATGCGACACAAGTATCCTCAGTTATTCACTTAAACTACATCAAATGCTACATCAAGCTAAATTTCGGGACGAAATTCTCCTAACAGGGGGAGAATGTAACACCCGCCAAATTAGGACTAGTGATTAGTACCTAATCAGTTGTTAATACATGTAATTAGTTGGTTTTAGGCTAATTAATGTATTGAAATATATATATATTGTTGAATATATACGAATATGCAATTTGATTAAATCGTACAAGTTTCAAATCGAATGTAATTCGGTTCAAGTAAACACGGACGTTGGAGATCAATTTTATTAAATAATATTAAATTATTTAATAACGATATCATACCCAAAATATTATTTTGATAATATTTCAATTACACTTCGTATCGTATAATAAACGTCTACGCGACTTAAACATTTAACACGCAAACAAACGAAACCATTTAAGTTATTAAGTATTTGGCAAAATACTTCAACAAAAATGTTGAATAAACATTCGTATATTAAAACATATATTTAAACGTATAAAATAATTATTTAACGTTTAAACAATCGGGAAAACAAACACCGCACGGAGCGCAAATACAGGAGTTAAAATTTGGAGCCAACCACACTTGGGTGGGACCCAAGTGGGCCGGCCCCTCTCTTCCCCTCCCTTCCCCTCTCTTTCCCTCCTCTTTCCTTTTTCTTCCTTCTCATTTCTTACATCTCTTCTCTTTCTCCTTCTTCTTTTCTCTCAAAACCAAACACCACCACCATCATAAAAATCCACCAAAAACACCACCAAACTTCATCAAATCATTGAGCTCATTTGGAAGAAAAGAACCACCGCATCACGATCTACAACCCCATCTTTCCGGATTTTCACGGCGTTAACTTCGTAAGTTTCCGACAAATCCTGACACCTCTCGTTTTCTATTGTTTTCAGCTTATAATTATTTATTTAAGCTTGAAATGTCCAAATATGGGTTGGGTAAAAGTCTCAGTCAAACGGAGGCCGGAAAACACTTTTTCGGGCTCATTTTCCGGCCAACAGCAGGTTATGTCGCAGAGGCTCCAGGCCACCTGCGACATAAGCTGTTATGTCGCAATCAGACCTTATGTCGCATATAGCGGCATAAGCCACTATGTCGCACTAATCACGGATGTCGCATATAGCGACACAAATGGTTATGTCGCAGAAATTACGGACGTCGCATATAGTGACACAAAGCACTATGTCGCAAAACTCATTACCGTCGAATATAGCGACACAATGCCTTACGTCGCATTAAATTGCGGATGTCGCACTTAGCGACACAAGCCCTTATATCGCAAGCATGATCTGCGACACAAAGTCGTACATCGCACGCTATGTCGCATAAAGCAGAAGGTTTCAAACTATTTTTACACTAAGTGTCGAACTTATACAACCTCAAATACTTATACAATATGATTCCTAAAACATTGTAAAACATGTTTTTCAAGTATAAACACTTCGAAGTCAATATGATAACGTCAAGATCATTATTACACACAATCACCAACGGGCCGTACACATTTTCAAACACTCAGACAATCAACCAAATTGAAATCATTTGGACATTCTAGTTGGACAAACAACTACAAGGTAGTCTTATTAGATGCCTTCACATGTTTATAACCATTGCGTTTCGTGGACACCCTCAGGTTACAAGTCTTTGGACTTCGATTATTGGCTAATCAATCTCAGTTTATTAAGATAAACTCTTCAGGCTCATGTGAGTCTCATGGCCCCTCTTTTTACTGTTTTACTAGGGGTGCGATACATTGCTCTGTTTTTAACACGTGAACGCGAGTACATATTTCAGTATACTACATGAGTTATTTTCAACTAATCAAATCAAAGTCCTCCGTCAGTATAGTCTGGTAATACGAAAGTAGCGTGAATATTAGTATATGGTACCATATAGGATTGACCCACCTCGTCCGGGTTAGTCGCGCTATCCTCTGCAACGGACGTACTAATATTTGGGAAAACGAGTGTAGATTAGGCACTCGTGGAGGCACCTCGCTCGGAATTCTCTATATGGGACCCGACCCTCGAGTTAAGCTCAGACTATGCGCTCATGGTTGTATACACTATCAGTATCATTTGCTGGATGCAAATCAACATTTAAATCTTGCGGTTCACACACTATTATTTGATATCTAAACCTGTGAGCTCACCAGCGTTAGCTGACCCATTTTAGCATGTATCACAGGTACTCAGCAGTAGATTTGGACTGCCCATCAGGATGCATATTAGCTCGAGTCTCCATGCAAACTTCAGAGATTTCATTGCATTATTAGATTTTGTATAACTAATTATGTACTTAAATCTCTCATATTACGAACACGAGCTATGTACGGGTTCAAACTGTGGTAAATCTTTTTATATCAATATATTTTGTTAAAACGACGCATATAGAGTCTTTTGCTATATATCTGTGTGCTTTGATCATTGATTAGTAACACCCAAATTATGCTTCCACAAAACATTAAATTTGGGGGTGTTACAGATTGGTATCAGAGCCTAAGGTTATAGTGAACTAGGTTGCCTTTAATGGGCCTAGACTATGACCGTTAGGCAGTATTCCCTATTAAGTATGATTAGGTTCAGTGACTACATGATATTGGTTTAATTTAACATAGCCTGATCAACTATGTACAATTAAAAGAATATGATGTGAGACCTGAAAGGAGTCATGACTGAACAGGATACACTAGTTGACTCTGACCACGAGAGAAATCGGGACTCAAACTTGTCTGTGTTAGACACCTTAGGCTATTATGTGATATATATATATATATATATATATATATATATATATATATATATATATATATATATATATAGACATAGATAGGCCTCGCTCTCACTCAATATCTTAGGCTATATTATATATGTATTATATAAATATAGGCCTCACTCTTTCTAATGCTTTGTCTCAGAATGGCAAACACACCACCCAATCCATCACACTCTCAATCCGGGTCGCAGAACCCGAGGGTAGCTAGGAGGAATGCCAGGTTGCCTCGAGCTGGCCCGTACCCCACTCACCTCACTCTGCCGGCCTTGGCCGCTAGGCTGGACCGTCACGAGCAACGACTTCGCACCATGGATGTCACTTTGTAAGAAACCAATGAAAATTGGAGACTTACAGCGCTTGAGCGTATCAACCAAGTCTCCGAAGATCACGAAAATACCGTTAGCAACATGAACATACTCCACGACCGGGTAGTGGAATCAAGAGTAGAAGTCGAGCTCTTACGACTTAGGTTGGAACAATGCGAGCAGCGCCTGCAAGAGGCCGAAGAATACTCAAGGATGCTGGTACAACGACTAGCATTGGCAGAAGACAACGCCCGACAAACCAGCATACTCGCAATCACCGTGGATCGACTTGTCACACTAATGGAAAGGATCAACTTGCATTAGAACTAGTGTGGCTATCATCTTGTAATCTATATCTATCTATGTAGGACTCATACTATTCGAACCGGATGTAACCATTCCCGGTACCTTTTGTATTCCCCGTATTATGTAATCTTTTGAAAACTCGTATCATGTACCAAACTTGGTTATTTCAATGAAATATAATTATCACTTTGTATCGTATACTCCATCATATACACCTGTGATATATCAGAATTTCACACAAGAATCTCACTGTCTTTCTTGATCTTACTCATCAAAATGCCACCGAAGCGATTCACCTTCAGCGAAACTGAAATTGCCCAACTCATAGCCCAAAGCGTGGCTCAAGCAATGGCTACCCGACAACCCAGTTCGGGCAGCGAAGATACAGCTGCCAACGGGCCTCAATCCAAACCTTGTTCATACAAGGACTTCCTGAGCTGCAAACCCTTGAGCTTCAAGGGAACCGAAGGAGCCGTCGGACTGATCAGATGGTTCGAGAAAATGGAGTCCGTCTTCCACATCAGCAAGTGTGCGGAAGAGGACCGAGTCAAGTACTCCACCTGCACCCTCGAAGATGGTGCCCTCTCATGGTGGAATTCATATGCCTAGTCCGTGGGTATTGATACCGCCTACCTACTCCCTTGGGAGGAACTGAAGCAAATGCTTACTGCTAAGTATTGCCCCATCGAACAACTCCAAAAGCTGGAGGAAGAATTCTGGCACCTAAAGGTGCAGGGAACTGACATTAATGGATACACCATCAGGTTCCAACAGCTTGCCATCCTTCGCCCAGCAATGGTGAGCACCGAACCTGAAAAGATCCGAAAGTACATCCGCGGTCTTCCGGAACCTGTCCGGGGGAACGTCGCCTCCTCAAACAAGACCACCGATGATGGTGCTATCCGATTGGACCATGAACTCATGGCCATGAACGAGGAACCAGAACCACCCACTTCTTCCTCCAACCATCTCAAAAGAAAGTGGTCCGACAACCACAACAACTCCCAAAACAAGAAACCCGACACCATCAAGGCCTACTACTCAACCACCGACACTAGACGGGGTTATACAGGGAACAAGCCCTACTGTCCCAAGTGCAACCGCCACCATGAAGGTCCTTGCGGTCCCTATTGCAATAACTGCAAGAGGCATGGCCACCTCTCCAAGGACTGTAGATCCACCGCCAACAAAAACAACACCAGACCACCGAGCCTGCTATGAATGCGGGAACCTTGGGCACTTTAGGAATGATTGCCCGAAAATGAAGAACAAGGCCAACAACAACAATGCCAAGGGTAGAGCCTTCGTACTCAATTCTGGGGACGCCCGCTAGGACCCGAATGTGGTCACGGGTATGTTCCTCATCAACAACTTAATTGCTTCTGTTCTATTTGATATTGGTGCCGATAGGAGCTTTATTTCCAATGAGTTTTACCCCCTACTTGACATCACCCCTATTGCTCTAGATGTTAAGTACACAGTAGAACTAGCAAACGGTAAACTCATAGAAACTGGTAGTGTGATACCTAATTGCACTTTAAACTTAGCCAACGAAACCTTTTCGATAGATCTTATGCCCATTGAAATTGGGAGTTTCGACGTCATCATTGGTATGGACTGGTTGTCCAAACACCGAGCCGAAATCGTCTGTTATGACAAAATCGTCCGCATCCCTCTCACCGTCGGAAGAACCTTGATCATACAGGGGGAGACCGGTGGGACGAGACTAAATATCATATCTTGTCTGAAAACCTGAAAATTTCTCAGAAAGGGTTATCCTGCAATCCTCGCGCACGTCACAGAGAAAAAGTCGGAGGAGAAGCGACTTGAGGATCTGCTAATCGTTAGAGACTTTCCCGAAGTCTTTCCGGAAGAACTACCTGGCTTACCTCCACATAGACAAGTTGAGTTCTCGATCGATCTCGTGCTGGGTGCCGCACCGGTAGCCCGAGCACCATACCGCCTAGCCCCATCCGAACTTCAAGAGCTGTCCACCCAGTTACAGGAACTCCTGGACAGAGGATTCATTAGACTGAGTTCTTCACCTTGGGGAGATCTGGTCTTATTTGTTAAAAAGAAAGACGGTTCTTTCCGAATGTGTATCGACTATCGAGAGTTGAACAAGTTGACCGTCAAGAACCGGTATCCACTTCCTCGCATCGATGACCTGTTTGACCAACTACAAGGGTCGAGTATTTACTCAAAGATCGATCTTCGGTCAGGTTATCATCAACTTCGAGTTCACGACACCGATATCACGAAAACTGCTTTCCGAACTCGGTACGGGCATTATGAATTTCAGGTGATGCCCTTCGGGTTAACAAACGCACCGGCTGTATTCATGGACCTTATAAATCGGGTGTGCAAACCTTACCTCGACAAGTTCGTCATTATCTTTATCGATGACATCCTCATCTATTCACGCAACGAACAAGAACACGCGCAACACCTCAAAACCATCCTAGAACTACTCAAACACGAGGAATTATATGCCAAATTCTCCAAGTGTGAGTTCTGGATACAATCCGTTCAATTCCTTGGACATGTTGTGAATAGTCAAGGAATTCACGTCGACCCATCAAAAATCGAAGCTATCAAAGACTGGAAAGCGCCAACTACTCCAACCGAGGTACACCAATTTCTGGGATTGGCCGGTTATTATCGTCGTTTCATCGAAAATTTCTCCAAAATAGCTCAACCACTCACGACGCTGACTCAAAAGGAAAAGAAGTTCAATTGGACTGATAAAAATAGGAGTCAGCATTCCAGCTATTAAAACTCAAGCTTTGTAGTGCTCCGATCCTATCCTTACCCGAAGGCACCGACGACTTCGTGGTATACAGCGATGCTTCCCATCAAGGTCTCGGTTGCATGTTGATGCAACGAGACAAGGTTATTGCTTACGCTTCTCGACAACTCAAAGTTCATGAGAAGAACTGCACGACTCACGACCTCGAGCTAGGGGCCGTGGTGTTCGCGCTTAAAATCTGGAGACACTACCTCTATGGTACCCGAAGTACCGTGTTCACTGATCACAAAAGTCTCCAACACATCTTCGACCAAAAAGATCTTAATATGCGACAACGTCGTTGGGTCGAGTTGCTAACCGATTACGACTGCGAAATCAAGTACCACCCAGGCAAGGCAAATGTTGTTGCCGATGCCCTCAGTCGGAAGGAACGACCGAAACCACTTCGAGTCCGAGCCCTAGTATGACCATTCATAATGATCTCACCATTCAGATTCATGCCGCTCAACTCAAAGCTTTGAAACCCGAAAATGTCAAAAGTGAAGCCTTACGAGGCATCGATAAACAATTCGAAATCAAACCTAATGGCGTTAGGTACTTCTCAAATTGAATCTGGTTGCCTAGTTTTGGGAACCTGTGAGACTTGGTGATGGATGAAGCTCACAAGTCTAAATTTTCTATCCATCCTGCATCTGACAAAATGTATCACGACATCAAGGAATTCTATTGGTGGCCGAACATGAAATCCGAAATCGCCACATATGTCAGCAAGTGCCTTACTTGCTCGAAAGTCAAAACTGAACATCAAAAACCTTCCGGTTTACTTCAACAACCCAGCATTCTTGAGTGGAAATGGGAACAAATTGCCATGGATTTCATAACCAAACTACCCAAGTCATCGAGCGGTTGCGATACCATTTGGGTGATCGTCGATCGTCTCACCAAATCTGCTCATTTCCTGGCAATCAAGGAAACCAATAAAATGGAACGCCTCTCACAAATATACATCAAAGAAATTGTTTCCCGACACGGTGTCCCAACCTCGATTATCTCTGACAGGGACGCTCATTTCACATCTCACTTTTGGCAATCACTTTAAAATCATTGGGTACTCGTCTGGATATGAGTACCGCATACCATCCTCAAACCGATGGCCAAAGTGAACGAACTATTCAGACACTGGAAGACATGCTACGAGCTTGCGTAGTTGACTTCGGTGCAAACTGGGAAAGACACCTGTCATTGTGCGAGTTTTCCTACAATAAAAGCTATCATGCCAGCATTAAGGCTGCACCATTCAAGGCACTGTACGGTCATAAGTGCCGATCACCGATCTGTTGGACCGAAGTGGGAGACAGCCAACTCACTGGTCCTGAACTCATACACGAAACCACTGAGAAAATCTTCGAAATCCAAAACTGACTCAAAGCCACACGTGATCGTCAGAAAAGTTATGCTGACGTGAGACGCAAACCACTCGAGTTCCAGGTTGGGGAACGAGTACTACTGAAAGTATCGCCTTGGAAAGGCGTAATCCGATTCGACAAACGCGGGAAGTTAAATCCCAGGTACATTGGGCCTTTTGAGATCCTCGAAAGGATAGGCCCCGTGGCCTATCGATTGCAGCTGCCATCCGAGCTCAGCAGCGTGCGCCCTACTTTTCACATTTCTAACCTAAAGAAATGCCTGTCTGATGAGACACTCATCCTCCCACTCGACGAGATTAGCGTCGATGACAAACTCCATTTTGTTGAAGAACCTGCTGAGATCGTAGACCGTGAGGTCAAACAACTCAAACAAAGTCGTAATCCCATCGTTAAGGTCAGGTGGAATTCGCGGCGTGGTCCGGAATTCACTTGGGAATGGGAAGATCAAATGCGACACAAGTATCCTCAGTTATTCACTTAAACTACATCAAACGCTACATCAAGCTAAATTTCGGGACGAAATTCTCCTAACAGGGGGAGAATGTAACACCCGCCAAATTAGGACTAGTGATTAGTACCTAATCAGTTGTTAATACATGTAATTAGTTGGTTTTAGGCTAATTAATGTATTGAAATATATATATATTGTTGAATATATACGAATATGCAATTTGATTAAATCGTACAAGTTTCAAATCGAATGTAATTCGGTTCAAGTAAACACGGACGTTGGAGATCAATTTTATTAAATAATATTAAATTATTTAATAACGATATCATACCCAAAATATTATTTTGATAATATTTCAATTACACTTCGTATCGTATAATAAACGTCTACGCGACTTAAACATTTAACACGCAAACAAACGAAACCATTTAAGTTATTAAGTATTTGGCAAAATACTTCAACAAAAATGTTGAATAAACATTCGTATATTAAAACATATATTTAAACGTATAAAATAATTATTTAACGTTTAAACAATCGGGAAAACAAACACCGCACGGAGCGCAAATACAGGAGTTAAAATTTGGAGCCAACCACACTTGGGTGGGACCCAAGTGGGCCGGCCCCTCTCTTCCCCTCCCTTCCCCTCTCTTTCCCTCCTCTTTCCTTTTTCTTCCTTCTCATTTCTTACATCTCTTCTCTTTCTCCTTCTTCTTTTCTCTCAAAACCAAACACCACCACCATCATAAAAATCCACCAAAAACACCACCAAACTTCATCAAATCATTGAGCTCATTTGGAAGAAAAGAACCACCGCATCACGATCTACAACCCCATCTTTCCGGATTTTCACGGTGTTAACTTCGTAAGTTTCCGACAAATCCTGACACCTCTCGTTTTCTATTGTTTTCAGCTTATAATTATTTATTTAAGCTTGAAATGTCCAAATATGGGTTGGGTAAAAGTCTCAGTCAAACGGAGGCCGGAAAACACTTTTTCGGGCTCATTTTCCGGCCAACAGCAGGTTATGTCGCAGAGGCTCCAGGCCACCTGCGACATAAGCTGTTATGTCGCAATCAGACCTTATGTCGCATATAGCGGCATAAGCCACTATGTCGCACTAATCACGGATGTCGCATATAGCGACACAAATGGTTATGTCGCAGAAATTACGGACGTCGCATATAGTGACACAAAGCACTATGTCGCAAAACTCATTACCGTCGAATATAGCGACACAATGCCTTACGTCGCATTAAATTGCGGATGTCGCACTTAGCGACACAAGCCCTTATATCGCAAGCATGATCTGCGACACAAAGTCGTACATCGCACGCTATGTCGCATAAAGCAGAAGGTTTCAAACTATTTTTACACTAAGTGTCGAACTTATACAACCTCAAATACTTATACAATATGATTCCTAAAACATTGTAAAACATGTTTTTCAAGTATAAACACTTCGAAGTCAATATGATAACGTCAAGATCATTATTACACACAATCACCAACGGGCCGTACACATTTTCAAACACTCAGACAATCAACCAAATTGAAATCATTTGGACATTCTAGTTGGACAAACAACTACAAGGTAGTCTTATTAGATGCCTTCACATGTTTATAACCATTGCGTTTCGTGGACACCCTCAGGTTACAAGTCTTTGGACTTCGATTATTGGCTAATCAATCTCAGTTTATTAAGATAAACTCTTCAGGCTCATGTGAGTCTCATGGCCCCTCTTTTTACTGTTTTACTAGGGGTGCGATACATTGCTCTGTTTTTAACACGTGAACGCGAGTACATATTTCAGTATACTACATGAGTTATTTTCAACTAATCAAATCAAAGTCCTCCGTCAGTATAGTCTGGTAATACGAAAGTAGCATGAATATTAGTATATGGTACCATATAGGATTGACCCACCTCGTCCGGGTTAGTCGCGCTAACCTCTGCAACGGACGTACTAATATTTGGGAAAACGAGTGTAGATTAGGCACTCGTGGAGGCACCTCGCTCGGAATTCTCTATATGGGACCCGACCCTCGAGTTAAGCTCAGGCTATGCGCTCATGGTTGTATACACTATCAGTATCATTTGCTGGATGCAAATCAACATTTAAATCTTGCGGTTCACACACTATTATTTGATATCTAAACCTGTGAGCTCACCAGCGTTAGCTGACCCATTTTAGCATGTATCACAGGTACTCAGCAGTAGATTTGGACTGCCCATCAGGATGCATATTAGCTCGAGTCTCCATGCAAACTTCAGAGATTTCATTGCATTATTAGATTTTGTATAACTAATTATGTACTTAAATCTCTCATATTACGAACACGAGCTATGTACGGGTTCAAACTGTGGTAAACCTTTTTATATCAATATATTTTGTTAAAACGACGCATATAGAGTCGTTTGCTATATATCTGTGTGCTTTGATCATTGATTAGTAACACCCAAATTATGCTTCCGCAAAACATTAAATTTGGGGGTGTTATATATAAAGGACCATGTGTGTAGTTTTTATTGTTCTTGTAAAATTTTTGAGTAAATATAAATTATAAAAATATGTATAAATACATTATTAGGTGCACAATCATTATTTTCATCTTTCACATTTCACTTATCAAATTCATCTTCAAAATGTTCCTCTTCTGCAATAAAACATTAAATTTTATAGTCCACAATCGTCTTTCGGCACTAAAGAACCCTCTGTCACCAATTTATCTTATCTCGTCATGACTTTGGTGGCCACCATCTTTTCTCTTTTGCACCCATTCCGATTACCCTAGCTTTAAAGTAAAATGACGTTGAAAAGTATGAACTAATTAAGCCACAAATGTATTTTAGGTGGAGAAAAGATGGTGGTGAATTTGGATGATGGAATATAAAATTTGATGTTTTAGAGGAGAATATGATCAAATTTGATGATGAATAAAATGAGAAAAATGAATATAATGTTATGTGCACCTAATAATGTCTCTATACACCTGTTATATTTTATAACTAGCTTTCAAAACCGTGTATACACACGGGCTGTTAAACTTTTATTTGAGTTTTATAAGTATGAAAAGTTGTATATATGATTGAATTCTGAAAATTTTATTTTTAGTTTAATTTTTGCAGTGGAGCTTGAAACTAAATTATTTATGGTTATATTTTGATGTTAAGCAACCTCAAAGGTAACCATATATCGATTCTGAAAAATAGATCTGGTTGTTTAGTTAATAAAATGAATCCGATAGAAAAAAATGTTGATAAAAAGAAGAAAAAATTCATATATTCAATAATTATTAGCATATAAAAAATGTTCTAATAGTTAAAAGTTGTCAATTACTCAAATAATAAGATATTAACTTTAAACTTATCCAAAACTATATACTCAGCTTATTTGAATCATGCATCCTAAAAAATTTGTCGAAAATCATGTTGTAAATTCCTTTTTATTAAAATTGAGAAATTTAAGGAGTGTTATTTTAAAATATAAGTGGAGTTGAAAGACTCAATTAACCAATTAAATATTTATTTAATTGATAACACCACAAATGTCCTATACTACAAAATTCTATGCCTCAATAAGTTTAATATATATATAATCAATTGAACAATAAATTTGATGTTTTTAAAAGAAAAGGATCATAGGAGCAGGCTATGTTGTAGGAGCAGGGAAGGATAGTTTTTAGCCAACTAGAGGATGACACATGTATTACACGGTCCCCACACTGCAGAATACCAGGGATTAATTTTGTATATTTTTCAAACTTTTGGATCTGACCGCAAAACATATTTTAATATTACCAATTTAGTTTATTATACTAAAATCCTCAAATCAATTGGTTCCCAATTTCACATAATGCAAACACATCGCTAGATCGAGACTTCACCTTCAATCGCACATCGCTCAAACGACTTCGATGCACGGAGAGCATAATCCAAAGCCTTACTCGGTCCATCACCGGGTGCAATTGTATCACGCGCGAGCTTCAGCAAAATCAGACCTAGATCCGGATTGTCTAGCGACCTTTCGTCAAGTAACGAGTTTCTTTCCGGAGCTTCGATCCGACGACGGCTTGGCTCATGAGGACTACGGTGACGGCTTGGCTTATAGACGATCAACAAAATATGGTGAGTTTTTTTTGCCAATATCTTGTGTTATTACGTAATGTGATAAGTTTTGTGCTATCGTTGTTGGGACTGATCGATAAGCTCGATTTGCTAGGTTGGTATAGTATCTAAACATTGCTGCTATACAGATGGCTGAAGATGTTGAATTTGACCTTGTATGTATTATTACTTGTTTCAATTTTGTTTCTTATTTTTTGTTATAGTCAACTATAATCTTGGTTCGAGGCCCTGTATTTGGAGTGATCGAGTTTAATAATTTACAACTGTTTTGTCTTCTTGATGTGCAAAACTTCATTGTTCTTTTTGCATATTTCAGATTTTAAGTAATTTTGGGGGTTCAACCAATATTTTCCACTTGGCCATTTAATGATTTAACTATATGTTATTCATTCTACAGTATAATATATATAATTATATGTTTTTTATGTAGGTTATATTGTCTCCAGATGCAGATCCATCTGTTGTCAAGTTGATGGATTACAAGTAATTAATAACTTCTCATCTGATACGATCTATGATCCTGATCGATAAAAATAATTATTCAAGTCCATTTCAACAGTATGTCTTGATTAATTGTCGGTTACACAATTTTTGCAGCAAATATAGATACCATCAACAAAAGAAGAAAAAAGAGCAGCAGAAGAAAAATGATGGTGAAGGCCTTCTCTTTTAACTACCCATATATTAAATGTGTAGTTTTCGGTTTTAAGAAAACAAACGTTGAACAAAGTATGTTCTTTGATGCTAGCACTTCGCATGGATCAAAAAGAGCTCAAAATGGGGTAAAGATTATTGTTTTAGTCTGTAGTTTGCAAAACATAGAAATGGCATCAAGTCCTTGTCAGTCATATATTATCTATATTGACAATTACAACATCGATATGCATGATTATGACGTGCGTTTGAGAGCTGCTAAAAAGTTGTCCTCTTTTACAGTTTTCGATCACGGTTTATTGCTTATACATTATTGTTTTTATCCTTATTTCTCCCTTGATGACTCTCAGGTCAAAGTTATTGTGAACTTAAAAGGTCGTGAAAACGAGTCTAGAAGTAACGCTATTGAGCTCAAGTAACAAGTGTTTTTCCGACGATTTCTTCTTTCCAGAGCTCCGTTCCAGCGATGGCTTGGCTCATGAGGATGATGGTGACGTTGACAGAGGTCGCCATTGCGCCGGTGAGGCTGATTTGGTTGAAAAATTTCAGATGCTCTGAAAGAATCTTTCTTATTCTTATAAACTTTATAAGAAGTATCACGAAAGACGAGTGGACACAAAAGTGGAAGAAACTTAAAGAAGTTGAACACTTCTTTGAGTACAAGTACCCTTCAAGGGACAATGATGCTCTGCGGATGATATGTCGAGCTGTATCGAAAAAGGTCCTCGCTATTAAGGGGAAATTACATGTTTCTAGAAGGTTTTCACGATTTGAAAAACCTTCAAGTAAGTCTAGTTTTCCGTTGCCTAGAAACTTTACATCTATCATATAGAGTAATGTTAGAAAATAGAAAGTATAAGGAACTGTTGTTATAGAATATTAGGGTTTGTAGAAGAAAATGTGTTGATTGATTGATAAATCATTCACAGTTTTGCTATATGATATGATCATGAGGATTTAAAGTAGCGTTGTTGGTTTGCTTAACTACTTGATGATATCAAAAAATCTATGCATTTTACATTTATTTTACTGCATTTTTATGTTTAAGGTTGTACAAAAATTGATCTAAAATTGTAGATCTCGGATAAATCATATTGTTTGGGTAGAATGTTGTGTCAATTTGATAAAATGCAGTAAGTGTAAGTATCAGATTTCACTCATAAAGTATTCATGTCAAATTCAATGCATATATTTAATGCATTTTACGTTTAACTTACTGCATTTTTATTTTTAAGGTAGTGTAAACCTGATATGCAAAATAGATATCTGGATAAATCATATTGTTTTAGTAAAATGCAGTGTCAATTTGATAAAATGCAGTAAGTATAAGTATCATATTTCACTCACAAAAGTATTCTTGTCAAATTCAATGCATACACTTACTGCATTTACGTTTAACTTACTGCATTTTAAGTTTTAAGGTGGTGTAAACCTGATATGTAAAAATAGATCTTCGGATATATCATATTGTTACTGCATTTTATGTTTAAGGTTGTGAAAAACTGATCTAACCGTTCAAGTTACCGCATTATAAGTTTAAGTTACTGCATTTTAAGTTTAATGTGGTGGAAAACTGATATGAATAATAAATTTTTAAAAAAAAATCACTGCATGATACATTTAAACTACTGCATTATACGTTTATATTATCGCATTTTACATTTTTTTTAAGCTCATGTAAAACTAATATGAAAAAAATAGATTAAAAAGTCAATGCATTCTACATTTATGTTACTGCATTTTATGTTAAGGTGGTGAAAAACGGATCTTAAAAAGTAGATATCAAAAACTTACTGCAATTTACGTTTAAATTACTACATTTTAAGTTTTAAGGTGGTGTAAACCTGATATGCACAATAGATCTCAGATAAATCAGTTAACTTTACGTTTATGTTAATGCACTTTACATTTTTTAAGTTATATGTCAAACTGATATGAAAAAATAGATAAAAAAAAAATCACTGCAGTCTAGGTTTATCTTACTAACATTTTTATGTTTAAGGTGGTCAAAAACTGATCTAAAAAAAGTAGATATCTTACTGCATTTTACTTTTAACTTACTGCATTTTAAGTTTTAAGCTATTGCATTTTACGTTTAAATTACTTTATTTTGCATATCTTAAGCTTGTGAAAAACTAATATGAAAAAATAGATAAAAAATCACGGCATTCTATGTTTATGTTACTAACATTTTTATGTTTAAGGTGATGAAAAACTAGTCTAACAAAAGTAGATATCTTACTGCATTTTACTTTTAACTTACTGCATTTTAAGTTTTAAGCTACTGCATTTTACGTTTAAATTACTTTATTTTGCATATCTTAAGCTTGTGAAAACTAATATGAAAAAATAGATAAAAAAAATCACTGCATTTTACGTTTATGTTATTGCATTTTAGGTTTAAGGAGGTTGAAAATTGATATGAAAACTAGATCTTGAAAAATTAATTCTTTTTACATTTAAGTTACCGCATTATAAGTTTAAGTTACTTCATTTTATGTTTAATGTGTTGAAAAACTTATATGAACAATAGCTTTAAAAAAAATCACTGCATGTTACGTTTAAACAACCGCATTTTACGTTTAAATTAATGCATTTTACATTTTAAGCTCGTGTAAAACTAATATGAAAAAAATTTAGTACTAATGATACATTTTTTGTAGTTAATTCATGTATTTATAGTCTATCACAGAAACATAGTATTACAATGAATACTTAAATCTTTGGATTAAAACAATGTATGAGGTTGTATGCATCAAAAACAGACTTGAAACCAAATTGACTTTTCCATAGGTAAATGGATCAAGACTAGTATCATTAAGATAGAATAGCCACTATTCTCCAAACCAAATTTTCTGGTCCCAACGGTTGAGCAAGATAGGCATACAAGAAATGCCTCATGTACTGTCACATAAACAATTATCATTATCAAAATTCAGGAACAAAAATATCATTATTAAAATTTAGGAACAGAAGAAGCATACTATAAATTTTATATTTTATAACAGGCTGCAATGATCTATTTGGAGTTTATAAGATGTTCACTTGAAGAAGCATGTTCTTAAACATTAGTAACTAGAGTAACCATACAGGGATTTACTTGAAATTCAATTGACAAATATATTCAGTGCACTATGGACTGGTTGATTGTTGGGAAATTAGTGAGGCAACTGTACTGATCACTATCAACACCTCACATGCTCAACGGACATCTAGCACACTAGCATACATAAAAGAAGTCATGCTGAAAGCCTGAAAGGGATTCAATCAATAGTAGATAGTTCAGCAACAGAGACAACTTATCACTTGCAAATTGGGCATTTACTAGGAAAAACATGATTTCTAGCTTAAGAAAGATATATGATAGCACAACTTCCAAAAGTATATGATATAACTAGTAATTTACTACACTCAATTTGAGATATAGTGATGGGTCTTGAGAGTTTATATATAATTTCTTCAAAAACTTATATATTTCACAAAACTCAAAGATGTTGCAACATACTTTTATATAGCAAATTCATAGTCACAAACCTTGGCTAAATTATCTTGCATTTCTTTTATCTGAGTAGGTTTGATACTTCTCAGGTATTCCAAAAGCCAACCTGGCTGCACAGCATCACTTGAAGAAACAAATATAGAGATCTACAACAATAATTAAGACACTTGCATCATATAGGTATAACTAAGTGATTTACAAGAAGAATCAGACTTAAATGTTAAATATTGTATGAGTATAAGCTTAAAGATTTTGACCCATATTAAAAGATGGGTGAAAGTGTTGGCACTTACCCTACGATAATCAAGTATTCCTTCAAAAGGTAGCTTAAGTTCATCACTAACTATGATGGGTATGCAGCCACTAACAATGACATCCACTGACGATGGCATCAAACAATCTAACAGAAGATGTTTACAAAATAAAATCAAGTATTATAAGAAGAAAGAAAGATGAAAATAATTGCAAAATGAAGAATAAACATATTATGATTGGAAAATATTTTGTGTAAATGGAACCCTTAATATAAAGTAAAAAGGTTCTAAGACTTATAAAATGCAGTAACAATTATTAAAAATGCAATGAAGTGATTAATACTAGCATTTTTTGTTTTTCAAATATGAACTCAAGTAGTCATAAAAATATTATAACTCATAAAATACATAACCTACAAAATGTTGTAAGTTATATGATTGTAATTTTTTACTTCCATTAAACTCAAAGTCTTAACAAGTAACAGATTTAACAATATGTGAATATTCATAATCATCAAACGGCAGTTTACAAGCATCATACCACACTAAGTTTAAAAAATCTCCAAAATGCAAAAAAATAACAAGGAAAAAAACAAGTATATACCTCTCACTACTGATTCCGCTTCATCGCTACCATCTGATGACAAGTTCACATACATTATTTGATCTTTTTTGTTCCTTCGAACTTGTATCATGTTCTTTGTTGGCTTCTACATTAAAACATAACACTTTCTAGCACATTTTAAGTACGAAATTGGCATATCATTCTTGATAATATTTCATTAGATAAACAACAACATTAAGGTTTCAACATAAATACCAAAAAAAAGACATGAATCAAAAGACAGAAATACTCAACGGAGATGGAGATAGTAGAACATTCTTTATATTATAAAAATAACAATTGTAAGGTTTTCATCGATCATAACTAAAGTCAGAATATAATATTCAATAACATACATAAATTATAAATATACACATGTTTAAATGTTGTAGCTTCCAAAATCAACCCTTAGATGATCCAAAAGCTTTTGCAATCAATAAAATATCTCTTCAGTAATATAACTACATTCTTAAACAAAAAATAGATCAAATAAGCTAGGTTTAAACATGCAGTTTCTTAGTCGTTGTAGATCAAAATTCAAAAACCTGTACTTAAAAAACTTCAAACTTTCAATAATACCTGAACAAAATGCAAGAACTGGGCGTAAAAAGCCCTAATTGTATCCTTCACTTTGGCATAATCACTATTGTTTTCGTCAATTTTTCCTTTACATACAGAACCTGCACCTGTCACTTCCACCATCTCACCTCCCTTCACTTTCTCTTCACCACCGTCTTCGCTCAAAATGACATCATTTCCGATTGACGGCGACAGTGACGGACCGAAGAATCGTTATAATTTTAAGTTTTATATCATTGTTTAGATCGGTGATTTAATCGGTGATGTTAGCGGTGTGTTTTTCTATATGTTAGTGTGTGTATTTTTCATGTTTGGGGGTGTGGGTTTCATGTTTCAGTAGAGAGAGAGAAGGGCAACTGAGTAAATGAGACTCTGACTCCTCTGACCGATTACGACTAATGGTGTGATACATTTTACAAAATTGGTCCCTTGACCAAAGATAATTGCACACGCGTCCTTTTTCTTTGATGTGATCTTGACCGTTGAAAGCAAATGGAAGATGGAGATCGGGTCTGCTTTTCCTGCTTCTTTTAATGATGCATCTCCTCTGAACCAAACCCGTTTTTAAATACGTTTACCATACTCAATAATTACTCATATATTAAAAAATATATCAAATCAAATTATATATATAAATGAATACGAAGAGAACCGCTATTATCATTTTTATTATTTCTATATTTGATATATATCTTTTACATATATAATTAAAAGAGGATATCGCGGAGCAATCTGTACTTTAGATTGGTTCCATCCATAAAGATCCTACGGTTAAAATTATTTCCTATATCTTTTTTAAAATTTTAAAATGTGTACCCACAACTATTGAAATTGGCACTTTCAGTACTTCCCTATTTTTTTAGTCCTTATAATTTAAATATCATAACCTTTTAAGTGGTAATTTATAATTAAGCCAATCTTATTTAAAATATTTATCTATATTGATTGATTACATGGATTTTTTATTAACATCATGAAACTAAAAACTGGTCATCCATATAGCCATATAACCATAATATGATGAATATTTTAAAATCGTAACTAAAATATTTTATCATTTTAACTAATAAAGTATTAAATTAAATGTAGATTTTCATATTAAAATCTTTGCATTTAGTATAAAAAGTTTTTAATGTAATTGTTGATGAATATGCTATCGAGCGTTTTAATGATTAGTTAAAAATTAACGTTTACAAAGATCAAATTGGCGAATATGTTTACAAAACCTTACGAAGAAAATTGTGATGTCTGATATACTAACTAAATAATTTCGCGCATTTGATTATTCATTATGTTTTAATTTTTATAATTACACAATATTTTTGTTTGCGTTATATAATATTTGATGTAAAATGTATGAATGGATTAGGTTTTGAATGTATTTTCATTGGTATAATTTGCATCAACTATTATATAACACAAACAAAAATATTCAAAGTCAAAGTTGTCCAAAAAAAACTACAAAAGTCAAAAGGGGACAATAAATATGGGACGGAGGGAGTAGATAATATATACTTTAAAATCGACATGTCCTATATTTTAATACAAATATTTTTTAATTAAAAATAGTTTTCATATATATTTTTAATAACGTAATTAAAAAACTAAAAAAACCTGAACCGTACCAAACCGATGGAGTATATGCTAGTTGTTATTAGTTGGTGATTATATTATATAAAATTTAAATTCATTGTACAATTTCATTTGACTTAAATTTTTTATTACACAATTTATAAAATCAAATGTCGAAGCCTCGCGTTGTCGCGAGATCTCACCTAGTAATTTATTTACACCCAAAATCTATTTATATTTTTTACAATGGAGTGAAATAAAGGAATATGATTGCTTAATAACATTAAAAATAGTAATGCTTATTTATATGGGTTAACTACCCCTATCAAACCAAACAATACGTACATATAACTTTTAGATCGGTTATAAACCTGTAATAATAATCTATATAACTATAGTTAAATATATTTTTTAGATAAAAATATGATAATTTTTTGATCTCAAATTGATTTTAAATATGGTAATTTTTATACAGTTACAATTGCTAATTAAATATATATTTTAGATGCAGATACGATAATTATTTAATCTCAAATTGATTTTAAATATGGTAATATTTATAGAGTTAAACTTCCTAATTATGATGTCATCATATCCTATATTTTAGTTAATTTGAAAAAATTAAGTAATTCTATTGGTTAGTTAGATTTTTGATGATATCATCGGGTGATTCATATATTATATTTAGGATAGGATAGGATAGGATTTATATTTTATTCAAAAAAATTAAAAGAATTTACACACATGATTCTAATCAACGGGGAGTTAATAGTCGTTATTGTAAAGGATTATTGACGTAATAAGTTTCAAAAAAAGATGATCGATGTAATTAAAATAATTAAAGAACTGCGTGTGAAATTGAAGCAAAATCATAAAAATGATTTACGTAATTTTCTATTTTTTATTTTTATATTAAAAAAAGGTTGTACGGGCATGCTTGAGAATTTATTTGGTTGTAAAATACTAAAATAGTTGAACTTTTAATTAATACAATATGCAACTACGTTAAGAAAGGATCATTAATTACATGGTTATTTAAAATTTAAGATTTTAGATGTTTCCATTGTCTAGGTTTCAATTACATAAATGAATTATTTGAAGGATCCATGATAACGTGAGCTACGACATTCAAGTTTTTAAATTCACCGAGAAATATTTTTACATATTAGGCTCTCGCTAATAACTAGTGGATTCTTAAAAAAAAATAAAAAATCAATTGAAAATGCGTACAAACTATACGCACAAAAGGTAAGATCATATACCTTGAGAACCGGCCGCAAGTAGACGAACTGAATTTTCAATTTTAGACATTGATGTAGATCTGAATAGAGAAACGATATGTAAACACACACATACTTGTAATGAAATATGTAAATCGATAGTAGCCACTGCGCAAGTGATGAATAATAGAGTTTTTGTTCCGTTCTTAACCGTAGTTGTACGGCTGGTGTTACGGTTGTACGGCGATGGCGATCGCGGTGGAGATGGCGGTAATTCTGTGATAGAAGAAGAAATCAAAAAACGATGCGATGTCGTTCTAGGTCACAGTCTCTGACGATGTAGTAGGTCTCAGGTTGTGGTCGCCGGCGGTGTAGATCACACGGGCGCCGGCGGTGAAGGTCACGAACCGATGGCGGTGCTAAATGCGAGAGTAGATGACTAAACGGAAAGTGTTTTTTGGACTTAATTTTGAAACATGCTTAAAATTGGGGCTTCTAGAAGGGAACTTAACCTATTGATTTTGTACAGCTCGAGACATTTTAATGAAATATTGCAATTTATTATTTTAAAAATTATCCATATAAAAACAAGTAATATTATACTTGAATAAATTAGATAACAGATTTCACTAGGCCACACCTTTCAACATTATATTTTTTTCCTCAAAAATATTGTATATAAATATGATGGAGGCTCAAGTAATGAAGAATAGGCCCTTATGTTTCTGGAGGCCCATGATTATTACAAAAATAGGGTTGCACGAAAAAGAGTATAACTTGAGCTACAGGGCTCCGTTTCAGGCCCATGAGCAAGCGACTCGAAGATCGGTTCGAAGCCCAAAAACGGCTTCGTTTGGAAGATACGGCTCATTTTATAATTTTTCTGTTCATTTTGGACTTTTGTTTTGGGCGTTATGTCCGGCCCGTTATGTTTTTTAGGCCCATTTAAATTTTTGCTTGTTATTTAGGGTTCATGTGACATTGTTTGAGATTCAGTTTTTCATTTCCAAGAAATTTGCTTTTTGCTTCCAATTTTATGAATCAAAGCATACCTATCCACGATATTCTTTTTGAATCAACGTGTTTTGGAAGAACTACTCCTGGGTATTCCTAGAGTCAACAGGTTTAATTTGTTATCTTAATTCCGCACTGCATAAGTATTAAAAATCTCATATGTAGAGGAAAATCAACGACACAAACACGGACAACTTTGAAGATGTCTCTATTTCACGATGAATTTACATACATAGCCAGAATGACGCAAAATTAGAGACGCGCATTGAGTTTTATGCCAGTAAGTCGCAAAATTAGAGACGTGTGTAGAGTCATTTTAAAAATAAGTCGCAAATTAGTGACATATTTGGAGACGTCTATTGTGACTTTGTTTTTTATACACTAACTGTGTGACGCTAATTACGACATGAACGACGTCTATGTTGTTATATATGTCTCCAAATGTGTTGCGATTTTGCGACGTGTAGACCTATGTCGCTAAAAATTTCGTTAAATGAGATTTTTCTAGTAGTGAGCTGAGATACCCGAAACCAAGACTACTAAGATCTCTAATTTTAAAGACTTTCTGTTGAAGCATCTTAGTGTGTCTGTCAGTTGGTCTCAATCTGTAATGTGTTAGTTATATAATTACAACAGTTTGAACGTTTGTATTTATTAAAAAAATTACATTTTCTGTTTAGGCGACACAGCCTATGTCGCAGTTGCGACACAAGGTTTGTGTCGCAATAGTGATTTTGGCGACACAACTTATGTCGCAATAGTCGGCTTGGCGACACAGTTTGTGTCGCATGAAGCAGATTAGGTTTAGAGTATAAATTCTCGACTTTGGCTTATTTGCAAGGGTTGACGAATTTTGTGAGTTAGAGAGTATATTGAGCCAGTTCTTTGTAATCAAGCTAATATTCGATAAGTTCAATATATTTCTCTTTGTTATTTCATTCGTGTTATTCGTTAAACGTATTATTATCAATCATTGATTACGCACGTTAATTGTTTGTTAGGATTCGATTAGGTCCAGGTACGTGGACCTACACTTTCAACTTCTAAGGACCACGTCGTCAGAATTTATGACGAAGATTGTGGCGGTGTTTAGGACTAGGGCTGTTAACGAACCAAGCATAACGAGCTACTCGAGTTTGAACTCGTTTATCTCGAATTCAAACATAACAATATTTGAGCTCAAGTCGAGTTCGAACATAAAAAGACTGCTCGATTAGTTTCACGAGCCGAGCTTGAAAACAATAATTTTGGCTCGGCTCAGCTCGTTTGAAAGCTCTTAAAATATTCTCGAGCCGAACGATCCGAGCTTGAAAATAATAATTTCGGCTCGGCTCGTTTGAAAGCTCGTAAATAATCTCGAGCCGAACAAACTTGTTGAGCTCGAATATAAAAAGACTACTCGATTAGTTTCACGAGACGGGCTTGAAAACAATAATTTCGGTTCGGCTCGTTTGAAAGCTCGTAAAATAATCTCGAGCCGAATGAACTTGTCGAGCTTGTCGAGTCGAACTAGCTAAACCAACATATCGATTATCATAATAATGATGACATATTTAAAACTTAAAAAGATACGATAGTAATAAATTTTTTACTTAATATTATATCCAGAACACAATGATTGTACTTACACCATATTTATAGCGTAACTAATACATAAATTGGTTCCACATTCTAATTTATGAGACTTGGTTTTATAGTCCTTTCATTTCCTTAACTTTTGTTCTTTTCTCCTATGTGGGACAAACTCCTTTTTCTTTTTCATCCCACATTGAATGTGTGAAACAAATAGGATTTGATGAGCACACTATAAATACCAAGATCAAGAATCTAATTACATATTTGCTTATTAGAGTTTGATGATAACTAATTATACTTACACACTGTAATTTTCATTAACTGTAAATGTATGTTACAAAACTTTATTCCAAGTTTTATAAAATATTTACTAAACTTTTTAATGAGCTTATAAACGAGCCTATCGAGCTTGAGTTCTAAACAAACCTTTTGAGCTCAAAAACTAGTTTTTTGTATATTGTCAAAATTTAAACGAGTATCGAGCTCGAGCTCGAACACTAAATTATTATTCGAGCTCGAACCCGGATATGGTTTTAAAAAATTAATCGAGTTCGCACCGAACTCGAACATATTATTTTTTGAACGAGTCGAGTTGAATATTAGGATATTCGAATCGACTTGGTTCATCAACAACCCTATTTAGGACACTTCCGGGTTTTGTGTGAAAAAAGCTAGGATTTCGACTTGAAAAGAGATGAAGTGATGGCAGAGGTTAGCGGAGAGATGAAGTAAACAAAAATAAAATAATAAAATAAGTTATTCCCCTTTATCATCAATTTAACAAGCTTGAATAGTAACATGTGAAAATTTTTCACTTTTCACCCCTAAACTTTTAGCACTTTTAAATTTACTAATGTGACACCTGCCAAATTAGGACTAGTGATTAGTACCTAATCAGTTATAATACATGTAATTAGTTCTGTGTTAGGCTAATTAATGTATCAAGTAATATATATTGTTGAATATATACAATCATGCGATTTGATTAAATCGTACAAGTTTCACATCGAATGTAATTCGGTTCAATTAATACGGACGTTGGTGAACAATTTTATTAAATAATATAATATTATTTAATAACGCAATTATATCCAAAATATTATTTAGATAATATTTCAATTCAAATTCGTATCGTACAAACAAGGACTACACGATTAGATTATTAAACGCGCAAACAAATCGAAACAAGTTAAAGTTATATTTTATAATGCAACCATTAAGTATTTGGTAAAATACTTCAACAAAAATATTGGGTAATTATTCGTATTTTAAAACTTATATTTAAACGTATAAAATAAACATTTAACGTTTAAACGAACGGGAGAACGAACACCGCACGGAGCGCGATTGCGGGGACTGAAAAAGGTGAGGCTTTCACCTACACCCCACCTCTCTTTCCCTCTTTCTTTCATTCTCATTTCAACAAAAACACACACACACCACAAAAACACTCTCAAACCCATCACCACCAAATTTTCGGATCTAGCATAACTGACAACAAAAGTTACATTTTCGGAATCACCATCAAGAGAGGAACAAGATTAACAAAGGCACCACCCTCGTTTTCTTCCTCGTTTTGTCTCGATTTGCAATTGTAAGAAATTCTCTAAATATTTAGATCTACTCATTTTGGTGTATTATTTCGGTGTTATAATATTTACACAACTTAGTATTGTCCAAATGTATGAGGAAAACACGATTTTGCAGCCTAAAATGAGTTAGATTTGGGTTTTGGGTTGAAAAATCACGACAGCCGCTGGGTTCTGGGCTAGTGTTCATCTTTGCGACACAAGCCTTGTGTCGCGGAACACAAGCCTTGTGTTGCGGAACACAAGCACTGTGTCGCATTTAGTGTCGCAAAACATAAGACACAAGCATTGTGTCGCATTTAGTGTCGCAAAACATAAGACACAAGCATTGTGTCGCATTTTGTGTCGCATTAAGTTGCATATCATAAGACACAAGCCTTGTGTTGCGGAACACAAGCATTGTGTCGCATATTGTGTCGCAGACATGAGACACAAGCCTTGTGTTGCAGAACACAAGCCTTGTGTTGCGAAACACAAGGGTTATGTCGCATTTAGTGCCGCAAAAACCCAAAAACAGAAGCTAAAAACATTCTAAGTGTTTAAAAATCACTTTTCAATAACCAAACCAAATACGATACGATTAATACGCAAAAATGGATAAATCAAAGTATAATAATAATAGTTAAGGTTATTATTATAAATCTGTCACCAACGGGCCGTACATGTTTTCAAAACACAAACCAAATAATCAACCAAATCGTAGTAATTTGGACATATATAGTTGTGTAACAACTACAAAGGTAGTCCTTTGAGATACCGACTCACGTTTATAACCATCGCGTGTCGTGGACACCCTCAGGTTACAAGTCTTCGGACATCGATACTCGGCTAATCAATCAAAGTTTATTTAGATAAACTTCTCAGGCTCAAGTGAGTCTCATGGCCCCTATTTTACAGTTTTCATTAAGGGGTGTGATATTATTGCTCGTTTTGTTTTACAAGTTGAACGCAAGTACAAATCAAAATCAAATACTACATGAGTTACTTCAACTAATCAATTTAAAGCCCTCCATAGCATAGTCTGGTAATACGTAGTAGCGTGAATGTTAGTATATGATATCATATAGGATTGACAATCCTCGTCCGGGTTAGCACGCACTAATTGGTCAAACGGACGTATTAGCATTTGGGAAGACGAGTGTGGATTAGGCACTCGTAGGAGGCATTCAAGTTGGGTTTCCTTAATTGGACCTGACACTCAAGTTAAGCTCAGACTATGTGCTCATGGCTGTATAACTTTTATTTTGCTTAATTGCTTTATAAATTCAATTATAAATCTTGCGGTTCATACAAATATGTGTTGACATACAAACCTGTGAGCTCACCAGCGTTTCGCTGACCAATTTTAGCATGTATCACAGGTGACCAGCAGTAGGTTGGACTGCTCAATCAAGGACTATTAGCTCGAGTCAGCATGCAAACAATCAGAGATTTAGCTGCATTATTATATTTTGAATAGGTTAATTATGTACTTAAATCTCTCAATTTCAAACCGGGCTAATGTAAACAACATTTTGATGTAAACTTTGGTTTTTATCAATATCAATGTAAAACGACGCATATAGTGGTCGTTCATTATATCTTTGTGCTTGTGATATTTGATTAGTAACACCCAATGTATGCTTCCGCTAAACAGTAAATTTGGGGGTGTTACAACTACCCTTTATGTCTTAGCGAATATCTAATTTCTACCCTTTAACTTTTAGTATTTTTCCATTTTTTACCCTCTAATTTTAAAAACTTCACCCCTTAACTTTTAGTGATTTTTCACTTTTCCCCCTTTAAATTTTAACTACTCTTCATTTTCTTCGTCTGAACTTTTATCACTTCTCCATTCTATACCCTTTAAGTTTTAATATTTCCAATTTCCCCCCTTTACATTTTAGATTTAATCCCCCCTTTTTTACTAATAGTTTATACATTTTTTTCCCTTTACTTACAACAAAGTTTTATACTAATTTTATTACGACAAGATTATACAAATAATTGCAAACGATAATTTAACTTAATATTTTTATGTAGTATTCTATCAAATTTGTATTAATTTACATATTTTCAACTATACATACATATTCCCCCATAATAAAAAAACCCCATAAAGAGATCATACCTTCGTCAACTTAAACTTTTTATGAATTCATATTGGAGTTTAAGAATGTACTTTTTAACCCCGCCACAAAGCGCGGGTAAGAAAATCCGCGTATAATATCAATTAGCAAACTTTATGAATAGTAAGTTGTTTGTTTTATTCTAAATTTAACTTTATGTGATCTAATAAATTACTAATTAAGTGAAATATAAACAACAAAGTTATTTTAGAGTAGTGGTAAATAGGTGGGTTCCAATCATGATTTATGTGTTTGACCCAAGTTCAAAACATGGTGAATGTTAGTTATTTTTTTCTTTTTTTCTTTTACCTTCTATCTATGATCACTTTAATATATTTTATCTTTTTTAAACTATATTCTACTAGCTAAAAAAATGTTAGACAATCGTTATAAATAATTGCCATACCGAAAAAATTATGTATAACAAATTATACTTTTACATATTAATTTTGATTTTTATGATGTTTAAATGATATGTTTATGAAGTAGATTTAGTTGTATATCACTAAATGAAATTTTAAATTGTACAACTTAAAATATAAAAATCATATGTTTTACAATATAAGTAGACAACCGTGATTAAAAGTCTACGTTATGAGATAAGTTTTTTCCCTCAAAAACACCAACAATTTCAATTCACTTTGTTTTCTCTTTCTTTAGCATTTTTCAGTTCTCTATTTCAACAACAAATCAATTGTAAATGATCGTAACTAAAAGATGAACTCATTGAAACAATTAACGGATAAATAAAATACAAAATAAATACGATGAATCAAATTATATGTTCTCATCGCAAAGCGTGAGCATAATGAACCTTGTTCAAGTCATTTTATTGTAGTTATCGGCTGAAATTTTAAACTTAACGGATTATAAAGATGTGGTCTATGTAACAAGTTTTATATTTGTGGATTGTAGGTGTAAAAAAGTAAAGTACATAGATATAGTACTAGATATAAACCCGTGCGATGCAATGCAATCAATTAATGCAATTATTTTTATGTATAATGTTAATATACCCACAAAAATTAATTTTGGATAATAAAATATAAAAACTAATAATAATGAAGACATATGCAAATAGAGTAGCAAGTAAAAACATTAGAACTTCAACTTTTTATACTATTCAATCTTAGTATAAGAAGACAACATACCTTCAAAGTTTTTACCATTCATTGATAACGGTCATTGGTTGAGAAATTGAAATACATTAGGAATATCATGGAAATCACTTAAAAAATTTTTTTTGGTTTGTAATTTATTTTGTATTTTCTCCGATAAATTAGAGAAGATATGTATATCCCTTCCATAGAGAATTCTAGGCTATAGAATTCTATTCTAGGCTAGTTACATTAATAAGATTCAATGGCTAATAACATAACATTAGCAAGAATTTGTATACAATTCAAATTCCATCAATCCACTACGTCGAATAAATAAATTCGTTTAATATTACATAAGCATAATTTATTAATTTTATTAATTAATTATACATTATTAGAGATTGCTATGTGTCATTCGAGTCTACGTTGCAAATTCTGGAGCTTCGATTTATACTTCCTTAGTGTGTGTGTGTATATATATATATATATATATATATATATATATATATATATATATATATATATATATATATATATATATACTAGGTGAGGTTCCCGCGACAACGCGGGGTTTCGACATTTGATTTTATAAATTGTGTAATAAAAAGTTAAGTTAAATGAAATTGTACAGTGAACCGGATTTTTATATAATATAATCGTCAACCAATAACATCTAGCATATATTCTATCAGTTTGATACGGTTCCGGTTTTTTATTTTTTTTAAAAGTTAAGTTATTAAAAATACATGTCGGTTGTAAATTATATATTATCTAATTTGTAAACATTTTAGTTATAATTGTTGCCCATTTTATGAAGGGGCGGATAGTCAAACATTAATTAATGTAATATGCATATAATAAGAAGGTGGTATAGAATTATTGTAACCTATAAAATAATTTTTTAAAACTTAAATTAACTATGAATTTAGTGTAACTCAAATAACTGTATTTTGTAATTCAAACTTAAACTTTTATCCAAATCGAACATTGTTGTGATCAAATATACACACATATATATATAAGCTATAACAATAGACTTTTAATAGCAATAATAATAATCCATATTCGCCAACTTGATCTTTGTAGGCGTTAATATTTAGCAAATCACTAAAACGTTCGATAGCATATTTATTATCAAGTACATTTAAAACTTGTTATTATAAATTCAAAGATGTATGTATGAAAAGGAAAAACAATATTTTAATATAAAAATGTACATTTAATTTAATACCATCAAAATTTATTTAAGTTTCATGATCTTCAAGAGGGTCTTTATCACTTAATAGTTTTATAGTAAACTCAAGTTTTTTTTTTGACAATGCTTTAAACAAAACTTGTAAAAATATAAAATCCATGAATCACAAAAAGAAAATAGAACAATGTTATTATGGTTGAATATGTCATATGATTGTCTATTGTTTAGCTTAATGTATATTATTTAAGGGATTATTAGTTAAAATCATAAAATATTTTAGTTACATTATTTAAAGAATTATTAGTTAAAATCATAAAATATTTTAGTTACGATATTAACGTATTCATGATATTACGGTTGTTTGATTAAATGGATGACCAGTTTTTTGTTTAATAATGTTGATAAAAAAATTTATGTAATTAATCAATATATATCTTCTTTATATATTAAAAGAAAGTGTTAATTAGGTAATCTAATTTAATCTCAAATTTTAAATAATTTAAACAATTAAATGTGAACCATTGACCTTAAGTTGAAAACCATGATTACTTAAATAGTGGAGATGAGGTGCCAAAAAGTCTAAATTGTCACTACCCTTTAAATAAATAATCAATTAAAATTAAAATCTTATTAGAATAATCAACATTTAATGTTCTCATTCAATTTTTAACACTTAAATTAAATTAAATGCAAATTATTATGCAAATTAATATCTAATAATTAATTTTTGGTTACAAATGTAAACCCATAAATATATCTTTTTTATAACTTATATGATACATGATACATTAATGAATATTTAAATTAAATGTATCTTAAGATTATTTTAATATAACTTAAGTCACATGTTTTTTATAAATATAACTAAATTTAATCTTTTATATCTTTTATCATTTAATACTAATATATAAAGAATTTACTACCAAATTTTTAAACTAGAAAAAAGAAGAATGCTTAAAATTTATATACTATACTATTAGATATGTTATTCAACACTTAAGATTATTATAATATAACTACTAATGAAAAGTCACATGTTCTTTTTATAAATATAACTCACTTCAATCTTATATATCTTTTATCATTTATACTAATATATAAAGAATTTACTACCAAATTTTTAAACTATAAAAAAGAAGAATACTTAAAATTTATATAAAATACGGTTAGATATGTTATTCAACACTTAAGATTATTTTAATATAACTACTAATAAAAAGTCATATGTTTTTTTTATTATTATAATTAGGGATTGCGATGTGGGTTGAGTTAAGTTTGCGGGTAAAAAGTTAAATAATTATAAAAGTTAATATATCAATGCTATATAGAGAATTTGTCCATTTGATTTGAAACAAAATAGTAGAAATTACTATATTAGTTTATACAACGTCAAATGCATAATTGAAAATATTTTATATCTATATTAGATATTTGTGTCTTGATTTTAATTAACTTTCAATTATTATAATTAGAGATTACGATGTGGGTCGAGTTAGGTTTGCGGGTCAAAAGTTCACATTATAAACTCGAAACTAATTTGATAAATGGGTTAACTGGTTAAAAGTAGCCAACCCATATATATACAACATGCATTGTGCTGTATTGACGTGGACTTTAACCCAAACTCAATAGGATATGATAAATAGGTTGACAGGTTGAGACTTGAAAATGCAACTCTTCCTCATTTATTTCCATGTAAAATTTCAAGTTGTATCGAGAATTATCACCACTAATTAGAATAATTAAAAAATAAAGTATACAAAGTAATGTACAAATAGTATTAATATTTTACTATTTACACAAGTACGACATGTCGTTAAACAAATCTATCATGAGTAAATTTTTTGTGGCCACTGCATAGGGGGGGCAAAACGTGCACCTAATCAAGTTATACGCAGAGATACACGATGAGAGTCATTTGAAACAGAATAATTATATTTAACATTTTGGCAACCAGCGTGATTTATCGTATTGTTCATTAGTGATGGTGATTTCGTTTTCAAGTATTGAAGCTTAAGTATTAATCACTACTTTCAATGATATAAACGTGCTTAATAATGTTTAAAACTATTATCAAAAGACAAACGTCTCATTTAATTCAAAATCATTTTCCAAATTCATATGTGAAAAGTGTCAAATGATACGTTATACAATTAAACAAAAATAAATCTTCGTATTAAAATTATGAAGTAGCCCACAAATTTTACGGGTTATAATCTAGTATAAATATTTAAAATATAATTGGTTTATTTATAAAAAAATAAAGATAATGTCATGAAAATTAAACTATAAGGACTAAAAAATAGGAAAATATTGGAAGTGTCATTTTCAATTGTTGTGGGTACACATTATAAAAATTGAAAAAATGAATGAAATAATTTTAACCGTAAGATGTTTATGAATGGAACCAATCTAAGGTCCAGATTGTTCTATTGTATCCTGTTTTATATATAAATAAAGATAGTAAACGGATCCAGTGACAACTAATCAAACTCAGAGAACTGTGAGAACTAACAAAATTCAGTTAGGCTTCAACCCAATAACAAAATCCAAATCTGCCCGGCTGCCCCAATAAACCCATGCCCCGCTCTTAATTATCAGATGCGTTCATTTTTTTCCCTTTCAAAAATTCATCTTTAATTTTTTAAGAAATGAAAAGAGTTTTCATTTTCTAGAAATGTGATGAAAATTTAGAAAATGTGTTCAAATGTTGTATTTTCTATTTTGGAAAACTAATTAAGGTTAGAAGGGTTTGGAAAATTTTAGAAAAGTGAGGGTGGTATTATAAAGGAAAAAAATGGAAAAGTAAAATCATGGTTTTCCAACTCCCTCTTATAACATAGAAAATTGAGCTTTCTATTTTCTATGAAAACTTTTCTGGAAAAACCCAATTTTGAACGCATTTTCCGCTTTTTCACTTTTCTTGAAAAAAATTACTGAAAAACTCATCTATTTTTCTACGTCTAAACACAGCCCTAATCTCCCTAATTGTCCACGAGCAAATTACTATCGATAAAAAAATTGATCCAAATTGCAGATGAGAAAACCATGAGATCTATTGAATAACGATACTGACAGAGTGTAAAGATACCGAAGCTTCTGCCATTGCAACGAAGGATTCCGGCAAAAGTATCGACTAAAGTTTGTGGTCAAAATTCCAGTGGTGACAACACAAATTTAAGAAGCATATATGTAACGAAATGAAGAAAAAAAAATAGCAAATGAGGTTACTGAAGCATGTTTCCATGATGATGGTGATGACGCAAATAAACACTCACGTATGTCAATTGTGATATTTTGCAAATCAATAATTAATTAGTTATTTTCTTTCTTGCAATTGATTTATTCTATATAAATATCAAAGCGTTATGCACCCAATTGCGTTTGCACCCTATTTCATTCTGCACCCGGTGGCGTAATGCACCTGATTTCGTTCTGCACCCGATCGCGTTCTGCGTTCTGCACTTAATTGTTTCTATATATTTTGGAAAAGGAAGGTAAAAATGAAGAAAAAAAGTACACTGATCCAAAGTTTGTGTTATGCACCTATATCATTCTGCACCCGATTTCGTTCTGCACCCGGTTTCATTTTGCACCTGGTTGTGTTCTGCATTCTGCACCTAATTGTTTCTATATATTTTGGAAAAGGAAGATAAAAATGAAGGGAAAAAAATATACACCGATCCAAAGTTTGTGTTATGCACCTGTTATTCACCTAATTACGTGTTGCACCTAACTCTTTCCACTTAAATTTATAGAGAATATGAAAAATTGATTTACTAATATAATTTGGGGTTAATAATGGTTTAATTCTTAAAGTTTCATTTTTTTTTTCATTTTAACCGCTCAACTGTTTTTTTAAATGTTTTAACCACTCAACTTAGGGTCAATGATGGTTTGATCCCTGAACTTTCAATTTGTTTTCGTTTTAACCACTCAACTTTGTTTTAAATGTTTTAACCACTCAACTTATGAGTTGACCATACTTTAACCACTAAAGTTCATTTGCCCATTTAAAAAACTCTTTCGTTAACTTATAATGAAAGTTTAGATCGGGATATATAAACTTTGAACTATTTTTTTTATCGACCAAGGTTGTCAAGATAGAGATCTTACATATGATGGTTTTTGTCTTCACAAGATCGAAATCGTAAGATCAAATTGGGATCGTAAGATCTTATGATTTCGATTATGATCTCATAAATGTGTATTATAATGCATATAACAGATTAATTGCATGATAAATTAATTAAACTTTTATTGTTTAAACATCATAGCATCAATTAATACTTATCATAGAGACTTAGATTACTATATTTGTAATTATAGATATAGATTTTCACGCGATAAACTATTTTAGTTTAAAAGTTGAATAGTTTTACGTGTAGTAATTAATTAAATAATAAACATATTAACCTTTTATTGGACAAAAATTAACTAATTTATAAATTCTTAACTTATATTCATGTTAAGTAAGATCGGATCGGATCGACATCGTAAGATCCTATGCTCAAATCGAAATCGTAAGATCTTACGATCCCGATTCGATCTTACGATTTTGATCTTGTGAAGACAAAAACGATCCTAGTTAAGATCTCTATCTTGACAACCTTGGTCGATAAAAAAAATCAGTTTAAAGTTTATATATCCCGATCTAAACTTTCATTATAAGTTAACGAAGGGGTTTTTTAAATGGGCAAATGAACTTTAGTGGTTAAAATATGGGTAACTCATAAGTTGAATGGTTAAAACGTTTAAAACAAAGTTGAGTGGTTAAAACGAAAACAAATTGAAAGTTAAGTGATTAAATCATTATTGACTCTAAGTTGAGTGGTTAAAACGAAAAAAAAATGAAACTTTGAGGAATAAACCATTATTAACCATATAATTTGTTCAATTTATATGTTATTTATATAAAAGTGATTTTTGAATTAAAAGTTTGGGTTGATTTCAAAAATGAGCGAAGCGGGCAAGTCTGAAGGAGTAAGCGAGCAGTTCTCATAATTCTCACAATTTATTAGTTCTCATAGTGTCTTCACCCTATATATATAACATAGATAGATATGCAATATATCATATTTTCCTTTATAGTCATCCTATCATATTCTGATGGATGATATGATATTGATGGCTTGATTTTCAATATGTAGGGTGTGGTTAAAATGAGAATAGGAATTTGTGTGAGAATGATGGAACCAATGATATTGTGTCATGCGTAGAAAGAGAATGATCCACATGTACAAAACCCATTTACCCCGAACATCAATTATCTCACAAACGACAAATCGAAAAATTATGAAAATTGCACCATTAAATTCAGCGTTTTCTCCTCTTCGATTTTCCGTCCCTCAAGGTATACTTTCGACGAGTTTTTTTTTTTTCATTTTTTTTGGTGGGTTTCACATTTACTAACACATGTGTTAAAGTGTTGCGCTTAGGGTTTGGGGTTTGGGGTTTAGGGGTTAGGGGTTTGTGGTTTCGAGGCGAAACCCCAAACCCCCAACCCTAAACCCTAATCCCTAAACCCCAAACCCTAAACCCTGAACGCTTTACAAAACTCTAAACCTTAAATCATACTAAACTCTAAACCCTAAACCCTTCTATAAACCCTGCTAAACCCTAACCCTAAATCCTAAACCCTAGCCCTAAACCCTAACCATAACCACCAATCAAATGTACAACCAATCAATAACACATGTGTTACTAATTTGTAAAACCTACCAAAAAAACGTGGAAAATAAAATTCGTCGAAAGTATCCCTTGATGGACGGCAAATGGAAGAAGATCGAACGCTGAATCTAATGGTGCAATTTTTATGATTTTTTGATTTATCGTTTGTGAGATATTTAAGTTAGGGGGTAAATGTGTTTTTTACATGTGAGCATTCTCTTTGTCTACATGACACAATATAATTGGTTCCTTAATTCTTACTCAAAATTGATGGACTCATTTGAACTCTACCCTCAATATGTATACCATAGATACGGTGCTAAAATAAAGGGAAAATAAAAAAAGGTAATTATTTGCAAAAGTTAAAGCCGGTTGAAATTAGCCAAAACACATCTCAAACACTCCCCTCACGTCCACAACCTTTTTATTTATAAAAATAGGGAAAGGTTATTATAAGATCACTTATTATCATGGGAACTATAAGAACGACTTTTTTCACTTTTAAATTCAATGTATGTACATGTTTTGCAAAAAAAGTTATATTAAAATTATTAAAATTTTATCCTCTTTAATTTTAGATTAATTAAAAAAATAAAAGAATTTATGTGATACACAAATTAAAGTTGTGTATCACATCCTTTTATGTGTGATATTGTGATACAAAAAAAAATATGATGTGTATTACATTTTTTTTTAAGATTCTCATAGTAAAGAACACACAATTCTAAGAATTTTGATATATATATTTTTTCATCAAACATATAATTTAATCTTAAAGTTTAAAGTAAAAATGTCCGTTCCTACTCTTTCCATCATAATAAGTGTTCTTATTTGAAGCTTACCCTATAAAAATAAGAAGTAACGCAAATCAAATTCATTTATAAATCAAGTTAGGAAAGGATCCTCAACAAAGCAAACATGTAATTACATCCTTTGATGATAGTAAATGGAAACTTACATCCTTATTTAGGACGCATTTAGATACTTAGAAACTATTTCCATTTGTTCCTTTTTTAGTTTTGGAGAGTTTTATACCCCTTGGAAAAGTAAAGGAATTTGATTATGCATTCAAATGTAAGGGATGAAATTTTCATTTTTCAAAATATTAAAAATGGGTAACTATCATAAATCATTTTCTAGAAAATTACAAGTTGAATCCTTTTTCTAATTTTTCAATTTTCTTAGAAACTTTTTTTAGAAAAATTAAAGAGTTTTCTGTGACTAAAGCAGCAACAGAATTTTGTTTTCTTAATTTTAAATAAATGTAGGGTATTGGGTCCGGAATGTCGCACCCCCAAATTCATGATTGACGGAAGCATACTTTCGGTGCGACTCGTCAGGTAATCAACAACACAAAGATATATAGTAAACGAATCTACATGCGTCGTTTTAACAAAATGTATTAATATAAAAATGTTTACAACACTTGAAGCTAATACATAGATCGCGTTCTGGAAATGAGATTCCAAAATATATTAGTGCAAGGAAATCTCTAATGTCTGCATGCTGACTCGAGCTACAGTAATCCCGAGGGCAGTCAAACCTACTGCTGAGCACCTGTGATACATGCTAAAAATGGTCAGCTAAAAGCTGGTGAGCTCACAGGTTTGTATATCAAATAACGTTGTATGAACCGCAAGATTTCATGTAATGATTTGCAACCAAGCAAATAAATGATGTATACATCCATGAGCACATAGTATGAGCCTTAACTGAGGTGTCAGGATCCACATTCAAGGACCTGATCGAGGGTGCCTCCCCACGAGTGCTTAATCCACACTCGCAAACCTTATATGCTAATGCATCCGTTTGACCAGTTAGTGCTTGCTAACCCGGACGAGGATTGTCAATCCTATATGGTACCATACACTAACATTCGTGCTACCGAAGTATTACCAAACTATGTTGTGGAGGGCTTAAAATGATTAGTTGTGAAAACTCATGTAATATATAGAAAATGTTTACACTTGCGTTCACATGTTAAAAACAAGCAATGGATCACACCCCTGAGTGAAAAACAGTAAAAGAGGGGCTATGAGACTCACCTGAGTCTGATGCATTTATCTCAATAAACGTGTGTTGCTTAGCCAAGCAATGATGTCCGAAGACCGTAACCTGAGGGCGTCCAAGACGCGCGTTGATTAATACAAGTAGGCATCTCAAAAGATCACCTATGCTAGTTGATCACACAACTAGTAATGTCTAAATACATTTGGTTTGTTGTTTGTATTTTGAAAACGTGTACGTTCCGTTGGTGAGTTTTGTAATAATGATTTTCAAATTCATTATTATTATATTTGTCTCGTTGTATACTTACAAAAGTATATGTGTCATATGTTTCCGAGTTAATCCAAAATTGTATTTTTGTCATTGACGTTAAACCAAGTATATCGTGATATTGTCTGTTGAAAAGTCGGTTATGCAAAGTTAGTGTTGGACACTATTTATGAGACAATCACGAAGGTACTATTCATGAGACAATAAGAATCACTATTCATGAGACAATAAGATTGTCGGGAATTACTATTCAAGAGACAATAAGGATTACTATTCATGAGACAATAAGATTGTCGAGAATTACTATTCATGAGAGACAATAAGGATTACTATTCATGAGACAATAAGATTGTCGGGACTTACTATTCATGAGACAATAAGGGTTACTATTCATGAGACAATAAGATTGTCGGGAATTACTATTCATGAGACAATAAGGATTATGAGACGGTTTCAAGTACGAAAGTGTTAGTTAATGCGACAATGATGCTACGACAATAATGCTGCGACAATCGAGTTTATATGACAATGGTTATTACGACAATGTGATTCCGACAATGATGTTACGACAATGGTGTTTGCGACAATGACATTGTCGCATGTGTTTTGCGAGTATCGAGTCTTTATGCGACAATGGTTTTGCGACAATGATATTGTCGCAAGTCTGAGGTTTCGTTTTTGTCTAAGTGTTTATTTTCGTTGACTTGGTCAAATGTGTTCGATTTGACCTGAAACTTTTAGGAAAGTCTTAAATATAATAAGCTTTAGAAAATTTTCGTTACGTTTTATGGTTGACCCGAAGTGTCGGTTTTGTAAAATGACTAAAACAGCCCTTAGAGGCTTCGGTTCCAGATTTTAACCCGATTCAACCCCCGATTTCACCCGTTTCTAATCTGAATCAAGCTTAACCAAAAATCAAACATATTCTCCTAGGTTTCGAGTTTATTTGTGCACTTAATGGTAATTTTATAAGTTCATTTACTATTTTAAACAAACATAAACATGAAGAGTGGTCAGTTTTGGTCCAACACAGACCTTCGATCAAAGATTGAGTTATCCACGAAAATCCGTGTATTTTTGGAAATTTTCAAAGAAGAACATTTTGTAGATCTCTTCCATACAAAAATTTTGGTATGTGTTTCGTTATCTAATTCTTTATAGAACTCAAGATATTAATGTTTTCGTGAGACGATGTTTCTGGGACAGAAACTGTCTCTTTTAAATGTGTACAAAAAACGTGTTTTACCATATTATTTGGACATAATCTAGTTAAATGAGCAACTAAAAATGTATACAAGTATATTCCAAGTAAATCTAGTGAAAGAGGTGAGGATCCTTACAAGAAAATAAGATCTAAAGCCGAAAGTGTGATGAATGTGCTTGAAGCTTCGTTTCCTCGCGTTTCCTTGTATTTCTTGGTGGTGGAGTTATGGTGGTGATAGTGGTGGTTTGTGACAGCCTATGGGGCTGTGAAAATCGCCAAGAGAGAGGGAGAAAGAGGATTGAAGAAGATTTTAGAGAGAAGTGAGGTGGAGTATAGATAGGGTAATGAGAATGGGTTGAAGAAGTGTGTTTGAGTGAGAAAGAGGGTGTGGGGGTGGCATGGTCATGCCATGGCTGGCCCATGGGCCTACTAGGCTGGGTTTTGGTCAACTTTTGTTCCCTCGAAGTTACGAAATGTCCCGTGTTCGTTGCGTATTTGTACGTTTATTTAACTCGTGTAGCGTTTTTAAACGTTTTATTCGTACGCGTGAAATCGTAATATTTTTACTCGAAGTATTTTATCAAAATACTTAATAATGAATTATAAAACTATAATTTGTGTTTATTTCGTTTGTCGAGCGCGTTTCACTCATTTTTGGTCGCGTAGGATTTATTTATACGATACGAAATACTTATGAAATATTATCAAAATAATATTTAGAAAAACAATAGCGTTATTAAATAATTTCATATTATTTAATAAGATGTGTTCACCAACGTCCGTATTAATGTATCGGGATCCGCTCGATATGAAAATGCACGATTAAATTTAATCGCGTACATGTATATATATAACAATATATATATAATGATACATACAATTAGCCTAACCTAGCACTAATTACATATATTGACAGATGATTAGAAACTAATAACTAGCCCTAATTTGTCGGGTGTCACACGGAAAGTGGCCCATTTTGGACGGTCCAGCATTATCGTAGGTCACAAAAAGGTTGAGGAATGTGTAGCAAGCCGATGGAACAAGCTGGCTACATTGTCAACTTAAATTATAAATGAACCGACTCCATGCAACTTACTGACTTAGACAACAAAAAAAGCATTTACTTGCACTCGATGAACTGTCCCGTTTGGAATGATGATCAAGAAACAGAAATGCATCTATTGGTAAAAATGCGATAATTCTAAAAGGATATGAAAGTTCCGACTCAAAATGGTGGAGCTCGGGAGAGCTTACTTCAATAGCATCAAAGATTATATCTCCCTCTAGATAGAGACATTATTTTCTTTTATTAATTGATGTTGTGATCAAGTCGATTCCTCAGACCATATGAAAGTATTGACCTGAAATTACTATTGTCTCAAAAATCAGGCGAAAAAGACACTTGGAAAAGTTAACATACTCAAAGTTTTTCTATGGAATGATATATAGTAGGTGTACGAACCTAAAGTCGGTTTGGCTTAACACACTATGAATACTTGAGAGTCATGTTACGAGCAGCAACCCAAAAAGCTGCTCTAATTACACACTGTAATCTCAAATCTCAAATATATATGTATACATGTTTATCCATTATTAACACCCATTATAACCTCTAGTTACAACTGTCCGAGAGTTGGAATATTACAGTGAAGAAACATTGGCCAATTGCTTGAAGACATAACTCGACCCGTGCTTCAAAGGTAAAAAAACTCTCAATTTGTGCATTAGGATCCTCTCGAGAGTTAAAATTATCACACGTTGTCTCAAATTGGTTGAGTTGTGAGGATGAATAGAACAGTACCTAGGTTATTTATTTAATTTTAGTACGTAATAGAGACGGGCCCTTAGTACAGTAAAAAAAAAAATCTGATCGAATTAACATGACCACCTTGAGGGTTAATCATATAACGTGACAGAACTTCGATCTAATACCTGTTGATTTATTTTATTTAAAATTTAAATGGATCGTATTAATAAAACAGTACAACTTCTGGATTTAATCGTAATTGAGATTTAGACAGATTTTAATTAATTTGCGCAAGAGCAACAGCATATAGCCAATCCATTGAAACATAATCGTATCGCTTAAAAGGAAAATTAAGTTGAACATGCTATTTTAGCACCAAATAATAATAACAATAATCATTAAGGAAAGAAAAACTTTGGATACTAATAATGCATGCATACATACTCCCTTTCTAAACAGACTTTTAATTAAACTGCAAGGTTTATGACTTTTGAGTTTCATATGGTACTATAATTGGAAAACAGAACCATAAACAGAAAGGGTTTTGATTTAACTGTGCACATTATGACTTCCCATTAGTCTTGTTGATCATCAAGCCCTGCCTCTAGCCTGCAAAATCGATTAGCACGCACCAGCAGGTCCTCTAAGGTGGAGGGAGGGTTTTCTCTAAAATCATCCAAACACGGACACGTTTTAAGCTTGTTGATGAAAATGTTTATCATTAATTCCTCAAAATCTTCAAGTTGGCTCCCAGTCTCAGTCATGAGCACTTCGTCATTGAAACGTTCAAAAAAAAATCTTTAAATGACTCGTGACTTCTCTGTGGTGTCATTTTCATGATATCATTAGTAGATTGTTTCAGCTTCACCTTATGAATGAACCTTGTTCGAAAGATTTTCCCTAGCTGATTAAAGCTAGATATGCTATCAGGCCTTAAGGTCTCAAACCACATACGCGCTTTTCCCTTTAGCGTGATGGCAAAACATCTGGCGCACCGGTTTTGGCGCACCGGTTTTGGCTGACACCATACACACACATTGCTCGTGTAAATACAAAAAGATGATCATCTGGATCTGTAGTACCATCGTAAGGTGCAATATTGCAGGGAATCACATATCCCGCTGGCTGGTAGCCATAGTCATAATTGATATACGGTTGAAAAGGTGATGCATGCAGATCCAAACAGTATGGCAGCTTTTTGGATGACATCTTAAATCAAAACTATCTACTAATCCTGTCAAAAACAAAAACGCCGTACATCAATGTTTCATAGGGTACTAGGATCATCATATCGTGATAAACATGAATAACCAAAATAAACAATGATAGATTACACGTGTTCAACTTAATAACTTTTCAATTCATACGTTGTTTTTCAGGATTTAGGTATACAAACTATTTGAGTAAACTAACAAGAAAGTATTAGTGTAATTATTTGTATTGTTTGAATCATATATAACTGATTACCTGATCGAAAACAACCACGCCGACTGATCAGCCTGAACTGCTTTCCGTTCTTGTTTACCGAACTACCAGCTTCTTCAAAATATATATAGTTGTTATATGAGCGAATAAATTGAAGTCGTGAGGTTATCCCAACAGACTAAATTTGGTAGTGCTATTCACATTAACAAACCTCATGACCTTCCACCTTTTTCATAACGTGCACTGTGTTATATTGTAAGAAATTTATTGTTGTTGGAACTTGGAAGAGAAATTTATCAGTGATATATAAACGTTTTATCTTCTACCCATTTAAGTATGGGTTTAGTGTAGGAAAATGTATCAAACTAAGGCATAAAGTCTATTGTATGCATTCATCAAAAATTTGCTCTATTATGTGTATCGAACCCGGAAAATCAAAATTTGTATGCACTTTACTTGATTTGGGAAGTCAAACCGGTTAACCCTTGACCAAATGCCACATAGGTTGGCCACGTGTATTGCCACATCAGGTAATGATACCAGGTGGAAAACTACATATTTTGTATATTTTTTAATGACAAATTGATGGTCCCCTCCTCCTTAAAAGTATTCGACATGCACATTCAAACACACACACACACACAATACACTCTCGTTTAAAGTCTGATACACACAACTACCTTGTTTATGTGGGAAAAAAACCAAAATTGAGGGTCGGTTTTTGCTTTTTTTTCTATTCCGAAAGTGCTACAAGGTAATACTCTTCATCTTCGTTAACTTTGTTGCCATTTTTTCGATCATATCGGTGCGTAAAACTAGGGTTTTGGGCTAAATTTTTAATTTTTGTAAATTTTTGAAATTTTTTGCTTGAGTTATCATGCCTCCGATTTACTGGATTTCGTAAAGTTTAAACATGGGATGTTACTTATTTTATGCAGAAATGGAAGGCCATTATCGAGGTTTTCCAATAGATGTTCATTATGTTGGGGCTTTCTTTTTCGCTTCACTTAGGTATGTTGAAGATAATGTTATCTCTGTGCTAGTTAGGAGAATGAGCTTTGATGATTTATTGCTCACATAATTACTGAAACTGGTAGCCCGATGAGTAATGCTTATTACTTACTACCAGACTGTAGATTTAATAAAATGATGATCATAGCAAATGATGATCATATTGACGTGTTTTTTATCTAGTTGAAAGCTATGGTAGACTGCATGTGTATATAGATCACTTATGTTTGGAACTAGATGATTATATTTGTAATAAAGATGCTAACTTAAGTGGATTGGATATTGAGACTGATGAAAACCAAATAAAAGATGATGGTGTTAGTAGTAAAGGGAAAACATTGGTTGGTGAAGTGGTTGAAGAAGTGAGTGTTGATCATAGTGTCTTGGAAGGTGTTGGTAAGTTGACAATGCAGGATTCACTGATTGAAAATGAACGTGGGAATACACAAGACCATGGTGCATGATATCGCGTAAAAAGTCATGTTTTTACTACCGATATCTCTCTCATTCTAGAATGATTCTTGGCATTTTAACCTCAAAAACAATACAAATCAATGATATTATACCAAGATGGTCAAAACAAGGTTGCACGATAAAAATCAAGCAAAACGGCTGAAAAACGAAGATTTCACGCACATTTGAAGATTCAAGGCATCAAAACGAGATTTCAAGACAAAAGTGCCCATCATCAACATCCATCTTATCCAAGATGTTCGTTTTCAGATTACGAATCCAACAGAAGAAGAATCAACAAAAACAGATAAAGAATGAAGATTCTACGCCCGTCGGAAGATTCAAATGATTCGAACGCAAAATCTGGAGATAGGAGACATATTTTTGGGATATCTTTTCATCAAAGTCTTCGTTTTTGAATTACGAATCCAACGCAAAAAGAATCAACGCAAACGGACGTATAACGAAGAAGATACGCGCGAATTAAGCAACGCAGCGAAAGTTGACGGACCGGGGCGGGTGGCAGCCTGCCGTCGCCGGCCAGCCAACAGCCGCCGCCGGCCTGCTGGTGGGTGGCGCCCCCCCCCCCCCCCCTCCACCCGTATCATTTCCGCTTTTTGGTCTTTGCGTTTACCCGGTGCACCACCTTTCCATGATTTTTGGTACCCGGTGCACCACCTTTCACTCTTTTTCTAATGTGAGCCTAGGAATGCTAACGTGAGCCACTTTTCACCTATAAATAGTAGCCTTTAGACCTCATTTGAAGACACACCATCTTTTAGCATCTTCACACCTACACTTAGATATCTTTCTTTCTTTGTAATTTTAATTCTTCCTAGTTAATTAGGCTAGCTAATTAACTAATCAAGAAAGATTTGTACGGAGGTGCTCCGGGACGCATATTTTAGCTACGAGTTATTGTACTTCTTTCCAGGTGTTAATCTATCTTCCATATTTAATATGTTTGTTCTTTTTTTAATAAATTTAAATATGCATGCTTGAATTGCCATGATTAACTAAATAACTCAATTGTCTGCTATGATAGTCGTTTAGGAAAAGTTTAAATATGTGATTGTACTGTATGTCATGAGATTGTGGATGCTTTATATTATAAATAGATGTAGGAATTGAATCTTTATCGTTTATCTGCCCAACTCATGTTGTGACTAAAACTTTATCCAAAAATGAACGTAGCTAGCTCATAGGGTATAGGTCACTTAGTTATACTATGTTAGATTGAATCATTGAGCTCGGCATGGCCGGTGTTTGATGACACGCAAAAAGTCATGTTTTTGTGTGCCATTATCTCACCATTTTGGCCTAATTATTAATGAAAACACTTGAATATGAACTTAAACATCACATTTCATCATAAGGGCTAAAATATAGACGATGTTTCAAGAATCGACAAAAACAACCTAAAAATGAGTAAAACAGAGCACAAACGATCATTGAATCTTCGATTCACGTAATTTAGCACTTTTTGAGCTCCACAAAGAATTATGACCTCTAACTTATGTCATTTTCTTCGTTAGGAAAATACGATCGCGTGGATATAAAGAACGCTCAAAACGGATAAACGACGAAGAAGTTACGCCCGAACGAAGAAACGAAGAACCGAGGGAGCTGGATACGGCTGAACCAGGCCGTATACGGCTGGTCCAGGCCATATACGGCTGGACCTAGACCGTATACGGTCTGTGCCCACCCGTATACGGCCCAGTTCAGCCGTATTCACCCAATGCACAGCCGTATACGGTCCAGTTCACCCGTATTCACCCTAACTCAGCCGTATCGTGCGTTTGGGCGATAAAAATCTGATTTTTATTTGCCCTTGAGATACGGTCGTGCATTTTGAAGTTTGGATACGGTCTACGGATACGGTTGTGCGAGCTCTATAAATACTAGCCTCATTTTCATCATTTGATACCAACTACACACTTCTCAAGCAAGAAACACTTCAATACTTTCTCTCTAGGTTTATAATATAATTAGTGGTAGATTAGTATTTAGTTAGTAGAGGGGCAATCTTGTAATATTGCTTGGTGCATACTAGGAGTTCTGCTCGTGTAACGTTCAAGTTGTATTCAGCTACGCTCTTATTACGGTTATATCTATCCTTTATCTATTTTATTATGATGATTGTTATTACTATTATCATGCTAGATTTAGGATTGATTGCCATGATTAGCGAGTAGTGATATTGCGTGTTTGCTATGATGTAGTTAGTCGTAAATTGGTTGGAATGATATTATAGTGCTTTGATTTACTTTCTATCTATGATTTTAAACCTATCAAACTAATCGCCTTTCAACCAGTAAATGTGATTACGGCCTTTATGATGGGACGTCGCGAACCCCATCAAAGGTACTTAGTTATCTGTGTCAAATATGAACATGGTCTGATTTGTTAAACCGTGTGCACATCGCTTTCTAAATGAACGCTAAGTACATCGTCATCGAGGAAATACTGTTTTCTAATATTGAACGCAAAGTACTCTGTGGCTATGGAAATATGGTTTTCAAACTGAACGCTAAGTACACTGGAGCCGTGGAAATAATGCTTTCTACTTTGAACGCAAAGTACACTGTGCCCGTGGAAATATGGTTTTCTAATTGAACGTGAATAGTGCACTGTTGACAAATTAGGGATTTATTGGGACTTAAAAGTAAGGGCTGGTTTATATCATAGATGGATAATATTATGCTTAAATACGAACTTAGTTAAGTAGTCTGGGTTAGCCTTTATGAAGCAATGTAAAGGTACCGTAAGACGGCTGATTACTCGGTATAGCGTCGACAACACCTCCGGTGTAGTTAACACGTGGAAGCCAAGGAAAAGCCGCAGTTACTAAGCCTTGTGGAATAACGGCAACTCTGTGATCAGCAGAGCTGGTACCGACTAGGTCTTTGGTTCAGCAATGGAAACACCTTCGGTGGAGTACAGTGTGAGAGTCACGGAAAGAGTCGTTGTTATCGGTCTATGTGAATCACGAGTCATGACTCAACACCCAGACTCACAAAACCATCGATAGAAAGTAATCAAGCACACTCTATAAATTTGGTCTTAAATGTTTTATTTAGATTAGATATTACTGTGGGGTTAAGAAAGGTCGGACATCGAGTTGGTTTGTCGCCTTATTCATGCACCCAGGGTTTTATCCCTGATAAGGGTCACTATACCTTCACCGGTTAGTGTTGTGGGCTGGATAAACTACTCCGATCAGAATCAGGATAGCCTAGTTGCTCAGTGACATACTGATCGAGAACTCTATCAGTAGGGGGCTAGTGCTCACTCCACATAATAACTGAAATAAATAAAATACAAACCTTTAGAATACGTTCTCATTCCAACCAATAAGGTTACCGAAATCATAGCAAACACCCCTCTCTTGATTATCTGCTATTTACATTTATTTTATTCTGCTTTAGTTTAAATTTTCTGCCTAAGTATAAAAACAAACAAAAACAAAACCCCAACCAAATCTTTTAAAACCCGCTAGATTGATAAGTACGCCTATTTCGTCCAAGATCCACAATACACTACTCAAAGAACGACCCTAGGTCATCCTTATTGCTATACACCAGTAGTAACTAGGTATACTTAGGCCCCGCACAAATAAATTTTAAAACTAACCCACCGATCCGCGCCTAGACGGATGGTCCGACGACGGGGTGAGAACCTCGACTGACCGTTTGGGCGCGATCAAGTTTTTGGCGCCGCTGCCGGGGAGTCAGCCGTAAGATCTGAAGACGTTCTAGACGATTTTTTTTTTCTAGTATCCCGTAGTTTAGTTTAGGTTTCTCCTTTTTCCTTGTTCCATTCGAAAATTCCTTCCCACAGCACACAACGATATTTGACCCGATCATCCGGATTCGGATCTTTCATTTTCGTACCCGATCCTGAGAAGATCATCCGAACGATCCGCAAGGAGAAACGCATCCGCAACCGACAACCGATGGCTGCACGTGTCACACTTGCCGACAGCACCAAACCATCAATTGAAGGTCGAGGTGGACCTATCAGCTATCCGGTCATCGACGGCGCGTCCTTCGAGCTTAAACATCATATCGTTTAGCTTATCAAGGAATTCTGCCAATTCCATGGTTTACCCCATGACGATCCTAACGCCCACATCAACCGATTCATTCAGACTACCAACTCGTACAAGCAGAACGGGGTTGATCAAGATATAGTCTGTCTATACCTATTCCCCTATTCGCTTACTCACCACGCTTTGACTTGGTTTGAGGGATTAGAGACCGGCTCTATCTCCTCCTGGACGGATATGGCTACAAAATTCCTTACTAAGTACTTTCCTCCGGCTAAGTAAACCAAGTACAAGAATGACATCATGAACTTCCACCAAGCTCATGATGAATCTATCTACACAGCATGGGAGAGATACAAGAACCTGTTGAACAAATGCCCTAACCACCTTATAGAGAAAACTAGTCAGCTGTGCACGTTTTACAATGGTCTCGCTCCGAACCATCGCATTACCCTTGACGCCGCTGCTCAGGGCAATTTCATGCAACTCACCGATGAGGAAGCTTGGAACTTGATCGAAAATATGACGATGCACCATCACGACTGGAATTCTAGTGAGCACTCCTCATCATCAGCACCGATTGCTGCACCCAATCCATTCCAGACCGAAGCTATCAAATCTCTGACAGAGAAGATCGAGCACCTGATGAAGCAGATCGGCGAAATGAAGAAACCATCCCAGCATCAAATTCATGCATGCCAGAACTGTGCCAACCTCCCAACAGAAAGTTATCAGGTTAAGTACGAGGATCCTGCTGACGGAACGGTTTACTACGCTCAATTTCCGGCTCGCCAACAAAATCCACCTGGTTTCGCTCGAACCTCTCCACCTAGGACTAGAGGCACCCAATACCCACCTAGGAACCAACCACCCTTTCAGCCCAATTACCAACCTAGGTACCCATCTTACCAACAACAACCCCAACTCACCTATAACCAACCACTATCATTGACTGCACCCAACGCAGATCAATCGACCGAACCCTCTAAGACCATAGTGCCCATTACTAGTACGGATGATACCCTCACTAAGTTCATCCAAGGCCAGCACCAAATTAACCAAAAGACTAGCGCTAGGCAGGACCAAACCGACCTATTCATTAGGAATCAACTGGCCGTTCTCAAAAATCTTGAGACCCAGATAGGACAGCTAGCCCAACGTCTTGACTCTAGGCCCCAGGGTAATCTCCCTAGTAATACGGTACAAAACCCACACGTAGAAGAGGCCAAACAGATGAGTACTACAGACAAGAAGGTGGCACCGAGCCAACCTCCCACTCCTTCTCCGGTGAAGAGAGATACTCCTGTCCCGTCGACAGTTGAGTCCCCGTCTGTCCCTACACCACAAAGGGAAGTACGCATCCCGTTTCCCGGCCGTCTTAAGAAAGCCTATAAGGTTAACGACTTCCGTCTCGATGGAAAGTTCGTGGACACCGTGTCCCGAACCCCTTCCAGTTCGAAATACATCCTGAAACTCTTGTCGACCAAGGATAAGGTACCCGAAGTACCCAATATCCCACTGAACGCGGAATGTTCAGCTCTTATAAAGAACTCTATTCCTGAGAAATTAGGAGATATTGGACGCTTTACCCTTCCCTGTTCGATCTATCACTCGGGCATGATACACTCTCTAGCCGACCTAGGAGCCAGTATCAACCTGATGCCCTATTCTCTTTACACTAGATTGGAATTAGGACCCCTTAAACCGACCAAAATGAGTGTCCAGCTAGCTGACCAATCCATTAGATACCCTAAGGGAATAGCTGAGAACATCATGGTTCAAGTCGATAAGTTCCTATTTCCCACAGACTTCGTAGTGATGGATATTCAGGAAGATGTCCATATCCCTATCATCCTAGGTAGACCATTCTTGAACACCGCACGCACTATCATAGATGTTTACTCTCAGACTATCAGTCTTAGATCTCATGGAGAGACTATCACCTTCAAGATCGATCAAGCTGATCAGTCTATCACAGAGCATGCGGAGATATGTGCGATTTCGACAGGAAGAGTTACCACGGATGATGACACTGAACCAGACACCCCTATGTCTGACGAGCCCATCACGATTTCTTTCGACACTGAGGAAGAAGAGATAGAAGAAGAAACTGAGGAAGAAGAAGAGGAGATAGAAGAAGAAGAGGAAGAGCCAGTGGAAGCTACACCTGAGACACACCCTCCGACCGCAGAAATCATGCAGATAGACTATGCTTTAAACTTCATTCCTCTGCCGGAGAGCGACTCAGAGGAACCTTCGATTGACCACTCCCTGGATGATGAGTCTCTACTCAAGCCACATATACCTCCTCGAGGGATTCCACCCCTTGACTCATCCGAGCCTCGATCACATTTTGAGCTTGGAGGTACATCTGGATCAAGCGATGATTCTGATTCCCAGGACGAGAGGGATATCGAGATGGACTCTTCCCAGCCAGTATCACAGATCACCGACGAGTCCCAACCACTCACCAACGCTGTTGAGTTTCCAGATACTTCAGCAATCTGGGGTGATGAGGATGATATCGTTTTCATTGATGTTCCGATCGATACTCGCTCCATTCGCCTTCACCTCACTCCGATCATTCCCTCTCCGATCATTATCCCTCCTCCTACTATAGGAAATATCGAAATCCCGATCGTGTCTGAACCAGAAGAAATGCTTAGTGCTATTGAAGAACACGGGGAGGATTTTCGAACTCTGATTGCGATTATACGAGATTCTACTATTGAATACACGCAACATCAGAGGGATATTATTGAGGACATTGAGACTGAATATGAGGTCTATCAAGCCAACTCCTACCTGAGTCCGCAACATCTAGTTAGTCGCATCAACGCCTTCGCCAACGACCTCGCAGGAGAATCATCAGACAATGATGAGCCTTTCCCCGATGAAGAGGAATTCTATGAAACACAGAAAACCACGTATGGCCAGGTGTATCAAGCATTTATCAGGTCCGCATTTCCATATTCGTGCCAACAGATGGAGTTTCTCCAAAATTTCAGACACAACATGGATTATGCTACTGGGAACCCTGAAAATGAAGTAGATGTTCAGCTAATGACGAATCTCAAAGGACTTCTAGATTCTTTGGCTGATAATGATCACATTGACGAGTCCTCACCACACAGATTTTTCATCAGCTGCACTATCGAGCATCACGCCCAGATAATCGTCGAAAAGTTAGAACAAGTCAGTTCAGACGAAAGAGCACGTGCCATCCCTTCTTCAGTTCCAGAAGGTTTGACGGTTAACGTTGCATATTTCGTCTCTGAACGACTTAAAGACATTTTCGGTTCTATCCTATGGGAGCAGCCCAGACAGCTATTCCACAGTGGGTTGCGTGAGGTCTACAACAGGATGATTAACATCTTCCTGAAACCAGAGCTCACGTATACCGACCATCAGAAACAGCTGATCCAAGGCATACTCAGATCCATTGAAGAACTAGGGAGGGACATCAGCAATGCCACTCATGAGGACATCCACCTACGCTTCTTCGGATTTATGGACACCCTGCGGACAGATCGACCGGTGCGTGAGACTCTTGAGCACGATGGAGCCACCCTTGTGGACACTAATGGACCAATCTCCAAAGCAGTCCAAGATGCTATAATGGATCTTCTATACTTAGAAAGGACTGCTGAGGAGCATTTCCATACCTACCCTCTTCATGTGGCAAGAATCCCAAATATCACAGAAGTCGTCGCACGACATTTTATGAGATTCTACCCACCAAACCCCAGGACACTTCCATTCCGCATCCCAAGTCCTGGGAATTCCTCTTCTGGCTGATCCAAGAGGAAAAGTCGAGCCCTCGACTCTAAATAGAAGCGCTTCTCGGGAGGCAACCCGTGCAATAAGTATCCTTAGTATTAGTATTAGTTCTTAAATTCCAAGAAGTGATATATCTCTGACTATCTTTCACACTTGGGTATCAAAATGCTTTCAAAACACCACTTCAGCTTTTACCAACTAAATCCAGGAAAATAGGAATTAAAACAAGGCATGTGTTTCGAGCATTTGAGGTACTTGCGTGCTACTTTCACGCATTATGCTCGAACTCGTTTAAAAACACATGACTTAAAACCCGTTTTGAATTAAAACATCTTTTCACATTCTGGATTTAGGCACTGTTGGTAAAAAGCTATAATAAGAAGTCGGTAAAAATATACCCAACGTGTTCACACTTACGAGATATCTTCACAAGAGAGTGAAAGAAGTGTAAAGATGGAAGATGAGGCTGTTATTTGTAAGCTGCGTACGCTAATGCCGAAAGATCTTTATGGAGCCACCGCTAAAGAAGAATTCCTGTCAAAGATCTCCTCTTCAGCGCATCTTCCAGAATTCCATCCTTCCACCTTTGCATCGATAGGGGAGTTCTCTCGTTCTCACTCTCGTTTTTGATATGATTGTTAGCTTTAAATTCTCATTAAAGTAGTCTATACCATATCCCAAGCTTATCACTAAGTGTGGGATTCCAGCCCAAAATAAACATTTGAGTAACATTTTCCGATTTGTTCAAACTCTAAGTGTGGGATTTTTCTCAAATCCCAACTCAAGAGAACATTAGGGACAATGTTCCTCTAAGTGTGGGATATTAGCGGTATAGAATACCTTAGGTTTTCTTGTTAGATTCTTATTTCCAAAAGCAAACTCAGAAAGTGTTTCTCAAAATCATAAGCTTAACTTCGACAGTGGAGATGCCACTCATTCAGTTAGCTTAATTTTCATAAAAACTCATTATTTTTCTCAAAATCATAAGCTTAACTTCGACAGTGGAGATACCACTCATTCAGTTAGCTTAGTTTTCATAAAAACTCACGTTTGCTAAAAATTTTCAAAATTTTTTGAGTTAAAATATCTTAAGAAGGAACATTTTCGTACATGAGTAGGGTATTTTGGAAATTAAGAGTAAATAAGATAGGAATTTCTTAGGTCTAAAATGATAATCTAAGAGGGGCATCGCATGGCTAGGCACAAACAAACCCAAAAACTTGCAGTGAGGTATCTTGAGCCAATACAAGCATTCATCTTTAATGCTTCACTATTCGTTTGTTTGAGTGTGCCGATGCATGCATCCGGAATTAGAACTTGCTCCTGGTATGCACTTCGAGACCACATTGGTAGAGTACCGTACGCGGTATAGGTGCAGTTAAATGACCTTGACATTCCTTAGGATTTAACCCCCTTTTTTTCATCATATCTCTTCAAGCCCAAAACCCTTCCAACACTCATCTTTAGTGTTGATGATCCGCTTAGATAACCCTGTTGAGCCTTAGCCTGTTCATTTCTTCCAAAACCCTTTAAACCTTAAACCATTTATTCCACACCCACCAAAACTTATCTTAGAAACTTTCAGCTTGTGGAAAATGATCATTTAAATATCCTTTTTGCTATCACTCCAAATCACAAATACTGGTGTTTACTCAAAATCTCTCGCGTGCATTCCCTTGATAAAAAAATCAAAAGTTGAGAGTTTACGGTGTGAAAAATTGACACCAAGTAAATGCAAAGTTATCAGAAGGATGAAAAAGATGAAAGAAAGAAAAGGATTTCAAAAAGGGCAAAAGAAAGAAACAAAATCCCTAGAAAAGTCCAAAAATAGAAGCAAAAGAAAAAGAAAATAAAATAGAATAAAGCTAAGTGCTTCGAATCTCTCGAAAAATTCCCGCTCTTATAAAAGTCATAAAATCCCCTTGAGTATTTTCAAAAGATAGAAGTCAAAATAGCTATCTTCTTCCCATATTGTTATCCGTTTCCGTTTTCATTAAAAAGGTTGTTTAAATATTGTTTTTCAAAAGTTTAGAAGTCCTAAGATAAGCAAAACCCTTTACAACAATTTCCCACTTATCCATACCCTGTAACCCTCACCTACCATTACAACCCACTCTGAATGTCCTGGGATAGCTAGCACCATCCTCACCTAAGTGGTGGAGATATGATTCTCGAGCAAGCCTATGACGATGGATGTTGCATGACTGGCTTATGAGCGATTTCGTTTGATTAGATTGATAGGTAACCCGAAACACTTTTGAGTGAATTGAGTGACCACCTGGTGAGATCGCCTAGTCATGTATATTGCAAGATCGCGAGAATTGAAAGCATGCCTAAGAGAATCATTTCAGGCCTCTGAAAGGAATACCTTACTTTCGCTTATTTCCAGGATATGTTGCTTGTATATGAGGATGGTTGTTTTTGATATATTTTGACTCCCCCCCAAAAATAAACTCGTATTTTCAAAATGTTTTTCCTAAAAGCAAGTGAGAATTTTGAGTTTTGCTTGAGGACAAGCAAAGTCTAAGTGTGGGATATTTGATGACACGCAAAAAGTCATGTTTTTGTGTGCCATTATCTCACCATTTTGGCCCAATTATTAATGAAAACACTTGAATATGAACTTAAACATCACATTTCATCATAAGGGCTAAAATATAGACGATGTTTCAAGAATCGACAAAAACAACCTAAAAATGAGTAAAACAGAGCACAAACGATCATTGAATCTTCGATTCATGTAATTTAGCACTTTTTGAGCTCCACAAAGAATTATGACCTCTAACTTATGTCATTTTCTTCGTTAGGAAAATACGATCGCGTGGATATAAAGAACGCTCAAAACGGATAAACGACGAAGAAGTTACGCCCGAACGAAGAAACGAAGAACTGAGGGAGCTGGATACGGCTGAACCAGGCCGTATACGGCTGGTCCAGGCCGTATACGGCTGGACCTAGACCGTATACGGTCTGTGCAGGCCGTATACGGTCTGTGCAGGCCGTATACGGCCTGTGCCCACCCGTATACGGCCCAGTTCAGCCGTATTCACCCAATGCACAGCCGTATACGGTCCAGTTCACCCGTATTCACCCTAACTCAGCCGTATCGTGCGTTTGGGCGATAAAAATCTGATTTTTATTTGCCCTTGAGATACGGTCGTGCATTTTGAAGTTTGGATACGGTCTACGGATACGGTTGTGCGAGCTCTATAAATACTAGCCTCATTTTCATCATTTGATACCAACTACACACTTCTCAAGCAAGAAACACTTCAATACTTTCTCTCACTACTCTCTCTCTAGGTTTATAATATAATTAGTGGTAGATTAGTATTTAGTTAGTAGAGGGGCAATCTTGTAATATTGCTTGGCGCATACTAGGAGTTCTGCTCGTGTAACGTTCAAGTTGTATTCAGCTACGCTCTTATTACGGTTATATCTATCCTTTATCTATTTTATTATGATGATTGTTATTACTATTATCATGCTAGATTTAGGATTGATTGCCATGATTAGCGAGTAGTGATATTGCGTGTTTGCTATGATGTAGTTAGTCGTAAATTGGTTGGAATGATATTATAGTGCTTTGATTTACTTTCTATCTATGATTTTAAACCTATCAAACTAATCGCCTTTCAACCAGTAAACGTGATTACGGCCTTTATGATGGGACGTCGCGAACCCCATCAAAGGTACTTAGTTATCTGTGTCAAATATGAACATGGTCTGATTTGTTAAACCGTGTGCACATCGCTTTCTAAATGAACGCTAAGTACATCGTCATCGAGGAAATACTGTTTTCTAATATTGAACGCAAAGTACTCTGTGGCTATGGAAATATGGTTTTCAAACTGAACGCTAAGTACACTGGAGCCGTGGAAATAATGCTTTCTACTTTGAACGCAAAGTACACTGTGCCCGTGGAAATATGGTTTTCTAATTGAACGTGAATAGTGCACTGTTGACAAATTAGGGATTTATTGGGACTTAAAAGTAAGGGCTGGTTTATATCATAGATGGATAATATTATGCTTAAATACGAACTTAGTTAAGTAGTCTGGGTTAGCCTTTATGAAGCAATGTAAAGGTACCGTAAGACGGCTGATTACTCGGTATAGCGTCGACAACACCTCCGGTGTAGTTAACACGTGGAAGCCGAGGAAAAGCCGCAGTTACTAAGCCTTGTGGAATAACGGCAACTCTGTGATCAGCAGAGCTGGTACCGACTAGGTCTTTGGTTCAGCAATGGAAACACCTTCGGTGGAGTACAGTGTGAGAGTCACGGAAAGAGTCGTTGTTATCGGTCTATGTGAATCACGAGTCATGACTCAACACCCAGACTCACAAAACCATCGATAGAAAGTAATCAAGCACACTCTATAAATTTGGTCTTAAATGTTTTATTTAGATTAGATATTACTGTGGGGTTAAGAAAGGTCGGACATCGAGTTGGTTTGTCGCCTTATTCATGCACCCAGGGTTTTATCCCAGATAAGGGTCACTATACCTTCACCGGTTAGTGTTGTGGGCTGGATAAACTACTCCGATCAGAATCAGGATAGCCTAGTTGCTCAGTGACATACTGATCGAGAACTCTATCAGTAGGGGGCTAGTGCTCACTCCACATAATAACTGAAATAAATAAAATACAAACCTTTAGAATACGTTCTCATTCCAACCAATAAGGTTACCGAAATCATAGCAAACACCCCTCTCTTGATTATCTGCTATTTACATTTATTTTATTCCGCTTTAGTTTAAATTTTCTGCCTAAGTATAAAAACAAACAAAAACAAAACCCCAACCAAATCTTTTAAAACCCGCTAGATTGATAAGTACGCCTATTTCGTCCAAGATCAACAATACACTGACTCAAAGAACGACCCTAGGTCATCCTTATTGCTATACACCAGTAGTAACTAGGTATACTTAGGCCCCGCACAAATAAATTTTAAAACTAACCCACCGATCCGCGCCTAGACGGATGGTCCGACGACGGGGTGAGAACCTCGACTGACCGTTTGGGCGCGATCAGGGTTCTCTGGACCACACTAGGATCTAAGAGACACGGAACATGGGAATAGAGGTAGATTAAGATTTAATTCGGACAGACGATATTTTTGAGACAACTTTCGGAATATCCTCGACTTAGATAACACCTTTGTACGCTTAAATCGAACTATTGCCTTGATTATCTTATTGCATGTTCTTCTTTGATTGTTGCCTTAGGATTATCATGATAATAAGATATATTTAGCCCTTAATCATCGTGAACTAATGTGACGGCCCCTATTCGACTGTTCTTCGATATAGTACTGGAAATGCTCGTGGCTGAGTACAAATGTATGGAAGTCGAGAACGACCGAAGGTAGTCATGTTATGAATCGATTAACAAACGTGTTACTTAGGTTTCTATTTTTAGTATAAACCATCCCTGTTTTCTTGCATACTTGAGTAATGTTGATAATTTATATGAATAAAGGATGACATACTATCCGACCGACTAGACCGGTTATTCCAACCTGTTCCAGCGAGGGTAAAACCCGTTTACAAGATTGTTTATTCAACAAACTGTGTCGTGATTCAGACGTGTCTGATGACCGAGATTGGGGAATAGGATTTGAGATTAACTGTTGGATAATATGGACATGCATTTGAGAGAACTTTCGGTGTATGTTTTAATATATTCTGCAACCCATGTGACATTCTATTTGCCTGATTGTGGACACCTCCGCGTTAGCCTGAAAGAAGGACTGTAGAATAGCTCACATTAACCTACAAATTTATCCTCATTAGAACTCCTCTTATTTAACTTCACCTAAATCACTTCATAGTAGACAATCGCTTTAATTGCTGAACGCCCGAAGTAACCTCCACCTTTTAGTTTATCTTAAATTTTAGTTTTAATTTAGATAAACCCAAAACCAAAACCATCTTTCTGAGCCCCAGCTAAATTCATAATAGTTCATAAACCCTATTAGTTTCAATTCGTCGCGCTTTGAAGAACGACTCTAGGTCATACTTATCCTTTGCTAGCCCTTAGATTAGCAATAGTAGTAACCCTAGGCCCCAGCCTTATAAATTAAAAACCCACTGCTGTGCTGCATCTCCATTAGAAATTCCAATGACCGGTGTGCAGCGCAATAGTGCATCAAGTCAAAAGACAGGGAATAAAGGTGAAGATGAGGGTAAGTTGAGTAAAAAGTGAGGATGAGGATTATGATCCAGATGATGAAAGTGATGATAGTGATGATGCTGCTTCACTAGATCATCTCAGTGAGGGTGAAGATGAAGTCATGGAGGTTAGGAATGGCAATCCAATAGTGAAGATACCTATTGAAAAGCATCTACCACAGTTAGGTGGTTCCATTTGTCATGATGAGGATGAGGAAGTTGATGTGAAAAAGGTTGTGTTTTCTGAGCATGAAGAGTTTATGGCTGAATTGGTGAATGCATTGAAATCAAAGGATGGTGAAGATATTCCCAGTGATCCCATGACTGTCCCTAATACACCAATTGAAAAGTTTCCTATACATGACACTTCCACTCACTGGAGACTGAGAGAACCTAAGGTAATTTACTTGTTTTATCAATCTTGTATATTTACTTGTTAATGATTCAGTTTTATTAATAAGCATGTTCAATATGTAATTGTTATACTGAAAGGTATGAAGGGCCACAACAATTGAAACAGTGTCTGTCATATTATGCTTTAGCAAATGGATTTTCCATTTGGTATGAAAGGAGTAGAAAAACTAAAATCATTACTAAGTGTGGTACAAGGCCTCCAAGGATTAAGGATGAATCTAAAGGTAAGCGGAGGAAATGTAAAAGGTATCCCAAGACAAAAAAGCCCAAAGGTAAAGGATGTCAGTGGAGGTTAATGGGTAGATGGATGGCTGAGGAGGAATCATTTCAAGTGATTTCATTGAAGAACAAGCACACATGTTCTAGGAATTATAAGTACGGTTCATTGATCAATTACAAATGGATTGGGAAGCATTTTGCAGACAAAATAAGGCTGAATCCAGAGATTAGGTTAGTTGATATTGCTGACATGGTCCAGAAGAAGTATAATTGCACTGTGTCAAGTCATCAATGTAAAAATGCAAGAACTTATGCTCTAACTGAGTATGAGAAAACACTGGAAGAACATTATGGTATGCTAAGGTCTTATGGTGATGCATTGGTACAAAGTAATCCAGGTTCAACTGTACAACTAGGGGTTACAGTTAATCCTGATGATGTCACATATTTTGAGAGATTCTATGTTTGTTTGAAGGGTCTTAAAGAAGGTTGGTTGAGGGGATTCAGGAAGATCATAGCTTTAGATGGTTTCTTTTTAAAGACAACATGTAATGGTGAGTTGCTTACTGCTGTGGGTAGGGATGCGAATAATCAGATATACCCGATAGCTTGGGCTGTGGTGAGTGTGGAGAATAAAGATAATTGGGCATGGTTTTTAAGGTTATTGTCTCATGACTTAGAAAGTGCATCTGGAAATGAGTTGACCTTGATGTCAGACCAGCACAAGGTAAGAACTACTTGTGTACTTTATATTAATTCAGTTGAATTATATATCTTACATTTTTTTTAATATGCGGGGTCTTATTGAAGCTGTTAAGGAGGTGATGCCCAATGCTGAGCATAGGCAGTGTGCCAGGCACATATATGAGAATTTCAGGAAGCAATATAGTGGAGTGGCATTCAAGAATCTATTTTGGAGAGCTACAAAGGAAACATACCCTGCTGAGTTTGAAGACGTCATGGATGAGGTAAGAAGAGCTAATCCTAATGCTCGTAAATACTTAATTGATAGGAATCCATAGTCTTGGTCTAGAGCATTCTTTTGGTTATATACTGGGTGTGAGGCAGTTGAGAATGGTTTTAGCTAATGTTGGAACTCAGTTCTATTAAAGGTTAGGAATAAACCAATCATTACCATGTTAGAGGCAATTAGAGTTATAATGATGATAAGGATGGAAACAATTAGGGAGATAAGTGATAAATGGGAACTTGATTCACAAGATATCACTCCTAACATCAAAAAGAGGTTAGAAAGGATTAAGAAACAGGTAGGTCAATGGCTATGTATTCATGCTAGTGGAACTCAGTTTGAACTCAGGAATAAATACGGGAAAGCATTTGTGGTTGACATTGGGAAAACAACTGCAAAATGTTCTTGTAGAATGTGGGAGCTTAGTGGAGTCCCTTGTGTACATGTTTTTGCTGCTATCTTTAAGTGTGATGATGATCCAGCAGATCATGTGTCTGCTTGGTTTAGAATGGATATGTATTCTAGAGCATACACAAGTCATTTGAACCCAGTACCTGGAATGGATATGTAGCCAAAGAATGATCTGAACAAACCTTTGCCACCAAGACCCAAAAAGATGCCTGGAAGGCCAAAGAAAAAGAGAACTAGAGCAGCACATGAGCCAAGAGTTTATGCAACAAGGGTACCTAAACATGGTGTGGTAATGACATGACAAAATTGTCTGGAAAAGGGTCACAATGCTAAGGGTTGTAAAAATCCAGCAGTAGAAAAGGTGAAACCACCAAAAAAGAAAGCTGGAAGGAAACCAAAAGATAAGGCAGAGCCAAGTAGTGCATCACAAAGAAAAGGAACTCCATGTGCACTACCATCTGGTTTAATGGATGGTGCTTCTACTTCACAGACTTCTGCAAAGGCTGCATCATCAAGTGGATGTAAACTTGGTGTGACAAGAAGTGGTTTCAGATGGGCTTCCAATTCATCTGCAACCAAGATTGCAGAAACAACTGAAACAGGTATGAATGACACTCTTTTATGACAATAACAACTTAAATTTATTACAATATATCATATACTGTCGCACCCCCAAATTCATGATTAGCGGAAGCATACTGTGGGTGCGACTTGTCGGGTAATCAACAACACAAAGATATATAGTAAATGACTCTACATGCGTCGTTTTAACAAAATATATTAATATAAAAATGTTTACAACACTTGAAGCTAATACATAGCTCGCGTTCTGGAAATGAGTTTTCAATACATAAATACTCTTACAAAATATATTAATGCAAGGAAATCTCTAATGTCTGCATGCTGACTCGAGCTACAGTAATCCTTAGGGCAGTCCAACCTACTACTGAGCACCTGTGATACATGCTAAAAATGGTCAGCTAAAAGTTGGTGAGCTCACAGGTTTGTATATCAAATAACGTTGTATGAACCGCAAGATTTAATGTACTGATTTGCAACCAAGCAAATAAATGATGTATACATCCATGAGCACATAGTATGAGCCTTAACTGAGGTGTCAGGATCCACATTCAAGGACCTGATCGAGGGTGCCTCCCCATGAGTGCCTAATCCACACTCACAAACCTCAAATGCTAATGCGTCCGTTTCACCAGTTACTGCTTGCTAACCCGGACGAGGATTTTCAATCCTATATGGTACCATACACTAACATTCGCGCTACCGAAGTATTACCAAACTATGTTGTGGAGGGCTTAAAATGATTAGTTGTGAAAACCCATGTAGTATATAGAAAATGTTTACACTTGCGTTCACATGTTAAAAACAAGCAATGGATCACACCCCTGAGTGAAAACAAACAGTAAAAGAGGGGCTATAAGACTCACCTGAGTCTGATGCGTTTATCTCAATAAACGTACGTTGCTTAGCCAAGCAATGATGTCCGAAGACCGTAACCTGAGGGCGTCCAAGACGCGCGTTGGTTAATACAAGTAGGCATCTCAAAAGATCACCTATGCTAGTTGATCACAGAACTAGTAATGTCCAAATACATTTGGTTTGTTGTTTTTATTTTGAAAACGTATACGGCCCATTGGTGAGTTTTGTAATAATGATTTTTAAAAGCATTATTATCATGTTTGTCTCGTTGTATACCTACAAAAGTATATGTGTCATATGTTTCCGAGTTATTTCAAATATTGTATTTTTGTCATTGACGTTAAACCAAGTATATCGTGATATTGTCTGTTGAAAAGTCGGTTATGCAAAGTTAGTGTTGGACACTATTTATGAGACAATCACGAAGGTATTATTCATGAGACAATAAGATTGTCGGGAATTACTATTCAAGAGACAATAAGGATTACTATTCATGAGACAATAAGGTTGTTGGGAATTACTATTCATGAGACAATAAGGATTATGAGACGGTTTCAAGTACGAAAGTGTTAGTTAATGCGACAATGATGCTACGACAATAATGCTGCGACAATCAAGTTTTATACGACAATGGTTATTACAACAATGTGATTCCGACAATGATGTTACGACAATGGTGTTTGCGACAATGACATTGTCGCATGTGTTTTGCGAGTATCGAGTCTTTATGCGACAATTGGTTTTGCGACAATGGTATCGGGTCAAGTCTGAGGTTTCGTTTTTGTCTAAGTGTTCATTTTCGTTGACTTGGTCAAATGTGTTCGATTTGACCCGAAACTTTTAGGGAAGTCTTAAATATGTTAAATGAGCTTTAGAAAATTATCGTGACGTTTCGTGGGTCTCTCGAAGTGTCACTTTTACAAAATTACCAAAACAACCCTTTTGTTTATATTTTTCCAGATTTCAACTCGATTGGGCTCTTGGTTTGGCTCATTTTTATTCCAAATCAGGCTCTACCAAAAATCACACATAGCCTACTATATGTCTAGTATATTACCTATTCTTCCTAAGAATTGTAGAGGTTTCTAAGTTGGTCAAATAAAATCGAGAAGGTCAAGTGGTCGGTTTTGGTCCAAAATGGACCTTTGTTCAAAGTTCGGGTTATACACGAACATCCGTGGGTTTTCAAGTAGGGTCATAGAAGAAATTTTTGTAGAGGACTTCAAGAATAAGATTTCTGTATAAGATTCATGTTATAAATCGACCTAGAACTCGAGATATGGATGTTTTGGTGAGTCGGTTTCTGGAAGACAGAAACTGTCTTTATATGTATATATATGAAAAATGTATTTTAAACTTGTATTTGGACATTATCTTGTTGGTGGATCATAATAACATGTAAAGGAATGTGTTTCAAGTAAATATAGTAAAAGATACAAGGTCCTTACAATGAGTATGAAGATCTAGAACCGGAAATGAAGTGAAAACACCAAGAGCTCCGTTTCCTTGCGTTTATCTTCAAAAATGGATGGCGGATGATGGTGGTGCTTATGGTGGTTAATGGGGGCTGTGGTGGTGGCAGAAATTTTGTGGGTAGAGGAGTGGGAGATGAGGGATTGAGTAAGGGAGAAGGTAAATGAGGGATGGGGTGTAAAATGATGATATATGGTGATATAAGACATGAAAGGGGGGGTATGGGAACCCCATACTTATGCAGATTTTCTGCCTAAAATCATGTGGGTCCCATCCTCAAGTGGGGTTTAAATCTTGTTCCCAAAGTTGCATAGTGCGCAGTGTCCGTTTGCCCGATCGTTTGGACGTATTTAGACGTTTAACGTTTAATATACGTGTTTAAAAAACGATTTGTTTTCCGATATTTTTTTTTTGCCGAAGTATTTTATCAAAATACTTATTATGAAATTATAAAATATAACTAGTTTGTTTCGATTATCAGACGCCTTTCGCTCATTTTTGGTCGCGTAGGAGTTATTTATACGATACGAAATACTTATGAAATATTATCAAAATAATATTTAGAAAAACAATAACGTTATTAAATAATTTCATATTATTTAATAAGATGTGTTCACCAACGTCCGTATTAATGTATCGGGATCCACCCGATATGAAAATGCACGATTAAATTTAATCGCGTATGTGTGTGTGTGTGTGTATATATATATATATATAACAATATATATATATATATATATATAATGATACATACAATTAGCCTAACCTAGCACTAGTTACATATATTGACAGATGATTAGGAACTAATAACTAGCCCTAATTTGTCGGGTGTCACATATACTATATATACTATATGACATTCTGTATATATATGATATAGTTGCTGGTACAACGGGTGGAACAAGTGGTGGAAGTAGTGCTAAAGGTGGTGCTAGAGGTGGTGGAAGAGGTGGTGGTGCTGCAAGAGGTGGTGGTGCTGTGACTAGAGGTGGTGGTGTTGTAAGAGGTGGTAGTGCTGTGACTAGAGGTGGTGGTGTTGTGACTAGAGGTGGTGGTGCTGCAAGAGGTGGTGGTGTTGTGACTAGAGGTGGTGGTGCTGCAAGAGGTGGTGGTGGTGCAAGAGGTGGGGGTAATGCTAGGGGAAGGAAGAAGGTAGCTTTTGGAAGGACACTTGGTTTAGCTCTGGTTTAGGTGCATCTGGTGTTGTGTTAGAGAACAATGGGTCAAACCAACCAATGATAGGCACACAAAACTCTGTTAATAATGCACCTGCACACTCTCAGCCTGGAAAGAGAAGGAAATCAAGTGAACATATTGCAAAATAGAAGTTGGCCAAAATGGTGCCTGGACCTGGTAGCACACAACCTGAAGCAATGGATTTGGATTAGTTAGTTTAAGTAGTTTGATCCCACTGAATATTTTGTTGCACATATTGTGTGTAGTTATGTTTATACTCTAACTGTCTTTTGGTGCACAAAAACTCATCTTTTGGTAATTTATGGTACTCAGTGTATGGATCAAAGTATGTAGGTCAATGTGTGTAAAAGTTGATAGGCCTTAGTGTGTAAAACTTGATAATCGTGTTTCTGCTTCATGATGTAATGTATATGTGACTTTGAATGTTATATATTAATATGCTTGTATTTTGGTCAAAACTTTTTTTGAGTTTTTGCCCATGAATTCAAAATGTCATACATACAAGCAATTGAAATAAGAATTACAAATAGAGTTGCAAATGTTATTACAAAACATAAGTTTTAGATGTCATTACAAAAGCTAAGTTGCAAATGTCATTACACAAATAGAGTTGCAATTACAAAAGATAGGTTTCTAAAACTTCTTAAACACCTTGTTATTAAACTGCTAATTCATTACTACCCTTACTTCATGACTATAACCCCTATGACAATACACAACATTGCTACCACTCCAACTAAAAGTATGAACACTTGGTCAAACATTTTTAATTTTGACTTCAATAAAGTCAACTCTTCCACCTTCTTCATAGCCTCGATTTCACCTTCCAATTGCTGGTGTTCACTAGGTAATCGGGCATGCCTTGATTGGTTGAGTGTTTGTAACCTCACTTCATACATAACTTTCTTGTAGTAATCACTCGGGAGTTCATCATCCAAAAATCGGTATTCACAACACAATCCTGATTTAACCTAATATATACCCAATTGCGTAACAAAAAGTCAAATATGATCAAACATTCATGCTAACACTAAACTCAATTGAATGTTATAACGATGTTGAGAAATTAGGTTAACTTACGTTCAAACTTACATCAGGGCATTTTACAAATCGTCTAGCTGGGTTTTTGTCGGTCCATGATGTTCTAACATACATCCTCGCTCCACAGTAGCAATAGTAGAAACGAGGCTCATTTATTTGATTTTGAGAAGATGAACCAGAAGATGACGCCATGGGAACCAGAGAGAATTGGAGGGAAACGTGATGTATGGGAAAAAGTGATCTGTGTGAAATAAAATGAGAGGGAAAAAAAGGGGGATGTATAATATGTAGTTTTCCACCTGGTATCATTACCTGATGTTGCAATACACGTGGCAATCTATGTGGCATTTGGTCAAGGGTTAACCGGTTTGACTTCCCAAATCAGGTAAAGTGCACACGAATTTTGATTTTCCGGGTTCGGTACACACAATAGAACGAATTTTTGATGGATGCATACAATAAACTTCGTGCCTTAGTTTGATACATTTCCCTACACTAAGCCCTTTAAGTATTTAACCCATTTTTTTCTATATTCAAATAAGATATTAAATTAACCATTTTCTCAAACAAAAACTAAGTTTAACAAATCATTAACGGAAATTACCATTTTTTAAATTCATCATCTGTTCATCACACTTCAAAAACAACATATTGTAATATACTACTCCCTCCGTCCCATATTTATAGTCCATGTTTCCCTTTTTGAACGTCCCAAAATAATTGTCCACTTCCAAAAGTAGTATGGTATAATTAACCAAACTTTCTATTATACCCCTACTTTATATGTATGTTAGAAAAAAGGTAGGTAAAAAGTAAGGGTAAAACTATCATAATACTAGAAAAGTACAGTGTAATAATTATGTTTTCTTAAACTGCGTGTTTCTTGTCTGTGAACAATAATTTTGGGACGGATGGAGTAATACATCTACTCATAAGAACAACATTTTTGTTAGTTTTAACTTTTAAGGAATATTTGCCATAGTTTGTCAGCAAAAGTGTGACACTTACATGTGGTTAATGGAATCTAGTAGAGTACCAGCGCAATGCAGTGGTATATGTTATACGTTCGAAATGTAGTATATTGTATTCGTATTGAAACAGTAAGTATTGGAACAATTTTTCGAGTTCCGATGAATATGAACAATTACATAAACGTATCAATACTTAAAAATATAATATTTGTTTACAAGCCACAAAGGTATATAAATATCTAAATGATGATTTTTCATAATATTTGTATATATTTAGTAGAACTTTAGCATCTATTTAGTTGTCTAGTTATCTACTTATGAATATATATACTGAAAAATCGTACATGGTTTCTGGGTAATGATTTGTTTAATTATAAAAGGAATTATTTTCAATCAGTAATTTTGCATATAATAGCTATTAAAGAGTTACTATTACTATATACAGCTGTCATTTGTCACAATAATCTATTCTTTCCAAATTTTTCAAGGGTACTTTTGGTATTTCACATCTCCCTTCTATAAGTTTCAGGACAAATATGCCAAATCTTTTATAAGGGTTATCGATTATAGATGTGGTAGAACACTGATATGTTGTTGACAGGTGCCGTTTAGAAGGGAAGGTACATTTTGAGGGGAAGTATGGGGCAAACGCAACAACTGCATCTAAAAACGAATTTGTATAAGTATGAGCAGTTTTGTTAACATAGTTAAAGTCGCAATGCTGTTACTATGTACGTAGTAACATTTTTTTAGATGCAGTCTCATTATAATGCAATGAATCTGGACGGTAGTTCAAAACCTTTGTTAACATAAAATGGAAACCTTGATCAAGAAAAAAAATGGAAATTTAGGATAGTTCAGTTCGTTAACACAAAGCAGAGCAACATTACTGTATCAACAAATTTTGAAAGATAAAAATAAGCCAGTTTGACAGGAGAAAATTTAGTGGCAACCCAAACAGCTCAATAACTCCTGGTTAATTACTTACTTTAACCCTAACATTTATCCAAATCAGAAAACCCAAAAATTTTCATCCTTATATGTTAATTAAACCTAAAATCAAAAAGGCAGCGCTGTTAGTCACATTAACACATGCAAAACAGGCACCTCGACGTGCATTCTAAAGACCCAAAAGTTGGTCACTAATAAGCGAAATGAGAGTTGCAAGTCACCACTTTACAAGGGGTTTAAAGTTTAAACTATCTCCTATCAACTTCCTCTTGAACCTCACCATCTGCACAAATATCAGATCAAAAACAAAAAAAAAGGTTAAAATTTTCATATAAATACATGTAAATAGAGAAAACAGTCTCGAGTCAATCTTACCCTGAAGACGTACACCTAGGTTGGCTTGAGCATCAGCTTCAGAATTGTATTCCTTCCAAAAATTATAAGAGTAACAAGAAGCCAAAAGTTAGCAATACATCATATAAGATGCAGAGTATTTCATCTCACTACAAAAAAGCCATTCTTATGAGTTAGGAGGCACCCTGAACATACTAGTGTTTTCAAACTCCTAGTTTATTTAATTTTGAAAAAATGACCATAATTTATTTAATTATTCAAGGGAAAAAATATCTGGGTCAAATCAAACTGCCCTAAAAAATAACTCATTTTGATTTGTATTCGTTATCCACCTGCCAGATCTTCATCTTAGCAGCGATAACTTGCATAAGTATCAGTTTGTGTGACTGGAAGATTCATACGACTAGAAACTAATGGATCAGCAAAGAGATTGTGTATGTTATTTAACGAACGGATGATAGAAATAAGTACCCTTTCTACATGACAGATCTCAAAAGACACAAACTTCTCCTTAAGCTCCTTTGCTACTTTGCACAAATCAGTCATGTTTTGAGTTTTGGTTTTCCACAAACCATTAACCTAATTTGTCAAAATTGTTTCAACTCATCAATGTAATCACAGCACGAGTATGTAACAACCAAGAGAAAATATATAGCTGAACGGGGAACAACAAATAAAGAGCTGAATGGATACCTGCATACAAACAAGTTTAGAGTCTCCATGTACGCGAATATGCCTAAATCCCCTTTCAAGAGCATACCGCAATCCTAATATCACAGCTCGGTATTCAGCAACATTGTTAGTTGCAATCCCCAGACCTTCACGCAGACGATAAACCTACAAAATTTTATGTCATAGAGATCTAGACTGGATGATATATTCGATGATGAGTATATAACTTTTAAGTTGAGTAGCTCATACCAGACTTCCATCTACCGCACGTAGCACAACTCCGGCACCTGCTGGTCCAGGGTTTCCTTTTGCAGCACCATCAAACTCGAGAATACATGAACACTGAGTAGAAAGTATGATTCAGTTATTTTATCGCAAGTATGAAAGATCATAGAGACTCAACGGTCAGAGAACTCACACAATGGGCAGAAACTGGTAGAGCCTCAATAAAGCTTTCAGTTTCAGGTAACTTTCTTTGAGGAGCTTCTGCTAAAGAAGTTGATCCAAAATCCGTCTGCAGAAAGAAAACAGCATACATAAACAATAAATTAACATTAGTAACTTTAACTCATCATATTGTAGCTCTCTTCAGGTTTTCTTATAGAATTTGTAACTGTACGTTAAAGGTGAGAACAGATCAAGACAAGAAATGAAATATTTTCAGCTTCCTTAGTCAAACCCCAAATCCAAGACAATTTAATAAATATGATTCAAATATAATCTGACACAAAGATAATGTAATAAAGTACAACTTCTTTTAAAGCATTACCTTTTTGTTCTCAAGAATTTTGCTACCAAGTTTCTCTGTACTGAAATTGGGTTGCTGAAACATGATGAAATGATCGAATACTATGAATGCGTGACAGGGCATGTTAATATTGTAGTTACATAGTACATGACAAAAGACTAAAAGAAAAGACCATAACTATTGTTCAATGTCTAGCAAAAATAAATGAATACGATTATAAGAAGAAGAAACAGCGAGTAAGGTTTTGAAGTCACTTTCATTTTCAAAAATTCTGTTATACTTAGTTTAAAGTATGATTTGAAATTAATACACAGTGGCATTTTCTAATCACTTCCAGGTTGAATTTGCAATACTTCATCCATTCTCATTGGTTTAAAACATGCATACACACAAATTTACCTGGCAAAAGGGTCGTGGACCTTGTAATTATTTTTTTGCAAACACCCATTCTCTAAAATAAGTGTTCGCATTTCAGTATGCATATATGCGCGTGCAGACATAATATATTAAAAGAGATTGGAAAAATATCATTATCTCTTGAGAGAATTGGAAAAGTAACTATAAATATAAGACGTTGAAAGAACTCATGAATGAAATGAAGTAATCTAACCTGAAAAGGACAAGGTATAAGTTGGCCAAAAGTATCACCTTGCACATTTGAAGCACCAATAGAATAAATGGCACCACTAAGTCCACGAGTGGCAAGGTACTTCTCAGCAACCTTTGACAACCGATAGCCTTTAAACACAGCAACATCTGGACCACACAACTATAGAATAACTCAAAATTAAAACCAAATAAATAAACATAAGTTATACAAACGTTTCACTTTCTTCCGATTTAACCCTATAAGTTTTTTTCCTCATGATTTATTCTTGCAAGTTTAAATTTGGTCGTTCAACCCTTTACGGGGATATCTATTCTTTATACTTCAAAAGTTTGATGGTTTAATCCCTTACGTTTAGCTTTTATAATGATTTTACATTTCTAGGTTTATTTAGTTTAATCATGTAACTTTCAAAAGTTTAGTTTAAGTCAACACAAATTTGAAGGATTAGATCAATAGAAAATAACTTGAATGGTTAATACGTTAAATGGCTGAAACTTGAAGAATTAAACCATTATTAACCCTAACTCATAAACTGATAAACTTACAAACATGAATTTCGAAAATTAGCATCAGTCAGTAAGTGATATCAAAGCTTATCAAAACTAAAGATAAAGTAAATACACACCTGACATAGGTTATAAAATACCGATGAACTTTTACAAATACATATTATAAATCAAAATAAGGAACAAACATAAACACAACACAGCCGAACGAGCATAAGTGAAAATGCAGCATAAATTCTTAGATATGATCGAAATATTGCAACAATCGGATTAGATACTAGCCAGAGCTAAAGATACTATAGCTTCAATATTATTAAATACTTCTGAATTTCATAATATTAACTAATGATGAATAATAAAGCTTACCAGAGATTGGCAATCATCTAAACTTTTGTAAACACCAACAATGTCTCCTTTCCGAACGACGTAATAAGCGTCTTTCTCATCCTCCATTGATTTGACGCTTAACAATTTTGCCCTAGCTATCAACAGATACCAATTGTTTAACCTGATGAAAGCATAATTTATTAAGTGCAATAGTCAGCCATTTTACAGATAGATAGTGCAGGAATAGTTATAAAAAAGAAAGGGGGCAGTCGGAACCCTAATCATTCTCCTTCATTTCCATTACTGAATTCGTAGTACAGTAGGAAAGGAAAAAATTATAGATAATAAAAAAGGTAATACGGAAGATGATCAGAAACATGCACGAACCTATAAAATCCAACAAATTGCTACAACGGTTTAGTAAGCGGGAAGAAATGTCGGGATGATGATCGGATTGTGCTACGAGCTACAAAGGGTTTTGGGTTTATTGGCGCCAGACTTCTTTACCTTTCATTTCTTGGTTGATGTTAGTATTATTTCGACTGAGTTAATTACACGCATTGTACGTTGTATTTTCTAGTAAAGATTGACTCTTTTACCTTGATTTTTGCATGTAATAATTTGAAAAACAAAAATATACTGAGGATTAAATAATGATGTTAAATTTTAATATCTTTTTTTTAAAAAAGTTTATACTTATTTTGGAATAAACTAATATAGAAAGGTGGACACTTATTTTGTAACAGTACTAGTTTTTTCATATTTAGCTATTATTATTATTATTATTATTATTATGAGGGAATGGTTCGGGGAAAGGAAAAGGAGAGGCAGGGAACTATTTTGCATATTTGACAAAGTTTTAGACCTATCCGGAAAACTGCGAGAGAAAATTTCAATAATTCTTCAAAAAAATAAGTCGATCAGAAAACTTGTTAATATACAAGATTAAGGGCCGTTTACTTCACTTCACTTAATGGACTGTTTTTATTATAAGTGTCAAAATGAATGGGTCGGGTTAGGTCGGGTCACGGATTTAGATAGGTTTGAATCTAAATGGGTTCAGGTTTAGATGAGTTAGTTAGAATGATGAGTCTAAATGGGTCCGAGTCAAATGGGTCTCAGGTTGGGTCGACCCACGGGGTTTTCACCAAACTTTTTTTTATTTGAGTGAAAAATGAAATGAGGTGGAAAAAAAAAATTACCCGCTAGACCCGTAGGTTAATTGTTACATAATTGGAAATTGTATTGAAAAACCCAATTCTACCCATCTAAAAAATGGGGAGGACCCAACAAACTCATCCCCTCCTTATATTAACCAAATTGATTCATAATCAAACAATGAGTCTAAAATTGTCACCTCTAGTTTTTATTATTTAGTTTTTGAATGGTAGAAATATTTATATTAGATTAAAAAACCATTAGCAAGGAGCTAAAGGCAACCTTAATACTTCTTAATCCAGACAAATAAATTGTTGTTTCTTTTTTACTCTATCTGAAAGGAATGTCTGTTTCTGAAATAGGAAGAAACATAAAGAACTTACCAATAAGAGGTACATAATGATAAATATACATTATTTCACTATTTTTCTCCAATAGAAATTGAACGCGTCCTTTCTTCTTCAAACTTTATACTATTTAACTTCATTTTTTTGGTCAAAAAATTACATTTACTTAAACAGCACTTGTTATAACTAGATATATTTATCAAAATAGACATCACATGCAAATAGCACTTAATAGTAAAAAAAAAAAAAAAGTAAACAACCCTTAAGTCAAATTGCTAAAACAACCTAAGATGCAATAATAAATACACACAAAATACACTCGATCCAGTAAACAATTAATACTAATTTTTTATATTAAAGAATAAAATCGAGATTTACAAATACATAAAAATTGTAAAAAAAAATAAGATGCAGTAACAATATACAAGATGCTGTAAAGTAGTATTAGTTGATTTTTCTATGACAACACATAAAATGCTAAAAAAAATAAGATGTCGTAACAATATGCAAGATGCAGTAAACAAGTACTAGTAATTTTTCGATTTCAAATATAAATCAATATGTGGAACACATAAAGAATGCAAAAATAAAAATGTATGATGTAGTAACAAATAAAGATGCAGTAAATAATACTAGTACAAATATATATCAACTGAATTTAGGATGCAGTAACATAAAATGCACTAAAAATGAATGATGCAGTCAATTTTTTTTCAGATCTAGAAAGTAGATCTAGATCTATGAAATTCAGATCTAGATCTATAAAGTGGAGATGCTAGTAAAGATGATAACGTAAGTGGTGATGACGGTGGAGCGGCGTGTCGCACCCCCAAAACACGTGGCAGCGGAAGTAGGAGGTGTCATGGGGGCGCCGACCAAATTAAATATCACAACACAAAAATTAAAGCAAACGACCTCTATATGAGACGTTTGAAAATAGTTACATTACAATAATTCAAATGTTTACTAATATATCTGGAGTTCGCACAAACCGTTTAGAAATTTCTAATACATTACTGAATTTACAAAATACAGCTACATGCAATCTAATCTCTTGATGTTTTGAAAACAATACGACTCGAGCTAAGCTTTCCAAAAGCTTCATACTGCGGCGGGTTACCTGAGAAATACATACTAAAAGGTCAACATAAAGTTGGTGAGTTTATAGGTTTGTTAAGTAATCAGTTGCTAATATGATCCACAAGATTTCACAAGTTTGCATCATTCGTCAATGATAAGTAAAAGTATCGTTAGCCAACGACAAATAGAAGTATTGCATATTGAAATATAAGTATACCCGAGTCTCATAGTTCGAGCTTAATGTTGTTTGCCTCCGGTAAGTGTACTAATCCGATACACTTCTAATTCACAAATAATATTGCGCCCGTGGGTTGGCTAGCGCGACTAGCCCGGACAAGGTTTGTCAAACCCTGATAGTACTATCCAATAATATTCACGCATATATTAACGAACTATGATAAGTAGAGGACTTTCGTGGATTATCATCAGGTCTCATGCAATCCGTACGAAAAGTTGTTACCAGTACTTGTGATCATAAAGCAGTTTATAAAACAGTTGTATGTATTCTCACCCCAGTGAAAAACAGTAAAAAGAGGCTATGAAACTCACCAGAGTTAAGCGAGTAGCAAGCAATATCAAATATTAGCAAGTAGTGGGTGTTCTCGTTCCCGTGTGCAACCTCCTAACGCCCTAAACGTATGAGGTTATATAAGTAGATGTCTCAAAAGACCATCTATAGTGATTGTATAAGTGGGGGTTAATGTCTACTTAAGCCAATCGAGTAGGTGGGTGGTTTATGTCCACCTAAAGCTAGTTCATCAACTAGTATGTCCAAATAAGTTGTTTCGAGTTCGTTTATCAAAAACGTGTACGGCCCGTTGGTGAAAGTTTGTAATGATAATTCTTTAAGACATTATTATCGAGTTTGTGTTATTGTAAACATTGTCATAGTATGTATCATGTGTGGTTATAAGTTGTTACCCAAGTTCAATACTTAGTGAAAAAACAAGTTTCATACTTTTTGTCTTTAGCGACACTAGTAGCGACACTAGGGTCAGTGTCGCAGGTCATGCGACACTAGGATAAGTGTCGCAGTGTATGCGACATTAGGTCGCAGGTCATGCGACACTAGGATAAGTGTCGCAGTGTATGCGACATTAGGTTAAGTGTCGCAGTGTATGCGACATTAGGTTAAGTGTTGCAGTGAGTGTTGCAGTGAGTGTTGCAAGATAGCGACACTGAGCCTTGTGTTGCAGGTTCAAATCAATTTCAATTAAGTAGCGACATAGTTAGCGACACTTAGGTAGTGTCGCAGGTAGTGTCGCAGGTCATGCGACACTAAGGGTCTGGTCAGATTTTGATTTTTAGCCCAAGTTTTATCAAGTGTCGGTTTTTCATTTGGAAAACTTTCTAAATTTAGTTTTTGGTCCAAGTTACTAAGTCACCCAAACCCATTTTTATTACCATTTTCCAAATATAGTAAGTTTTTAGAAATCGGGCCGCTTTTGTTGACTTGGTCAAACTTACTCGGTTTGACCCAAAACTTTCACCCAACCCATATTTCTGTTCATAGAGTCCAAATAAATTTTCGGTTCATGTCGTAGTTCACCAAAAGTGTCGGTTTTTATAAAATTTCCAAAACAGCCCCTAGTTATGTTTTCGGTTTTTGTCGGTTTGTTTCGCCCTAGTTCTTACTAACTTCTGGTCTAAATTAGGTCTCACAAATTTTACCAACTGATCATCATGGTTTCTAGTCTAACATATAACTTTTACAGCAACTATAGTGTCCATTTATATAGGTAATTAATTTTGCTAAGGAATCGAACTCGGTTTTCGAAAACTTTCAGACCAGGCTCAAAGATCCGGTTATATCTAAAAATCCGTAGATTTCTGGAAAGAGCCAAACAAGAACTTTTTATAGATCTTTTCAATACACAACTTTCAAAAAATAAATCGTTGTCCAACTCTTCCTAGAACTCAAGTTATGATCGATTTTGTAAGCTATAACATTCTAGACAGATTCATCACTTTTATATAAAAACTTCAAAAACGTATTTTAACATATATTTTGAACTTAATCTTGTTGGATGAGTCAAATAACATCAAAATTAGTAATATTAGAAGTAGTTTAGTGTTCTTACAATGTTATTTTGAAGATAAAATGACAACTTGATGATGAGAGGTTCTTGTTGATCCTTTTCCTTGAAAGTTCTTGCTAAGAAGTGAAAGATTTGAGTGGTGGTTTATGATGGTTGTGTGGTGGGTGTTAGGTGGAGATGTGGTGGTGTTAAAAATCTGGAAATGGAAGTGTTAGAGAGAGTTTGAGAGGGAGAGAAAATTGGTTGGAGTGTAAGAGTGAAATGGGTGCATGTAATTCAAATGGTGGGAGGGGGGAATCATCATGATTCGAAAATGCATGTAGATTGAGTGGTGGGAGTGGGGTGGCGGGCCCCCTAATGGGCCCCCACTGATTTTTGTGTGATTTTAATTTGTGTTTCCAGACTGTGTTGCGTACGGTGTTCGTTTATTCGTTATTCGGTTTAAACGTTAAATCGCGTAACGTTATTTTGTGTCGTTTTAATTAACGATATATTTGAGATGTTTTTCCATTAAAGTATTATAAAAATACTTTATTTTGAGTTGTCAAAATCTTAATTAGGGTTTCCTTTGGTTGCCGGGTTCAGCTTGCGCGTTTTCATTGCGTTTGAGACGTTTTAATCGAAACGTCTAGGTTTTTCGTGTATTATTATATTAAAATAATAATATATGATAAATAACTTCTATAAATAGATTTAAGTTATTTACAGAAATGTTTTCACCAACGTCGTATTTATACAGTGTCGGACTCCGTCCGGTTATTTTGCACAATTTCACCAATTTGCGTAAGCGTAATTACAACTAATTACGTAGCGTAATATAAATCAATTACGAGAGTGTATATTCACATAAATATACAAATAGTTACAAGTAATTACAAGTATTTATCCTAATACTAAACTAAACACACGTAATTAGGGTTTCTAGTAGGTTAATAAGTAACCCTAATGTGAGTGCCCTTACTGTGGATCTAAATGATTGATGACAGCAATTGAATTGCGGAAACAAACAATCACAATAAACAAATATAATCGCAAACCAAAATCGAATAAACAAATCAAGATCAACTTTGTATTGATAATTGTAACCTATTAGCTTGTTTACATACTTGCAATTTCGACAAATGGTGCTAGGGTTTCGTCAACCCTAGCCTAAAACCCGTAGGTTTATATTTATACTAAACGGCAGACATGCGACACTCCCTAAGTGACACATGTGGCCACCTTCATGCGACACTACCTAAGTGTCGCTATGCGACACTAAGGCAAGTGTCGCCTAGACCAAACTAAGTGTCGCTAATACAAAAATGACTTTTCTATTACAATTAATCAACGACACTTAGAACTCAATAGACCAACTGACTGACACACTAAATGTACCAATAAACTCCCCCTTGTCAGCAGCTTGGTCTTCAAAAAATCTTCAAATCTTCAAACTATTTCCAGCCAGCTGGGAATACACCACCAGCGTGTATCCCATTTGCTAAGCAGATACCAACAATCTTCTGAAACTTAATGGCTTCAGTTCTATCCTTTGCTTTGAACTGAATCTTGTTCTGATGTAGTTTCTTCATATCTTGTTCAGAGAGATTGGTCAAATACACTAAATCTGTTTCTCTTCAGACCCCACATAGACCTCTTCCTAGGCTGTACAACATCCCATGTTGTTTCTTTTCAGCCCCTAAATTTGCATCTGTTGAAGACTCTGGATCCGTAGTCGGTTCAGAATTAGGAACAAAAACGATCACAGCTTCTCCTGTAATATCATCATATTCCCAATATAGCAACCTATTCAAAAAATCCAAGGAATGATCTCTAGAGGTATCTTCTGTAAGCATTTTGCTGGTGGATAGATCATCCTTACAATCGGTTGTCGTGTAACCGGATCCAACTTCTTTTTAAACTTATATCTCATACCCAGCGTCGGTTTAATCATATTGTACTTCTTGCTGTTGATTTCCCGACGAATGATAACGTGGAAGAAATCTACTCGTGAATCTCGAGCACGGTTAATCAAGGGTATCTGAGATAATCTTTGAAGTTCACATTTTGGCTGAGTACTTATTCGATAAAACTTCAAGTTGAAGTACTTAATGCCATCACTCCTTTTGATCATGAATACTGAATTATTTTCATCGAACTTCCAGCTTTTGATCAAACATGTATAGTCAGTTCTGACTTTGTAAAATTGACAAGTAACGGGTACCTCAACTCTAGGTTTAAACACTAACTGAGGTTTTGATGTTGATTGTTCTGCAGTGGAGACTGAAGGCTCAGTAGTTTCTGCTTCTGCTTCATCCTCTGAAGAATCAGATTCAATAATTGGAGCATCATCATAACATTCATCACTGTGGAGCTCCTCCCCCTCAACTTCAATGTCATCATTCCCTTCAAAATACCAATCCTCTGCCATTGGATCATTTACCACTTCTTCCTCAGGTATTGACGTATTTTCATTCATCATACGTTGAAGAAATGTAAGATCTACATATGAATAATCAACCGCAATTGGTCTCGGTTGACCTTGAACCTCAACACAGTAATCCAAAGATACATTTTCATTGATCGAAGAAGCTTGTACATTTTCTGGTTCTAGGGGAGGTGTTACATTTGTTTCCAAGGTCCTGGGACCAGCTTCCCCTGAAACAATTGTAACGGACTCCAACTCTAACAACCTAGACTGTAGATCTGTCACTTGAAGCTTTAAGTCATCAACCTCATCAGCCTTGGACTTTAATTCCTTGATTTCTGCAGCCTGAACTTGAATAATGGCATATTGATCTTCAAAACGTTTGTTCATCTGTTCGATCTGAGCAAAAAGTTGTAGAATAGAAGGAAGCTGCTGCTGAGATGGTGGTTTTGCTGTTGTTGATGAGTGGTTTGCTGACCAGGTTCCTGAATGACCACCCCTGTGCGCTGGCACCTTCTGTGGGGCAAGTTAGCATAAGAGGGAGCGGACCCAGCTGGTCGTTTGCCCGGATTGCTCAGGATGTGAACCCTGCCCTCAGAAATGCATCTCAAAATACACTTAAATCGTTTCGGATAAACCATTTGAATTGCATCTAAAGCCTCATGAGGAGGCACATCACCCTCAGAATCGGGTGGTGTGGGTCCACCATCATCATCATCCTCGGCATCAACATTCTCAACTTGATCGATGTCATCTAAATCTTGAGCTAGCTCTGTATCGACCAAATCATCCTCATTCACCTGAGGGATCTCGACATCCTCAAACCCATCATTTGGTGGCGCAATATAGTTTTCGTTTACTATGTGCCCAAATAGCTCCCTATCTGCCAAAACTTGTTCACCTTTTGGCGCTAACTTACAGTCATTGAAGACTCGTAAGAGCATTGGCGTCGGAACCAACAGCGAGCGCTGATCTGGAGCAATGTTCAGATTCAAATCATTCAATAGTAGCTGCACAAACCTCGGATACTGCAGCCACTTATCTTTCCCAGCTCGGATGTTCTCAACCATATTACCAAAGATATATCCGCTAAAATTGTAGGGCTTGTTGTAGACTAGTGCCAACATCAAAGATAGAGTCAAATGACTCGCAGCATCGTATCCACCTTTCCTTGGAGATAAGCAAACAATAACGATATGGCATAGATATCTCCAAACCCTGCACAGATATTGTTTCCGAAAGTCGGAGAGCTGATTTGCAGGATAACCCATCCGTTGAAGGCCACCATAAATAAAGGTTGTCTCAAGCATAGTTGGCATCGCATGTGTATCGTTGAATTGGAGAACTCGGCGAACAAAATTCTCGGTAATCTCAATCTCCTCGCCAAACATAGTGGAAACAATCTTTGGTACATCACCTTGTGTTCTGATAAAGGCGTGATCATAGAATTCCTCGATCTGATTCATGTACACTGGAGTGGATGCGGTGATAGCGTAGTGAATCCTCGATCGGCGTAAAAACTCAATCATCGGTCGGAATGGGATTGAGTTCGCATGCGTGGACTCCAAAAACGCAACGATGTTGTGGCGTGTGTTGGTGTGGTGATAGTAATTTTGCAGACCTGCCATCTGTAAGCTAGAATACCGAAAAAAATAACCAGAAACATCGTTATAGGATTAGCACAAATATTCAAAAATTTAAACAAAATTATGATTTAGGCGTCACTTAGGAAGTGACGCATAAACATTACCGACACTTAGGAAGTGTCACATGAAACAGTGTTTAAAAATCAGAAATCAAGTATAGCGTCACTTAGGGTAAGTGACGCTATCAGGCGTCACTGGTGTAAGTGACGTGGCCAAATTATGCGTCATTAAATACGACACTAAGGAAGTGTCAGTACAAAATTATGCGTCCTTTAGCATAGTGACGGTAACCTAAGTGAGTCACAGGAAGTGACGGTATAAGTGTCGGTAAAGATATGGGCGTTACTAAAGGAGTCACTTAGGGAAGTGACGCATAGATGGGCGTCACTCAGACGAGTGACGGTCTAATTAATGATACAAGCATATGCGTCACTAAGGGAGTCACTTAATGAAGTGACGCAATAAAGAGCGTCACTGAAGAAGTGACGGTAAGGGTTCTAAATTGCCAAATAGCGTCACTTAAAGGAAGTGACGCATGAAGTAACGCAACAATGAAGATCATCGTGTCACTGTTCATGCCCAGAAATCATAACGAACGAATTTAGGGGTTTTGAAAAATAAGTTATCCAAAAGATGCGCAATATCACGCTTAGAAAAACACATCAAGTTATAACGTGAAACACTAACATATCAATCCCTAATTCGTATGATTTCGAAGAAACCCTAAAATCGTAGCCCTAACTAACGATTAAAGCATGAATACTTAATGAAAAGGGTGAAGATGTATACCTAAAGATGTGTAGTCAAGTGGGGAATAAGAATGTATAGGTCGTTTGCACGAACAAAGCTTCAAGATCCACGAAAAATACCAAATTGTCGAACAGTCTAAGTGACGCTCAAACGATCGCAAGTGACGCAATGTCAGAGCAAGTGACGGGTATTGAATAGTGTAGGTGGTGAAAATGAGTGTCGGTTTGAGGGGTATTTATACCGAAACCCTAGTGCGCGTCACTTAACCCGACACTCGTAGCATCACTAGTAGTGTCACTAGTTGCGTCACTTCTAAGTGACGCATCAAATCACTCATTGAAAAATTTGAGATTTTTTTATCGATTTTGCGTTTTGATTTCGGTACTCAATTTGAAAGTAAATGTAACTCGGCTTAATCACAACATAAAACCAAAACTATTAAAATAAAATAAAATAAAATAAAATAAATTAACACAAAATGCACGCAAAATTACAAATATAGAATTAACACATTCTTTTTAGTGACGGAGTTGATTGAGTATGGTTAGGGATCATATCGGAATAACATGCAATTATTAGGAACGATAAGTGTTATTTCGATCATCAGTATATTTATAAAAATTACTTGGCATGCTAAAAACACTATTTATAAAAATTATTTCAAAATGACTATCAGTATATTTGTCCTCTTAAACATGTTACACTCACATCTAGGAGCTAATTTTATTATTATTCGTATGTATATTTCGTTGTGGTCCCCACGATGGATATACATCTTAATTTAAGACATAGACCATGCTTCCATTTACAGAAAGAATATAAGAAAATCAATTTTAAGAATCAAGTCAGCGGTGACAGGTCCGTACTTATGTACAACAGAGCGACATAGCTTGATTCAGGTGTTAAGCAAAACCAGACTTGGTCAAACCATTTTGGCAACCTCGTTAGGTATCTTAATTTTTTAAAGACTTTGCAAGTACTTTGACTTGTGTTTGCTTAATTTTTAAGTATATATTAACAGAAACCAGGTCTATACTTACGTGTAACAAAGGAAACTGTCAATATATACCCCCAAATGATATCAAATAAGCTTCTTCCATGAAAACATGTCTAGCATAAGTAAGATATTAAGACTTTTGTCATACATCTAACGGTGTGATACCACTTGAAATAAACAATTGTATATTAGGCTTTTTAAGAGGTCTCAAAGAGTTTTGTGTAACATGCCTACTAATATATCGTATGATGAAGACAATGTTTATAAAAACTGTTTTCAACATGTCAGATAAATCTACTGACACATCCAAGATAAACCTTAAAATTCCATTTTGTGCATGTTACCCGATGTACTATCATATCCCAAGTTGTTTACAGACACAACTCAACGTCTTTTTTAAAATGTAGCAACTATGCATTTCTTTGATACTAAAAAGTATAAAGAGTGGCAGTTGCTTTTTTTTTTACACACATAAAAGCAAGTAAATTTACGTTCCAAGTTACAAATTACTTTTTGGTCACAAAGAACCTTAAACCAATCATATTGATTAGTTCATCAAATCGAGTACACGAAAAAGCTTTGGTGAAAAGGTCGGCATTCTGCTTTAGGGTGTCTATGTATGTGGACAAGGTCTATCAGGTGTTTTTCATAGCAATCCCGTATAAAGTGGAACCTAAGTTCTATGTGTTTAGTCTTAGAGTGCTGTACGGGATTGCGTGTGATAGATATGGCAGCAATGTTATCTATGTGAATAGTGGTCATAGAAAGAAGTAACCCGTAATCACGCAGTTGATGCTGAATCCATAGAACCTGAGAGCAGCAACTGGCAGCAGCAACGTACTCAGCTTCTGCGGTTGAAAGAGAAACTGTAGTCTGTTTCTTGCACTGCCATGAGACCAAGCGAGATCCGAGAAATTGGCATCCACCAGTGGTGGACTTCTTGTCTATGCTGTAGCCGCTATGATCAAAATCCGAATAGGCAGTAAGAGCGAGGGATTTCTCATTTGAATACCATAGACCAAGGTTGGGTCTATGTTTGATATAACCAAAAATTCGCTTCACCGCCTTCATGTGAGACACCTTGGGTTTGGCTTGAAAGTGTGAACAAACGGATACCGCGAACACAATATCCGGTCGAGAGGCAGTCAAATACATCAGAGAACCTATCATTGAACGATAGTCCTTTTCTTTGCAATCTTCTTCATCCTCAGCAAGTCTAAGGTTGTGATTAAATTCGATAGGAGTCCCATAGGTTTTACAATTTAGCAAGTCGTATCTAGTCAACATGTCATTGACATATTTTGACTGATGAATATAAATACCTTTTGCAGACTGCTCAACTTGTACACCTAAAAAGAATTTGAGCTCCCCCATCGCACTTATCTCAAACTCAGACTTCATAATTTCCTCAAAGTTCTTGCACATTGCCTCATTTGTAGAGCCAAAGATAATATCGTCCACGTAAACCTGCACAAGTAACATATCTTCTCGATCCCCAGTCTATTCTTTACGGATGAACAGAGTACTGTCAATGTTCCCTCGAACAAAACCATGCTTGATTAGATGAGTAGTGAACCTCTCGTACCAAAGCCTCGGAGCTTGATGAAGACCATATAATGCCTTGTTCAATTTGCATATATATTCTGGATGCTCAGGGTCTTCAAAACCTGGAGGTTGTTTAACGTACACATCCGTATCCACTTTTCCATACAGGAAGGCACTTTTAACATCGAGTTGGTTAACACGGAATTCCTTGAAAGAAGCGTATGCCAAGAAGATACGAATTGACTCCAATCTTGCCACAGGAGCAAATACTTCATCATAGTCCAAACCCTCAATTTGACTAAAACCTTGAACAACCAACCGTGCTTTGTTACGAATCACTATGCCCTGATCGTCCATCTTATTTCAAAATACCCATCGAGTGCCAGTTAAGTGGGCACCTTTGGGTAACGGAACTACATCCCAAACGTGTATCCTGTTGAACTGCTATAATTCTTCTTGCATGGCCTCAACCCAGGATGGATCTTTTAAGGCATCATCAACCTTCTTGGGTTCAATTTGAGATAAGTGACATGAATTTATCTGAGTAACCAGAGTCAACATTTGCTGATTTGGATTTTGTTTCACTTGTTGTCTTGTTTGAACTGCAGCATTAGGATCACCAATAAAATTATCGATGGGGTGATTCTTGTGTACACGTGTCACTGGGATTACTTCCGGTGCAAGTACTAACTCCAAATTGTTCATATCCCCTTCAGTGGCAGGAACAGTTGTAGACTCAGGAGCAGTAGAACTTTCAGGTTGCACGGGTTGTTGTGGTTCCTCATCTTCTTCATCATGAGCGTTAAAATGGGTGAAGACCGTTTCTTCTTCTTCGGCTTCCTCTAAAGGAGGCATATTAGGATCATCAGGAAGATCTTTTGCATTGATCATTCCTGAAGTTGAAGGAGCAGTCGATGATGGGGTAATAGGAGATGGTTCGGTTGTAGTAGGTGTGGGAGTGGGTGTTGGAGTGGGTGTTGGAGTAGGTGTTGCATCAGATGTGTCTTGACATAGACTGATGTCATGAAGTAGGGTGACCAATTCTTCCTCTTCATCTTCTTCGGGCATGTTGAAAGAGTTAAAAACATCCTTATAGTTGAACAGCCAATCCGGACCCGTTCCTTGAGGAGGATCCGTGTAACGCAAGCATTTTACCTCAAAATGCTCCTCCACCTGGTGTGTTGATTTGATGTAAACTCTTTTGTTTGGAGAATTAACTGAATAACCAAGAAAAATCCCTTCAACAGCTTTATCTCCAAACTTTGAGACTTTTTCTTTTGGGATCATAATTGATGTTGCTTGTGAAAGCGTCTAGTTTTAATATTTATAAATAGAAATACCTTATTTATACTTTTCACACAACCAGGCAAGAATACCCGATCGAATGTTAGTATAGACTTAGTAAGGCCGAGTCGGTCTCAGGAACGGTGGTTTATTTATATAAATAGAAAATTAATAATTAAAACAGTAAATAGGGAGACGTTTTAGTTTCGTGCGAACATATTAATTGTAACAATAAATAAAATAAATAAAATACTAAAATTAAATGACAGATAGGAAACAATAGGAAGGAACAAGTAACGGCGTATTGATTTCCACTTAAATTCATATATTCCGATTCATTGCATATTGATTATTTAATTGTGATATCTTTTATATCAATTTAGTCACTAATCAAAGATTCCAAATTGAAAGTAACTAGCCAACGGTTTGAGTCTAACTAATTTCTATAACTTAGGGTTCCACATCAAACATCAATCCGATGTCACAAGGATAGTGCTCTATTGTGTGTTTTGCCCTGAATTATGCATTAAATGTTCATGATTAATTATAATTAACCCTATTGGTATGAATCAACAATACCTAATAATTTCTTATTGTCTTAATCATTTTAAATTGTCTAATACTTAATTTCTTAACCTCTCAAACTCAATATATTAAGCAATGGTCAAAAACCTAGATTTAGTAACCATCAATAATCAACAGTACTCAAGGAACTCAATCTCATCAATACCATTAATCACGTTAAGAAATATTAACTTACAATCACCAATAATTAAGGTTCAACGGGTAATATAATAATCTTCAATTAAATAATTTATTCAATATGCGATTGTAATCGTTCAATAATCATAATCTAAGCTTCATTAATTATACAATTACTCATAATGTTCAATTCATCATAAAAGCTATGAAACTCAGATTAATCAACATCAAATTCATCAATGAAATCGAAATAAATAGAGTAGTTACAAACCAAAAGACGAATCACGATGAATTAGAATAAATATGCTTTAATCTTGATCCCTCGTGCCTCCAAATTACTCCTAAAAGTCGTAGAAAACTCTCTGAAGTTGAACAAAGTCGTAAACAATAAACCCTAGCCGAACCTCCCTTTTTAGGGTTTAAAAAAGCATTTTATACTTTTTGCCTAATCAATCCATCCGGCGTATGGATTTCCATACGGCGTATGGATTGAAAGTAAGCCCAGCCCAGATCCGCGTAACCTGGGCTTCCACCGCCTCATTCCATACGGCGTATGGAAATCCTTATCAGGGATAACAAAACCCGACTTCAAGATCACACATTCTGTTTTTGTGATTGATGTGGTATAATCCTTATCACAGACTTGTGAAATGCTCAGCAAGTTGTGAGTGAGTTGAGCCACATAATTCACATTCTCAAAGTTAACTCTCCCATTAGTTAGCGTTCCCTTTCCAGTAATCATTCCTCCAGTATCTCCAGCAAAGGTAACATGTCCTTCGGCGTGTGGTTTAACATCCGTCAGAAGAGACACATCGCCAGTCATATGTCGCGAGCAGCCACTGTCCATATACCATTCACTATCTTTAACATGTTCTGACTGCTGCAACACATAAAAGTAAGGAGATTAGTGAGAAACGGTGACCCAAGCCTTTACAGACTTAGGTCTACCAAGGTCATCAAGAATAATCACATCAGATAGAACCTTATTTTTCAATAAATTGGAATTTTCATCTAATGTGTTATTGTTGATGACGGAAGAGTCACTAGCAGACTCCTTTCTCTTCCAAACTTTAGATTGTTCGGAAGTTGGTTTGGGAGTAATGTCTGGCTTTTGTTTTGGCAAGGGTTTTTGCCCAACATTACTTTGCTTTTCAACAGGCTTGGGAGAGTTAGAATAACACCTAGGTGGTGAAAATGAATTTCTATAAAAGGAAGTTATAGGCATATCTCTCCCATAGCGCTGATGAGAAAGCTTGGGACAATCACGAATTAAATGTCCCTGCTTCTTGCAGTAGAAACAGGAACGATTCTCAACAATCGGTTGAGGCTGAGGATTTATCGGAGTAGATGGTGAGGCATTTTTAGAACAAGCACAGTGTGTGCAAGTTTGAGAAGATGTTTGCCTCGGTTGATTGGTTGAGGGTGAAGGTTTTTTACAAGAAATTCTTTCATTGTTCATATTTAAGTTATCTTTCAAAATCTTTACAGATGTCTGTAAAGTTTGAGTTTTCTCATTTAAAACCTTTTTCTTGCCCTTATCATTTTGTACTTTAAGGACATGTTCATTTTTCAAAATCACCTTTTCTGATTTGACCTCAACCTTCTCAACCTTAGGATACTCCTGATCGGTAATATCCTTAATCTCAACTATCTCCTCAACACTAACTGGAGATACAGCTTCAGACTTAACAAACTTAGGCGAAGGATACTCTGGCCGCTTGGTTTTCTCCTTTGCCTGTTTGTTTTCCTTGGTTGCTTTTGACTTGATACCATATAACAATGCATAGTCAACAGGAATCTCTTCAGTGCCTTCCTTAACAGGCATAGGACAGTATTCAGTGGGAGGCGGGACTTCAGCATAGCCTAGTCCTGCCTTGGTTTTTAAATCTGTCCTCTGCTTATTAAGGATTTCATTGAAGGCAACTGTAGAGGAAGAGGAACCTATAATCTTGTTCTTATAGTTATCATACTCAATTTTTAAATCAGAGAGTTCCTTAGTCAACAATTCAATTTTAGCAAGATATCTGTTAATAGCATCTTGTTGACTAAAAACCTTTGATTTGTACTTTTGAGTGTCTTGCTTATAAGTCTCAATCTTCTTATCGTAAAGTTGTTCATTAGCTTTTAGGTATTTATTGAACTCATTAAGTTTTGCAACCTTTTCTCTTAATTCTACGTTTTCTTCCTGAAAGCACTTTAAAGATTCAGTTAACTTAATGCATGAAATACAGTTCAAAGGCTCATCAGGTTCATTGCGTACCTCATTTGTAATGTGAGCCATAAGACATTGTTGGTACTTTTCAGCAAACATACTCCAGTCTGTGTTTGTAGGCTCGAAGACAACTAAAGCATCAGCTGTCGCTTGTTTCACTTCATCCTTCTCTTGAGCTTTAGGAGCATCAGGCTTTGTAAAACCCGATGGAGGAACTTTGGGTTTCTCGCATTCCCTTGCGAAATGTCCCAAATTTTGAAAATTATAGCAGCGGACCTTGCTTTTGTCAAAACCAAAGCTGCTTTTGCCGTTTCCTTCCAAACTCTTGCATCCAGTCCTTTAGAAGAATTTTTGAACTCTTCTTGAGATCATGGCAATATTCCAGTTTAAATCCATTTGCTCAAGATCATCATCATCCAATTGAGCATAGTCTTCTTTAGCAAGTTCTAGTGTAGAATTTGGTTGTTAAACCAAATCCTTGTAGGAGCTCAGAAAAGCTATATAGATGGCAGCTTGTTCTTCCATAGCTGGAGTAATTTTAACTTGCTGTTGTGAACCTTGTGAAGGTCCAGAAGCATACACTACCGGATGAGCAGCCGTGACAGTTGATGGTGAATTAGTATCGGAAACAAAAGCCATTCCACCATAAGACTTTCCTGTGTTCACTGTTCCTCCATAGAGTGTCGGGTCCTGTACAAACCCACCCGATTTGCATGCCTTCTTCTTTAGCTCCATAACATGCGCTTGAAGAACCCTAATCAGATCATCCAATGACATCTTAGCTAGCTCTTGACTCTCCTTCAAGAACTGTACTTTCACATCCCATGCACTTGGCAACACATCTAGCAACTTCTTATTAACCTCCAGTGCAGGGAAATTGTAACCTCCTTCAGTTAACTCACTGACTAACTGTGAGTACCTTGTAAAAAGCCCGGATGTTGTTTCATTAGGGAGAATATCAAACAAATCATATTGTTTCTTTATCAAAATTAATTTAGCCTCCTTGTATCTTTCATTGCCTCCACACCTAGTTTCAATTGCCCTCCACAGATCATAGGTATTATCATGACCTTTAAAAAGTCGTAATACATCCTTACTAAGACACATGCAGATAGCAAAATGTGCCTTCCTCTCTGTGTCATATTCCTTTCGCTCCTCAGGTCTCATGGCTTTATATGTCTTAAATGGAGGAATACCACGATAATTACCCTCAGTAACTAGAGCTGTATACCGTTCATTTATTGGACCCCAAAGCTCCGGACAATGAAAGTTCACATATTGTTCAAATCGGTCACGCCAGTAAGCGTAATCCATATCCGCAGTGAATAAAGGAGGTTTATTACTTGAACCAACATCATTGCTTTGTTTAATGATGTCCCTAATTCCCCTTATATCCCTAATATCTTCCTTATCAGTAGACATTTAGAAGAACCTGAGAAATAGCTCAAAAACAAACACTAGAAAACTGATTAGTAACAAAGACGTCACTTGGCAAGTGACGCACAGAAGTGTCGCTACTAAGTGACGTATAAAGTGACTGATGACACTATAAGCAAGTCTCGCTCAATCAAGCAAGTGATGCACCCAAGTGTCATACTTGAGTGACGCAGTAAATCAAACAAGTGTCACTAGTGGAAGTGACACATGACAAACAAGTGACGTGCTGAAGTGACGCATGTGAGTGTTGATAGATTAAAGCAGACGACACTAGAGGCAAGTGTCGTATTACTCACAAATGACGCTCTTAGTGACGCACAAAGTGACGCACCAGAGTGTCGGTAAAACCCTAATTGGAACTTACAGAGTGTCGCACGAAGTGTCGCTATCTAGTGACGCAACGAGTGACGCAAAAACGGCTGTAATGTCCCAAAAACCCTAAAATTCAAATTTTCGTAAACGTAACGAAAATTCTTCAATCCCAATCGAACGAAACCTGTAAATGTTGATTCAAATCGTCTGAATAGCACCCAATTGATCCAAAAAAAACTCGATTGTTCTTGATTCTCTTCACAATGCAAACCGAAAACAAGCGATTACGTGATCAATACTTCAATCAAACCACTTTGAGGCTCTGATACCAGTTGTGAGTGCCCTTACTGTGGATCTAAATGATTGATGACAGCAATTGAATGGCGGAAATAAACAATCACAATAAACAAATATAATCGCAAACCGAAATCGAATAAACAAATCAAGATCAACTTTGTATTGATAATTGTAACCTATTAGCTTGTTTACAGACTTTCAATTTCGACAAATGGTGCTAGGGTTTCGTCAACCCTAGCCTGAAACCCGTAGGTTTATATTTATACTTAACGGCAGACATGCGACACTCCCTAAGTGACGCATGTGGCCGCCTTCATGCGACACTACCTAAGTGTCGCTATGCGACACTAAGGCAAGTGTCGCCTAGACCAAACTAAGTGTCGCTAATACAAAAATGACTTTTCTATTACAATTAATCAACGACACTTACAACTCAATAGACCAACTGACTGACACACTAAATGTACCAACACCTAAATCGTCGGGTGTCACACGGCATTGGAGCGGTGGTTAGGAGCGGCGGTGGTGGCGGTGGAGCGGCAGGAGAAGATGGAGAAACAGTCATGGTTAGCTACATCCGGTGGATGCCGGTTCACTAGCGTTGGTTGTTCGCATCTCAACTCTTCGACCACAAACTCACTGTCATTTCTCCGCCTCTTTTTCCGGTCACAACGCGGTGGTGGTGATGGCGGTGTTGGTGGTGGTGGACGGAGGAGGTGGTGGTGGCAGAGTGGCGGTGGTGGCGGTGAACGGTAACGGTGGTGGTAGAGGTGGTGTGTGAGTATTTGTGAATAGAGATAGAGAGATAAATATATAGAGAATTGTGTGTGTTTTGTGTGTGTGTGTGTATATATACATATATATATATATATATATATATATATATAGAGAGAGAGAGAGAGAGAGAGAGAGAAATAAGATGCAACTGACCTTCACAATCTTTTACCTTGAAGCACCCCGAAATTTTAGAACATTTTTTTTACTCTCAACCGAATTATAATTGTCCCACTGATCGTACATAACTTTATAACTTATAGAATATAACTCATTTTAAATATTCGACACTATTTAAATTAATAATGTCTAGTTACAACTAGTACCTTTAAAACTAATAGAGTCCGATCCTTTTTATAGCTAATAGAGTCTGGTCCTTTTTAGTCCTTAACTTTTGAATAGAGTCCGGTCAAGTAACCTAAAGATACGAATAGAGTACGGCTAAATAATCAAACCCTAAAATCCCATATAGAGTCCGGTTGAACAACCGGACCTTAAAGTCCTATCTCTTGACTCAAAACAAAGAGGGCTGGAAAAACTGATTTACCCGTCGGGCCAGGTACTCATAATGTCCATGACTCAACTTTTGATAAGAACAAATCTTAATATATCCGGTTTGCTTATCCACCGTATAACCCACCGGATAACACCACTACCCGCCGGGTATAGGTTACCCACCGGGTAACCAGCAGTGTCAGCAGACTCCAAGTCTGCACCAAAATCTGCACATTTTCATAGCATAATACAAATTTTATTCTAACATAACTTTTAGTTCGTTAAACCAATGACCATAAAATTTTGCGAGCACTTTTCTTATATGATTATGAACACTTCCTAATTTTCACTTTTTCCAAATTTGCATTTTATTGCAATCTGGACCCTTGACCAAAATTGAATCGTTTTTGACCATTTTTCCTACATGTCAAGTTCTAAACTAATGACATTCAAGCTTCAAGCTTTTGACCACATTTTTAACCATACCTTTTAACTTTATTGCTACAATGACATTCGACATACCATAATTTAGACTCGTTTTAGCATTTAAACTAATTGGCTACCCATTTGGGCACCAAGACGACCTATTTGGGTTGTTGACCATATTGACATCAATTCTTTACCACTTATCACCCAATTGACTTAATAAGTCAAGCTAAACCATTTACATCAGCAATTCTCCATAACATCATCAATTGACACTTGATCACTTCTTTAACTAATTTCTTAACATTACTTTTCCATTTATCATAATCATCCAAGTAAGTCAACATTATTAATAGCTAACATATACATTACCATTTACTTGACTTACTTAAGTAATCATTTACATAAAACATACTTTCATTCCCACATTAACTTCAAGTGTCAAAACAAGTTTACTTAACAAAAGGGGCGCATTCATATCGAGAGCATGATTCAAAAGATTGAACTTGTTACCAAACCGAGCAACAAGCACCGCTACTAGCTTTAAACGGGTCACTTGGCTCACCTAAAACATTGAAAACATAATAACATAAGCATATTGCTTAGAAAGTAATGGGCTATCATCATACATCATAACAACACATATTAAGGATCCTTAATACCATAAACATGTTATGTCGCACCCCCAAATTCATTAATCGTGGTTAGCGGAAGCATTAGTGTAGTCGGGGGCGCCGACGTAAACATTGGACAATCACACATATCAAGAGCATATGATTATCGCAGAATATTTAAGTTAAAAGGTCATTTAAGTAAATCGTTTGTTACAAAAAGCTACAACTCGTCAAAGTTGTAGAAGTAGTATTTGAAATACAACAAATTAATAGTTACACACTTCAAAAGAAGATTTCATAAGTATGACTAAACTAAATTAGTTTTGCAAAGGAAATCTTGATTGTTCCAAAAGATGGCATCCTATGTTCATCGTGGGTCACCTAGATCCAAGAGCGTGCAGTCCTACATGCGTGCTAATTCCCTGAAAAACATAGTAAAAAGTCAACATGGTTGTTGAGTGAATTCACAGGTTTTATGTTTATAAGTATAGTTTAGTAAACCAAGTTCTTTTGCAAATAGTTGCCATAACAGTCAAATAGCATTTTGTGGAATGTTATCCAAATATAAGTTTAGCTGGGATGTCCCCCAAGGTACCATTTAGTTGGATTATTATCCAAAATGTAGTTTCGTTGGGATGTACCCAAAAGTATAGTTTCGTAGGGATGTTTCCCAAAAGTATAGTTTTAAAACACTTTGTTGGTCGTCATTCTCCGGTTTATCACACTACTGGTCATTCTCCAGTAAATCATAGTACTGGTCGTTCTCCAGTTTATCTACCGATCATTCTCCAGTTTATCACACTGCTGGTCGTTCTCCATCGAATCAAAAAGGGTTACCGGTCGTTCTCCGGTTTATCACACCGCTAGTCGTTCTCCAGCGAATCAAAAAGGTTTACCGGTCATTCTCCGGTTTATCACACCGCTGGTCATTCTCCAGCGAATCAAAAAGGTTTACCGGTCGTTATCCGGTTTATCACATAATGTAAAACATTTTCGTAAACAGTTTGTAAGTATAGTATGAAATCATTCATAGTCAATAGTTCATATAAAGCATAAAAGCATTTATATAATCATTGCAGGTTATGGTAAATAGTAAAACCAGTGACTATGTTTTTCACCCCTAGTTTAGAAGTAGTAAAATAGTAAAAGTATGGGTTGTGAACTCACCTCGTGAGCTAAGTGGTGAGAGCTAGCAAAGTGTGTGCCCAAGTAAAGTTTCTAATTTCCTAAACGCAAGAGATGGTAATATAAATAGATGTCTCGCAAGACCATCTAGGCTAGTTGTCTACATAACTAGTTATGTCCAAAGTTTATTTAATCGTTTGTTTTAGAAAACATGTTTGGGCCCGTTGGTGACGGTTGTAATAATAATTTCAAAGTATTGTTAATATGTTCAGATTGTTGCATACTTAGATGACGGGGGTCCGGGGGCAGCGCCCCTGGTAGCGGGGTCCAAGGGGTGGCAACCCCTTGCGGGGTCTAAGGGGCTGAGCCCCTGGCTGGGGTCGAGCTTGGGAAATTTTTATTTATGCTAATATTATTTTAATAAAAATGCATAGGAAAATTCAATTCGTAAGTTTTTGCTCATAGATTTCGGTTTGCGAGCCTCAGTTCGCAGGTCAGTTCGGTTCACAAGTTTTCAACTCGAAAGTCCTCGGTTCGGTTCGTGAATCTCGACTCGCAAGGTAAATGGTCAAGTTGCAGACAAGGTCCAGTTCGAAGGACTCGATTTGCAACGCAAGGTGCGAACTGAAGTTGAATCGTGCGAGTTGAATTTCGATCTGCGAACTAAGATCTAACTAAGTTTGCAGACATGGCTGTTTGACGATTTTAAGTTTTAAAATGCACATCGGTTTGGATTTTGGACATATTTTCGTTGAGTAACGTTCTACAATGTAAATAAAAGTTTTAAAGGTATTTTAAAAGTGTTTAGAAGTTTCATACCGCAAAAATGAAAACGAAGAAAATGAAGATGAAGCTCGTGATGTGGTGATCGTTTCTTCGTAAGTAGCTTCGTGATTTGGTGCGTTCTTGGTGGTGAAATTCTGTGAATTTGGGGGTGGTTTTGGTTCGCAGAACTGAGAGAGAAGAGAGGGTAAGGTAGGTGTAGATGTGTGTGTAAAAATGAAGAAGGAAGAAGGAAATAAAAGGGAAATGGGTGGGTCGGCGCGGGTTTGTGGACCGAGTTCGTGCCTCCCCCTTTTAGGTCTCATGTTTGTGACACCCCGCAAATTTAAACGCAATTATAAACAATAAACAATTGCATTAGTAGGCTAATTCCCTACTTAAGTGAATTCACAACTACTTTTAGAGGTAAGTCTAGCAAAGCCCGGCTAGTTAATACGCGTAGTATTTAATGTTTCGTAATTTATTGTAATTACGTACCAAATATTTGGAACAAACTCGATAGATATACATACAACCGTTGGTGAACGAAATTATTTAATAACATTATTATTTACTAAATATTATGCCGATAATATTTAACACGTATTTTGTAACGTATAATACTTACAGTACGCGACAAAAACGCGCAATTCGCGCCCAACGAATGAAATTGTTACAAGTTATATTTTTATAACTCAAAACAAAGTATTTTCTGGAAATCAGCCTTATTCCCCCCCCCCCCCCCCCCCCCCCCCCCCCCCCCCCCGCCCCCTCCTCTTGGTTGATCACTTCACTCCACCACCCCATACCTCATTTTACCATCCCATCACTTCTTGATTTCTCTCCTCCTTCTCTCTATTATCTCTCTCTAAAATGACTTGGAGGCTGCAATAAGCCACCAACACAGCCTCCTAACACCACCATATCACCACCATAGTGCCGCCACGATCCGCCACGCCGGAATTCAAGAAAACGCATAAAAACGAGCATTCGACTTCTTTCTTCCTTCTCCTCTTCATTTCTTTGTAAGGAACTCTTTATTCTTCATTAATTATACTTGGAACATATATATTTACATGTTAGTATGTTTACTCAACTATAAAATGTCCAAAATATAAAACGAAACGCGTTTTAAAACTCGAAATATATAATTTTGTTTCCTGTCCAGATTTCTGTTCTAACTTCAACGAATTATTTAAAAATCATTTCTCCATTAAATGATGCGTTTATTAAGCCTAAAATGTATTACAAGAAGTTATCTTTCCAACAAAATTATTCTCGTGACTTTTTGACTCCGTTTGCTACTCGAAAACATTTTTCTCCGGTGACATAGGTTTACTATTCCGGCAGACAGGAATTTTCAGTAATTTCTCAGGACTATATCTAGAGTTCTAGACCTCAAAAACGTGTGAGACCACTTGGAAAATCTTTGTAAATTTTTTATCTACAAAAAGTCCTTCTTTGGCTCATTCCAGAAATGCACCCATTTCTCCATAAAATTAGATTAGTGAGAAGTGGTCTAATCTCGGATTAAACTGAACCCTGACACTTAGTGAATTTTTATAAAATATCAAACTACCTCCAAAATTCATAAAAAATTACAGAAAGTACATAACATATGTGGGAACATCGTGTAAAAATTTCAGAATGATTCGATAACGTTTACTATTTTATATAAAAATCACAAGGAATCCGTGAATCACACTGTCGCATGAACAGTAACTTTGACTTTTGTTGACTCACGCATGAACAGTAACTTTGACTTTTGTTGACTCACGCATGAACAATAACTTTGACTTGTTGACTCACGCATGAACAGTAACTTTGACTTTTGTTGACTCACGCATGAACAGTAACTTTGACTTTCATTAACTTCGGCTAAAACATACACTTTCGGAAAAATAAACGTAAACTTAATTATACTCTCGCATACACTTTTATAAGTGTACAAAATAATGAAACACTTAATAATAATACTTGAAATTATTATTACAAAAACTCACCAACGTTCTGTATACAATTTTAAAACACGAACAAACAACTAAACCATTTGGACATATCTAGTTGAGAGAAGACTAGCATGGATGGTCAACTAAGACATCCACTTACTCATACTTATAAATTTCATACGTTTAGGGCGTTAGGAGATTTCGGATTAGACTTGGACTTTAGGCTTTGCTAGCTCTCGCACTATTACTTAACTCAACAGGTGAGTTCACAGCCCCTACTTTTACTGTTTTAACTGCTTTTGAACAGGGGTGGAAAACATAGTCAAACGTTTGAAATACATGATTGTATACTGATTTACTCGAACAATTAGAGTACATTGAACTGTTAAACTGTTACACAAATTGACGTTTATGAATAAACGTTTTCATACTACAAACATTGTAAACGTATTAAACTTGTTTTGGAAACGCTGGAGAACGACTAGCAATGCTTCTACGAAATTGACTAGGTAACTAATGGGTCCTTCTGACATGGACCAGATCCTACTGACATGGATCAAGGGACACTGACACTCCCTACTATTTGAATCCTACTGACATGGGTACTAGATCCTACTGACATGGATCCATTATACTTATTGAACATGGGACACTGACACTCCCAAACTATTTGAACCCTACTGACATGGGTTCTAGATCCTTCTGACATGGATCCGATATACTTGTAGAACAGGGGACACTGACACTCCCCACTAGGTGAACCCTACTGACATGGGTACTCGATCCTACTGACATGGATCCGTTAACAACTATTAGGATACTGACATTCCTACGAACAACCATTAGGATACTTACATTCCTACAAATACTAATAGGATACCGCTTTCCTACGAAACTTAAACTAGGTTTTGGGTAACATCCCACGTAACTACATCTTTGGGCTACATCCCACTAAACGTACACATTGGATAACACTCCACGAAACTTTATTGGATCGTGATGACGATAATGAATTGTGAACGCTTTGAAACAATCAACTATCATTGTAAACATAAAACCTGTGAATTCACTCAACCTCGTTGTTGACTTTTACTATGTTTTTCTAAATTCTTTATTTGAGTTTTCAAAATATAAATTATTATTATTATTATTATTATTATTATTATTATTATTATTATTATTATTACATTGATTAGTCTTTTAAATTTCTAATTTGCTTATGGGTGAAAGGACTATAGATGCAACAAGTTTTAAAATATAGAATTATCTTTGTCTTTAATAAGTGTAAGAAACTAAACACTTAATTTCGATATACCTACAAAGATAATTGGTGTAATTATTAACTCTTTAAGGCTAACCTCATTTTTTTTCTTATAAAAAAATATATATTTACTTTGAAGTTAATGTAATTATAGTAGTTAAATCGTATATATTTTTCACTTCTTATATTCTTATTTTATATGCGAAAATTGATATTACGGGTGGAGTTCAAATGAGAATAGGAATTTTTGTGAGAATGAGGGAACCAATTATATTGTGTCACATGTACAAAAAGAATGTTCCACATCTACAAAACTCATTTACCACCGGCATCAATTATCTCACAAATGAAAAATCGAAAAGTTATGAAAATTGTACCACTAAATTTAACGTTTTCTCCTCTTCGATTTGTCGTCCTACAAGGCATACTTTCGACGAGTTTTTTTAATGTTTTTTGGTGGGTTTCATATTTACTAACACATGTGTTAAAGTGTTGCATTTAGGGTTTAGGGTTGGGGGTTTGGGGTTTCACCCCGAAACCAACCCCTAACCCTAAACCCTAACCCCTAACCCCTAAACCCTAAACACTTTACAAAATTCTAAACCCCAAATAATACTAAACCCTAACTCGATCTGCTAAACCCTAATCCTAAACCCTGCTAAAGCCTAACCCTAAATTCTAAACCCTAGCCCAAAACCCTAACCCTAACCACAAATCAAATGTACAACCAATTAATATCGCATGTGTTATTAATTTGTTAACCCATCAAAAATTGAAATTTTTTTTTTTGTCAAAAGTATGCCTTGAGGGACGGTAAATCAAAGAGTAGAAAACGCTGAATTTTATGGTGCAATTTTCATGATTTTTTGACTTACCGTTTGTGAGATATTTGAGTTTCAAAAATGTAGGGGAAATGGGTATTTTATGAAAATGAGTAGTTGAGATTGATTTCCGTATTTTCACTTAAAATTGATGTACTCATTTGAACTTTACTCTTGATATTACTATACACACACACACACACACACACACACACACACATATATATATATATATATAAGGGTTGGAGATAAAAAAACGGTGAAAACACTTTTCCTTCATAATTTTTTTAAGATGTGAACCTTTTTTTTTTTTTTAAGTAAACCAAAAAAATTAAGGTTCACACAAAAAAATATAAAGTCAAATTCAAAGACCAAAACAAAAAAATTAAGGTTCACAATAAAAAAACTTAAAAACTTTCTATGAACCCATAACAAAAAATTAAGATTCACAATTGAAAAGGTTAAACTTGCTATGAATCTAAAAAAAATTAAGGTTCACAGTTGAAAAAAAAAAGGTTCACAACTAAAAAAGTTAAAAACTTTCCGTGAACCAACAAAATTAAGGTTCACAATTGAAAAAGTAAAAAACTTTACGTGAACTCAAAAAAAAATTAAGGTTCACAGTTGAAAAAAAAAGTTCACAATTGAAATTTTTTAAAACTTTCCGTGAACCTAAAAAAAATTAAGGTTTACAATTGAAAAAGTTAAAACTTTCGGTGAACTAAAAAAAAGGGTTAATACACACCGAGGGGATTAAAGTATCCCAAAATATTCGCTTGAGGTATTAAAGTTTATGATTTGACAAAACTATAACTTAACTATACGTATTGTGTTTAAGGGTAACTAAAGTTTATTAATATATTTACAAGGATAACTAAAATTTATTAAAATGTTTACAACAATAATCAAAGTTTATAAAATTGTTCAAATTGATGAATCTTTATCAACTCATTTTCCACTTGGGGAAGGTTTTAAAAGTTGGGTTATAGTTTTGTCAAATCATAAACTTTAATACCCCAAGCGAACATTTTGGAATACTTTAATCCCCTCCATGTGTATTAACCCCAAAAAAAAATTAAGGTTCACAGTTGAAAAGGTTAAAAACTTTTCGTGAACTCAAAAAAAATTAAAGTTCACAATAAAAAATCTTTAAAATTTTCGTGAAATTTTTTTTAAAAAAATTATTTGAAAAAAATAAGGTTCACAATCGAAAATGTTAAAAAAAATTTGTGAAGTCAAAAAAAAAATTAAAGGTTCATAACTATATTTTATGTGAAACAAAAAAATATATAAGGGTTCACAAAAAAATTCATATGTAAAGCAAAAAAAATGAAAGTTCACAACTTAAAAAAATTGTGAATAAAAAAGTTTTTTCACGGTTTTTTTATCCCAACCCCTTATATATATATATATATATATATATATATATATATATATATATATATATATATATATATATATATATGGTTTTGGTTCAAATAAAAAGAAGCTTAAAGTAAAAAGGGTAAGAAAACATGATATAGTGACACGTGTCCCTTACAAATAGCATTCAATTATATTAAATGAAGATATAATCATGTATCAAATCACTATGTATCAAAATCACGATGTATCAAACTACAATCGAATATGTATCATTTTTTAAGGTTTATCGAGAATATGTATTATTCTTTAAATAAAATTGTATCAACTTGGCGAAATATGCTTGTACAAGTTTAATATACGTTTCTTCACTTTGTATTGATCCACATGAACCATTTTCTTTAGAGCAAATATGAAATCTAACATTTTTTTCTACCCTTTTTACTTTAAATATCTTTTTACAATAACCACACCCTATATGGTTTTGTATATATATATATATATATATATATATATTAGATTAGATGGATGGTGGAGATGTGTTTTCACTGGGGTTTTTTTATCTCCTTGTTTTCACCAGAACCCATCCCTATATATATATATATATATATATATGTGTGTGTGTGTGTGTGTGTGTGGGTGTGGGTGGGTGGGGGGGGGGGGGAGAAGGGAAACTATTTTTAGCCACACATTCTGTTCAACACAAAAGTCAACGCGATGACAAACTTGCAAATAACTTGAAATCCCCTCCTAGATCGGTAACATGCATTTCAAAAGCATGTTAATCAAAATCAGATTTTCAGCACGTTAACATTCATTTACGATGAATGTTAACGCATATACATTATTATACACCGCTGAATGTTATGTTATCACATTCAATTGTGTATAATACATATATAAATTAATATTCATCATAAATGAATATTTAAGAGTATTAAGTTGTAATATTGATTAACATGCTTTCCAGATGAATGTTCACGGTCTGTAATTTTTTTTAATCTGTGAAATTCAATTTGAATGACAATCATAATTTTCGATTAATTACTTGTTTATAAGTCTTGTACGATCAAATTCGTTTAATTTTATTGTTTTCATTGTCAAATCAAAATTTTCTCAAAACCCCAAAAGTTATCTCAATATTCATAATTTTTGATGAATTCGAATTATGACAAATTGAAGATATGTATGATTGTGATTGATGAATTCGAAGATTTATACTGTATTTTATTGATGAATATTTGAATTGCATACTTTAATTTGAAATTTTAGATGAAAATTGATTAAATGAGTATTGTGGATGAATATAAAGGAGGAGACAAAATGAGTGGTTGAGGTTTGATTCCCTCTTTCCTCCAATTTTGAAGCTTCCCTCTTGATCCTTCCCTTATATATATATAAAACAAAATAAAACTCCTACACATCCTTCCATGGAGGAAATTAGTGTTTTACTTATTACAGTAGGAGAATTGAGGAAAATTACTCTAGTTTGTACCCTTTTTTTTGTTTTATTAAAGCAGCATTGAAATCTCATATCATATAAACAAAAATACATTTGATCTTAAAACATTATGTAGTGAAAAGAGCAAGTCTTTGAGATATTTAGAATTTCTGAATTTGATAAGAATCAAGGTGTTATTGAACTCACAAATGATATGTTTATGGGCCTGATTTTGGAAGATGGCATTGGGGCCATGAACTCCACGGACGGCCTGGGTTCCAGATCATTTTGTCTATTTTGGTGATCATAAAAAAAACAAGTAATCATCTGCAACACAATTTATACAATAGTTCAATCACTACTTTCGGATTATACTGGTAATACTATATATATCAACTAGTGTTAAAACCCGTACGATGCACGGCAACATTTTTTTTTTTTTTGTATCGGTTGAATATGTATGTAGTTATTATAGTTGTATTCATCAAGTTATAGTTTGTTTGTACGTGTAGATAGAATGTAACAAAGTGTAAGACAAACAAAATTGAAACCGTAGTCCTTATGTCTATTTTTTGAACCAAGTCGACCTATTGATTGCTACTCAACTACATGAATTACAACAACTTGAAAGTTCCATAATCCTAAATAAAGATAAAAATATATGATGATGAGTTAAATGAAAAAATAAGTGAAGGTTTATTATGGCAAAAGTTAAGTTTTTAATGTATTTAATATTAATAAGCCTTTTTTACAAAATTATAAATATTAATTAATTTTGAAGGTCATTAGTTATCCTTTGAATGCATGGAAGATTTAAAAATTTTGATTTTAAATATGTCATTAATTAATTTAATCTATTTATTTTATTTTAAAATTTATCCACCTAAGACATGATGACATGAAAGTTTAATTGTGAAAAAAATTATGAAAATGACACTTATGAATTTTGTATACTTGGCAACTTCTAATTGGAGCCACATTAGCATAATTAAGCATCATTAACTCCACTTTTATAGATAATAAAGAATAAAGATAAAGATAGCCGACCCTTGACTGGTTGACTTTTACTGTTCATAAGAATAGTTTCACTTCTGCCCCATACAATTTCAACTAATATTTTTAATTTAAACCCTGATCTTTCCTCCCCCTACATATTTAATTAATGTTAATTTAATCCCTCATCTTAAGTTATAGTTTTTACCCTTACATATTCAACTAATATTTAATTTAAACCCTCATCTTTAGTCATATTACATACCTGATCTTTCCGCCCCCTACATATTCAATTAATGTTAATGTAATCCCTCATCTTAAGTTATAGCTTCTACTCTTACATATTTAACTAATATTTAATTTAAACCCTCATCTTTAGTCATATTACATATTTTACCTTCTACATATTGAATTAATGCTTAATTCAAACACTCATCTTACTCATCTTTCAACATGTTACATATCAATAATTTTTTAGCTTTACTAACTCTTATCATAATTAGTAATTACTAAATTACTATATGTATATTATTGTAATAAAATATTTTGTTATTCATATTAAAGTTTCCGAATCAGAGGAGCATGGGATTTTGGAAGGGCATGAAGGGCAGGGAAATTATAGCCCTTCATTTGTAAATCAACGGCTACAAAGAAAAAGACCATTTAAAATTAATAAAAAAACCTAAAAGGGTATTTTGACAAAATAAAACTATCATTCCCTGCTCTTACCTCTCCACCTTCTTTCTTTTTCACCCCAATCAGTGTCGGTCAGTCGCCGACCACCACCTCCCTTAACTTCAAATTTCGCCACACCATCGTAATCAAATAGTTTCATAGAATATACGCCGCCACCAACGTAATCCACTAGTTGTTGTCAACGGATACGCCGGAAAGGAATCGATGTGAACAAGTACCGGCGGTCACGAGCTTCAAACTTCCGGCATCGGAGCCTATTGTGATGCTATAGATGAATAATTATAACTACTCCGAATAGTGCAACAAGATACGACTACCACCATCTGTAACACCCCCAAATTTAATGAATCGCGGAAGCATACTTTGGGTGTTACTAATCAAGAATCAAAGCACACAGATATATAGCAAACGACTCTATATGCGTCGTTTTAACAAAATATATTAATATTAAAAGGTTTACAACAGTTTGAACTCATACATAGCTCGTGATCTTAATATGAGAGATTTAAGTACATAATTAGTTATACAAAATCTAATAATGCAATGAAAGCTCTGAAGTTTGCATGAAGACTCGAGCTAAGATGCATCCTGATGGGCAGTCCAAATCTACTGCTGAGTACCTGTGATACATGCTAAAATGGGTCAGCTAACGCTGGTGAGCTCACAGGTTTGAGTATCAAATAATATTCTATGAACCGCAAGATTTAAGTATTGATTTGCATCCGGCAAATAAAGTTACAGATAATGTATACAACCATGAGCGTATAGTCTGAGCTTAACTCGAGGGTCGGGTCCCATATAGAGAATTCCGAGCGAGGTGCCTCCACGAGTGCCTAATCTACACTCGTCTTCCCAAATATTAGTACGTCCGTTTACCCGGTTAGTGCTTGCTAACCCAGACGAGGAGGGTCAATCCTATATGGTACCATATACTAATATTCACGCTACTTTCGTATTACCAGACTATACTGACGGAGGACTTTGATTTGATTAGTTGAAAACAACTCATGTAGTATATTGAAATATGTACTCGCGTTCATGCGTTAAAAACAGAGCAATATATCACACCCCTAGTAAAACAGTAAAAAGAGGGGCCATGAGACTCACCTGAGCCTGAAGAGTTTATCTTAATAAACTTAGATTGATTAGCCAAGAATCGAAGTCCAACGACTTATAACCTGAGGGTGTCCACGACACGCGATGGTTATGACATGATTGAGTATCTCAAAGATCACCCTTGTAGTTGTTTGTTCAACTAGAATGTCCAAATTACCATGATTTGGTTGCTTGTTTATGTGTTTGAAAATGTGTACGGCCCGTTGGTGATTGTTTGTAATAATAATCCCACATTATTATTTTGATGATTTTGAAGTGTTATACCTAAAAGTAAGTTCCAATGTGTTTTAGAAGTTGTGTCGCATTCGTGTTTGATGTTATACAAGTTGAACACTTTGTGTGAAAGTTTAGATGTAACACCGTTACTCGTGAACCTAGGGTAAGGGCGAAGCCCGTTAATGACGGGGGTCCGGGGGCAACGCCCCTGGTAGCGGGGTCCAAGGGGCGGCAGCCCCTGGCGGGGTCCAAGGGGCAGAGCCCCTGGCTGGGGTCAGCTTGGAAAATTTTTATTTCTACTATATTGCTTTGGTGAAAAACGCACCTAGACTTGAATGTGGGTGAAATGGGGCATCAAATTTGGACCTCAAAACTTAGTGTAAAATTAGTTTGAAACCTTCTGTTTTATGCGTCACTTATAGCGTCACTTGTGCTTAGGCGTCACTTAGGAAGTGACGCATGAAATGGCAGAATCTGAGTGAGGGCGTCACTTATGGCGTCACTTGGGCTTAGGCGTCACTTAGGAAGTGACGCATGAAATGGCAGAATCTGAGTGAGGGCGTCACTTATGGCGGCACTTATGGAAGTGACGCATAGTGAGGCGTCACTTAAAGGAGTGACGCTTACCTGGGCATCATTAAAGCAGTGTCGGGTTATTAGTGACGGTAAGGGTCCTAGGCGTCACTAAGCAAGTGACGGTTGGAGTGTCGGGAAAAAAGGGTTTTATGCGGCACTTAGGCAAAATTAGGGTTTCATGCGACACTCAATGCGTCACTTAAGTGACGCACGAAGTGACACTATACTGGTCGTCTTTGCGACACTTAGGTCTGTTTGACGGATTTTTGAGCCAAAACGAGTTTTCCAGCCATAGTTTGGTCCGATCCTTTTACCCAACCCATATATGGACATTCTAAGCTTATATAAACAACAAACATGTAAAAATGAGTGAAATCGAAGAGTTTCGGGTTTTTGTCGGAACTTACAAAGTGTCGAAATGAAATTCCGAAAAGATAGAGTTGTAGATCGTTGCGTGGTGGTTGTTTTTCTCCAAAGAGCTTCGAGATTTCGGCGGTGTTTGGTGGTGTAATTTGGTGTTTTAAGGTGATGGTGGTGATGGTTATCTTGAAAGAGAAAAGAGAGAGAAAGGGGAGAGTGTTGGTGGAAATGAAGAAGAAAATGAGGAGGGAGTGGGGTTTTGTTGAAAGCCTCACTTCCTTAGCTCCTGCAATCGTGCTCCGTGCGGTGTTCGTTTTCCCAATTGTTTAAACGTTAAATTAATATTAATTACTTTTAAATATACGTTTTAAATTACTAAATAAATTCCCGATAATTTGGTTGAAGTATTTTATTAAAATGCTTAATAATTGAATTATTAAATTTAACGTTTTCTGGTTTTGTTTTATCGTGCGATTTTACATTTTAATTATGTAAATTGTCATTTGTACGATACGAGTTTAACTTGAAATATTATAAAATGATATTTTTAGATGTAATAGCGTTATTAATTAATGTTATATTATTTAATAAAATTGTTCACCAACGTCCGTATTAATTGAATCAAATTGCTTTTGACTTGAAACGCGTACGATTTAGCCAAATCGCGTAATTGTACATATTCAACAATATATTATTTGATACATTAATTAGCCTAACACAGAACTAATTACATGTATTAACAGGGGATTAGGCACTAATTACTAGTCCTAATTTGGCGGGTGTTGCACCATCAATTTTATGTTGCTCACTAATTTGAAATGTAACGGAGATCAGTTAATAGTTACGAGATATACATGAAACTTGTATAATAACAAACTTATTTTAATCAAAAGAAATTTGCCTCCGGTGAAGTCTCTACACCCGCCACCTGTCACACCCCCAAAATCATTATTTAAGTTTATCAGAAGTTTACGGAAGCATTAGATCGAGTGGGGGTGTCGACGTATACAAAGTACATACATACATATCAGAGCATATGATTACAACCGAACATATATATTAAGATGCCAAGAGTAATAGTTACAAAGTTTACGATTCATCGAATCGTATAAGTTAAAAAGTAATTAAGTTACAAAAGTAGATTTCGTAAATATGACTAAAACAAATTAGTTATATAAAAGAAATCATATTGTCAAAAGTTGGCATCCTATTTGCTTCGCGGGTCGCCTATGTTCCAATGTGCAGGCAAATCTTACGTGCAGCTAATTCCCTGAAAAACATAGTAAAAGTCAACAACGAGGTTGAGTGAATTCCCAGGTTTTAAGTTTACGTGTAAAGTTTTGTAACCAAATGTGTTTGTAATATTTTGCCATAAAAATTTAAATAATGTTCGTCAAACAAGTAGTTTAGTTGGGATGTTGCCCAAAAGTACAATTTAGATTGTAGTAGGAAAGACGAATCCTCTAAGTTTGCCCAAAAGTATAGTTTGAAAAGTTTGTCCAAGAAGTAGGACCTAACAATGTCTGCCCAAGAAGTAGGGACTAAAATGCTTGTCCAAGAAGTAGTACCTAACAATGTCTGTCCAAGAAGTAAGGACTTTTCAGGTTGTGTCTAAGAAGTAGGACTAACATCCAAGACGTAGGACCCAACTGCTCAAGAAGTAGAACCTTTACCCAAGACGTAGGATGGAACCTTGCCCAAGAAGTAGGGACTTTGTGTGTGCCCAAGACGTAGGGACTTTTCAATGCGTGCCCAAGAAGTAGGGACTTTCTGTGTGTGTGCCCAAGACGTAGGGACTTTTTGTATGTTTGCCCAAGACGTAGGGACTTTTCAAATGTTTATGAACATGTTGTTTCATAAAAGACAGTTTGTATAAAAGTTGGAGACGTTTTATAAGTAGTTTGCACGTATGAAATCATTCATAAAGTGTGTAAGTTTAGCTCCAAAGTACTCTAGTTATCAATTAGAACATAAAATCATCATTAATAATTGGTAGTTGGAAATAATCAACAAGTTAGCAATAGCTAAAACAATGTGAGTTATGGCAACAATAAAAGTTGTGCTATGTTTTCCACCCCTGTTTAAAAGTAGTAAAGCAGTAAAAGTAGGGGCTGCGAATTCACCTGGTGAGCTAAGTATGTTCGAGTGTTAGCAAGGCCTAAAGCCCAAGTCTTGTCCGAAATCTCCTAATGCCCTATACGTATGAGATTTAATAAGTATGTGGATGTCTAAGCCGACCATCCATGCTAGTGTTCGTACAACCAAGTTATGTCCAAAGCGTTCGTTCAACGTTTACGTTTCTATTTCATAGTTGTGAAAATGTATGCGACTCGTTGGTGATAGTTTGAAATCATAAATTCAGAAGTATAATTCTGTTTGTTTCATTGTATTTTTATAAAGTATGGAATTTTGTACGGGGGTCCGGGGGCAGCGCCCCTGGTAGTAGGGTCCAAGGGGTGGCAATTCCTGGCGGGGTACAAGGGGCAGAGCCCCTGGTTGGGGTCGAGCTGCAAATTTTTATTTATACTTATATTGCTTTAATGAAAACGCATTGGAAAATTTCAATTCGCAAGTTTCAGCTCACAAATTTCAGTTCGCGAGCCTCAGTTCGCAGGTCAGTTCGGTTCGCAAGTCAATTCGCAAAGTCAGCTCGCAAGACATATTCAACTCGCAAGTCTTGTCTCACAGCTCAAATCAGTTCGTAGGTAGGTCGGTTCGCAAGTTCAACTCGCAATTTGAGTTTCAGTTCGCAGATTCAGTTCATGAAGGTCAGTTCGCAGGATGAGCTGGGAACTGAGATGGTTCAGTTCGCAGGATGAACTGCATGTATTTTTAACTTTAAAAATGCATTTTCGCTTAGTTTTTGGACATAATTTCATTATGTAAACACTCTAGCATGTAAATATAAGCTTTGTAAGTATTTTAAAAGAGTTATAACGTTTCTTACCTCGAAATGAAAATCGAAAAAGATGGAGGTGTAGAGCTTGAGATGGTGATCAATTCTTCGTGAAGTGGCTTAGTGATTTTCTGTGTTTTTGGTAACGAAATTGGTGGCTTTTTGGGCTATTTCGGTTCGCCAAAAAGGAGAGAAAAAGAGGGAAAAAGTTGGTGGTGGTTTGTGTGTTTTTGAAGAAATGAGGGGAATAGGGGAAGAGATGAGGTGGTATGGGGGAAGGAGAAGGCCGGTGGGGTGGGGTCCACATTGTGTGGACTTCACCCATTTTGTTCCCGAATGTTTTGTCCCGTATCTCACTCGTTTAGTCGCTCATTTTTTTTTATTATAATTTGTTTTATTATTTAAACGTAAGTTTTCTGCGCTGATTTAAAATGAAATATTTATTAAAAATACTTAGAAATAAATAAATAATATGTAAAGCGTTTTGTCGGGTTTCGTTTAATAGTTGAGATAATTTTTTCATGTTTTTCGTGTTCGGTTCCGTTTTCGTCAAAGTGTATTACCTAAAGTATATTATCTCAATAATATAAAATAATTAAATTTTTGTTTGGATAAAATCCTCATTATTTATAAAAGTGTCACCAATGTCCAAGTTAACTGCGTCGGACTCGATCCAATAGTTTCGCGCGTAATTATAAATAACTACGAAAATAGTAATACATCACGTATAAAATAGTTAGGCTTTGCTAGACTTATCTCATAAAAGTAGTGTGAATTCACTTAAGTAGGGAATTAGCCTAAAATGCAAATATTTATTGTACGTAATTACGTTTAAATTTGCGGGGTGTTACACACTTACACCACCAAACTCAACTATGAAAGCATCTTTTCAACTCAAGAGATAAATCTACATGAAATAGAAATAAAAAGAGTTAAAATCATACATATTATATATGAGAACAAATGTGAAGAATCATTTATTTTATTGGTATAGGAATTGAATGCAACTTATTTATTAAAACTAAAGGGGGAAAAAAGTAGCTAGAGAGTTGATGTGAATATAGCTTACTAGTTCTGAAAAAGGTGAGTGGTAGCAGCATGAGTGTACAGCTCTTTGTTTTGGTAGTCTCTCTCCTTAATTGACCAAAATATTACGAGTATTTGAAATTTGGTAGATATGTACAATCTACTATTTTTTCTATTTTTTTATAGTAAGTTTGTTCTTTTTGCCTATTTAAAAATGTGATTACTGCATTATCTAGAATCTAGATGAATTGAAAAATGTAATATGATTTTTGTTAGAAAACGAGCGTTATTGTTTAAAAAAGTGCACTATAATATATGCTAACATTTGTTTCAATTTTAAACAAAGATGTAGTATATTTAATGTAACATCCTCGTTTTGGGTCTAGTAGAAATACGGTATTTTTTTCACTACTTTCTTGTATTTAAATTGTATTTAGAAATAATTGGTATTATTTGGATAATTTAAATTAATAGGTCAAATGATCAAATGGTTTATTGTGCTAAATGAATTATTAATTGTTTTAAATTAATTTAGTTGACGGTATAGTAAAATGTATTTCTCGTAAATAGTTTTTAGGTTCCAGACAATAGATTTGGAACGGGTAAATGATTACACTGCATGTTAATTGGATTTGATGGAAATGTCGACCATTTTCCATTTCTTCAGTTCTTTCATTCTCTCACACTTTCTCTCAAAAAAACACGCACCAGAAAACAATTCTCCATCTGATTTTCATCTTGTTGAAGCTGTGATTGTGTGTTGCAACTGATTCACCATCTTCTTCTTCTTCACCTTGTTCATCTAGTTCCTTCCTTCCCATTATAAACCGAAGACTCAATAAGATAAGACCTTTGAGTGGAGACGGTGATCGTCAAGGGTGAGTGGATCTTGGACTCTCAGTCTAAGTTAGTTGTAACAAATGGTTGCAACTGGTAAATTGGTTTATCGCATTGATTGCTTTAATATTATACTGCCTTGATGGTATTCCTTGAATGATTATCGGTGTCCTATATACTATGATGAGTGTGAACTATTTGATTTGGTGGAGGTCAACTAATGTGTTGGGTTTGTGTACTATTACTTTGGACAGCGCAATGAAATTGTACATGTGTTGGGCACTGAACTTGCGTTGTATGTAGTATTAGTACCAAACTATCGGTTAAACCACTGTTTGGCCTTCAGTTGGTTATAAGCGTTACTTGGGGAACCACCGCGGCATGAGGGTACCTCAAGAACCACCGATCCTTCTATGTTACATGTTGTAGACATTTGCTAAGCTAAATTAGATTGTTAGTTTTGGATCTATTCACTTAGCTTCGTGCTAATCCCACCTCACTACTTCTTGCAGGGATAGCTTTTGATTGTGGGTAGCCTGAAGTATGGGACGAATGGAATGTTTGACAAACCTACTCTGATTTAGTTATGTTTGGATTAAACATTTTGTATCAGATTTTAATATAACACCTAAGTATGTATTTAGCAAATTATGATAATTTGGTATTAAGGTTGTATGTATTTTGGGATGCACTATGGAAACGTATTACACGCATCCTATGATGTGTATTTTAAATATTCGCTTCCGTGATAATAATAATAAAAAAAAATGTCTTGAGAATTTGTAGGGTGTTACAAGTTGGTATCAGAGCCTAGGTTTGGGTGAATTGGACAATAGTAAATGTTCAATCCCAAATCTATTGTGTCAGTCAAACATCCAAGGGTGTGGGATTTAGCTATGATAGGAAAAAAATTGCTTAGTATGTAGGTACTAACGATTAACGAGTGGTGAGATGTGTTGTAATGCAGGATATGGCAGATAATGAGAACCCGACCGTTACTTTCATCAATGTTCCGGTATCCGATATCTCTCCTCCTGAAACCCAAAATGTTAGTCAAGGACAAACCGGTACTTCCTTCGCAGCCGAGGATATGAGCCAAGAGGATTATATGTTACACTTAGAGGGGGAAAATGTGAGACTTAAAGATATCGAGCAACAGTTTTTAGAACAACAAGCCCGGTTATCTCAACAGTTTCCTCAGACTTCACCACCAGTTTATAGCACTGTACCACCTACTCTTGTGTCATCTCAGAATCCTTCATCATTAACGCACTACCATCAGCAGCCTCATGGAAATGTTTTTCAGACATCGGCCCCATTTGTATCTTCTGGGCCATCGGGATTTCAGTTTCCGGTATTTCCTCCGCCATTTCGCCATAAAGTTTGTTCTTTTAAGACATTTAAATCTAGTGGACCATCAGACTATTATGGAAGTTCAAATCCCTCCGTAACTTTGGATTGGTTGAGGGACATAGAAAGGAAATTTGAGGTATGTAGGTGTGAAGAGGAAGTCAAAGTTCCTTATGCGGTTCAGCTTCTCAAGGGTCCGGCAATGGGGTGGTGGGATTCCATTACCTCCCATTTGACTCCTCAACAAAGGGCATCTATTGGATGGTCCGATTTTTATGATGAGGTTTGCAAAAAGTATTGCTCGGGATATGATATGACCCGTATTCGACGTGAATTTTTGGATATGAAATTGACGGATAATATGACAATGGACGACCTTATTGCCCAATTCTCTGAAAAGTTGAGGTTTGTGCACCAATGGGTGCCGGATGAGAAGACTAGAATTGATCACTTTGTTGGTACGTTGCCCCATGCTTATCGGACAACTGTTAGACTTGCGGGTACTCTTAACCAAGCTTTTGAGTTAGCCCGTTCTGTGGATGGTGATGTTAGGGCTCAGGGATTAGAGGCGAAAGATATATCCCCAGTGAAATCTAAGGGGGAGTCTTCGAATAGTCCGGGGAAGAAAAAGTGGCATGGTTCTTTCCGTAGTAAAGGACAAGGTTTGAGTAGTGGTGCTATAACGGATAAATCTAACTGGTGCACTAATTTCAAATCAAAACATACGGGTCCTTGCACTCTACAAACGGTTAGGTGCATCAAGTGTGGGCAGTTTGGCCATGATATCAAAGATTGCACTTTCCCTAAGCCTGTGTGTTGGAATTGTCGCAAGGAAGGTCAACGTTCAGGTTTGTGTCCGGAGGCGGGGAGACAGAACACGGGTACGGTCGGAGGTTCTTCATCTTCTGGCCAGAAAAGAAAGAATCCTCCTTTGGCAACGGGAGGAGCTTTCTAAATGACAGTCGATCAAGCTGTCAGGACAGAGGACGTCATCACTGGTACCTTTCTTATAAATTCTGTACCGGCATGTGTCTTATTTGATTCTGGAGCTAATTGTTCATTCATGTCCAAGTCTTTTTGTGATAAATTGAAATTGACTCCCTCTGTTATTACAAATCCTATTGAGGTTGAAGTAGCGGATGGTAAAATGGTTCCGGTTACCACATCGGTGACTGGAGCTAGTATTTTGATTGAAGTCCATAGTTTTCCTGTCTCTTTTCTTTTGATGCCCATACCTGGATTTGATGTGGTATTAGGGATGGACTGGTTGTGCCAAAATAAGGCCAACATTGATTGCCATAGAAAGCTAATAAGACTTCCTATCTCGGATGAGTCATATGTCGTGGCTCGGGGTGAACGGGTAAGTGGTAGTATTCCCTTAATTTCAATGATGAAAGCTAGAAAATCTTTAGTTAAGGGGTGTGAATCATACTTGGCCTATGTTGTTAACGCTAAATTAGAAAAGAAAAAGGTCACGGACGTCCGAGTGGTATCGGAATACTCGGATGTCTTTCCCGATGAATTGCCTGGCTTGCCTCCTATTAGAGATGTAGAGTATAGAATCGAATTGATTCCAGGTTCTACTCCTATAGCGAAAGCTCCTTATAGATTAGCTCCCTCCGAAATTCGTGAAATGATGAGTCAAATTCAGGAGTTGCTAGATAAAGGTTTTGTTAGACCTAGTTCCTCTCCTTGGGGTGCGCCCGTGTTATTTGTGAAAAAGAAGGATGGCACCTTTCGGATGTGTATTGACTATAGGGAATTGAATAAAAGAACCGTAAAGAATAAGTACCCTTTGCCCCGAATTGATGAGCTGTTTGACCAATTACAAGGGTCCTCGTGTTTTTCAAAAATTGATTTGAGATCGGGTTATCACCAAGTGCGGGTTTGTGAGGAGGATATTCCTAAGACAGCTTTCCGCACTAGATACGGTCATTACGAGTTTCTTGTTATGCCTTTTGGGTTGACTAATGCTCCGGCAATCTTCATGGATTTGATGAATAGAGTTTGTAGACCTTTTCTCGATAAGTTTGTTATTGTATTCATTGATGATATCTTAGTGTATTCCAAATTTGAGACTGATCATGAGATGCATTTGCGATTGATTCTTGACACTTTGAGAAAGGAGCAATTGTATGCTAAGTTTTCGAAATGTGAGTTTTGGTTGCATGAGGTACAGTTTTTGGGTCACATCATTTGTGAGGATGGAGTTAAAGTAGATCCATCTAAAATTGAGGCCGTCATGAATTGGCTAGCGCCTAAATCACCTTCTGAAATTAAGAGTTTCCTTGGATTAGCGGGGTATTATCGGAAGTTCATAAAGGATTTTTCTAAGATTGCGGGTCCTTTGACTAAATTAACTAGAAAGAATATTAAGTTTCAGTGGACTGAGCAGCAGGAATCGGCTTTTCAGATTTTGAAACGGTTGTTGTGTCAGGCTCCGGTTTTAGCATTGCCTGACGGGTCCGATGATTTTATTGTATATTGTGACGTGTCTTCTGCAGGTTTGGGTTGTGTTTTAATGCAACGAGACCGTGTTATTGCCTATGCTTCGCGTCAACTGAAACCTCATGAGATTAATTATCCTACCCATGACTTGGAATTAGCGGCAGTGGTTTTCGCTTTGAAAATTTGGAGGCACTACCTTTATGGCACGAAATGTGTCATTTGTACGGATCACAAAAGCCTTCAGTATATGTTCACTCAGAAAGAGCTCAATATGCGACAAAGGCAATGGTTAGAACTGATCAAGGACTATGATTGTGAGATTCGTTACCACCTGGGTAAGGCCAATGTTGTGGCGGATGCGTTAAGTCGGAAAGGAAAATCAGAAAAGGTTCGTTTTATGCATTTGGAGGTTTCTTCGGATTTGATTGATCAATTGAAAGTGGCTCAAATAGAGGCATTGAGGGATACTAACTTGAAATCTGAGGTTATGTTAAAAAGGAAGGATTTATTAATTGATGATTCTCGGGGTTTGAAGACCTTTCAATCCCGAGTTTGGGTTCCCTTGCTTGGAGGACTTCGAGATGTGATCTTGTTGGAGGCACATAAATCTAAGTTGTCGGTTCATCCCGGAAGTACTAAGATGTATTATGATTTGAAACCATTTAATTGGTGGCCTACTTTGAAATTGGACGTAGCTCGGTTTGTGGAATCTTGTCATATTTGCTCGCAGGTAAAAGCCGAACATCCAAAACCATATGGAACTTTGAAACAACTTGAGATTCCCGAGTGGAAATGGGAGCATATAACCATGGATTTTGTAACCAATTTGCCTCGAACTGTTAAGGGTAATGATATGATTTGGGTAATTGTTGACAGGTTAACCAAGAGTGTTCACTTTCTTGCTACTTGTGAGACGGCATCTTTGAGCAAGTTAGTACAGTTGTATATTAATGAGGTGGTTTCTAGACATGGAATTCCGTTGTCCATTGTTTCCGACAGAGATTCTCGGTTTGCATCGGGGTTTTGGCAAAGTTTACAGCGGGAATTGGGTTCTAGAGTAAATTTGAGTACGGCTTATCATCCTCAGACTGATGGTCAGTCTGAGCGGACTATTCAGACCTTAGAGGAAATGTTGCGGGCATGTGTTTTGGAATTTGGCGGATCGTGGGATTCTCACTTACCTTTGATTGAATTCGCCTATAATAATTAGTATAGGAATGCCACCTTATGAAATGTTGTATGGTCGTCGATGTAGAACACCCACTTGTTGGTTAGAGGCGGGTGAGAAACAATTTGCGGGTCCATACTTAGTACAAATTACTGCCGAAAAAGTAGCCATAGCCCGTGAGAAATTGAAGGCGGCCCGTGATAGGCAAAGGCAATATGCCGATCCGCGTCGTCGACCCGTGTCTTTTGTAGAGGGTGAATTGGTTTATTTGAAAGTTTCACCTTGGAAGGGTGTCATTCGGTTTGGGAAACGTGGTAAGTTAGCCCCTAGATATATTGGACCGTTTAAAATTTGACATGTCGTCAATGATCAAACGGTGTCGTTAGATCTTCCTTCAGAATTGGCGGGTATTCATGATACCTTTAATGTGTGTTACTTAAGGAAATGCAATGTGGATGACCAATCTCTAGTTCTTCCATTGCGAGACTTGCGTGTAGACTTAAGTCAGAGACTTGTAGAAGAACCCCTAGAGTTGATAGACCGTAAGGTGACCAAACTTCGAAAGAAGGATATCCCTATGGTGTTGGTTAAGTGGAATCATAGTTTGGGCCCAAACCTTACTTGGGAGACCGAGTCTAGCATGAGGACGCGTTATCCTAGTCTTTTTGAGCATGGCGAGATTTCGGGGACGAAATCTCCTTAAGGAGGGAAGATTTGTAACATCCTCGTTTTGGGCCTAGTAGAAATACGGTATTTTTTTCACTACTTTCTTGTATTTAAATTGTATTTAGAAATAATTGGTATTATTTGGATAATTTAAATTAATAGGTCAAATGATCAAATGGTTTATTGTGCTAAATGAATTATTAATTGTTTTAAATTAATTTAGTTGACGGTATAGTAAAATGTATTTCTCGTAAATAGTTTTTAGGTTCCAGACAATAGATTTGGAACGGGTAAATGATTACACTGCATGTTAATTGGATTTGATGGAAATGTCGACCATTTTCCATTTCTTCAGTTCTTTCATTCTCTCACACTTTCTCTCAAAAAAACACGCACCAGAAAACAATTCTCCATCTGATTTTCATCTTGTTGAAGCTGTGATTGTGTGTTGCAACTGATTCACCATCTTCTTCTTCTTCACCTTGTTCATCTAGTTCCTTCCTTCCCATTATAAACCGAAGACTCAATAAGATAAGACCTTTGAGTGGAGACGGTGATCGTCAAGGGTGAGTGGATCTTGGACTCTCAGTCTAAGTTAGTTGTAACAAATGGTTGCAACTGGTAAATTGGTTTATCGCATTGATTGCTTTAATATTATACTGCCTTGATGGTATTCCTTGAATGATTATCGGTGTCCTATATACTATGATGAGTGTGAACTATTTGATTTGGTGGAGATCAACTAATGTGTTGGGTTTGTGTACTTTTACTTTGGACAGCGCAATGAAATTGTACATGTGTTGTGTAACATCCTCTTGACGAGCCTGGTAATTTCTATTTTTTAAATTTATTATTTAATTATATGAGAAATTAATTGATATTATTGTTTATCGTAAAACTTAGATAAATAGGTCCCAGGACTTATTGTGAATAGTAAATTGGTGATTGTTCTAATTTACTTAAGTTGACAGTACAATAAAATAGATTTTTCGCGAGTAGTATTTAAGTTCCAGACAATAGATTTAAGACGGGCATAAAATACCCAAATAAATAGAGTCGGTTAAAAGATGTCGACTCTTCTTTTGAGTTACCATTCCCAGTTCTCTCATAACACTTGCTAGATCAAAACCCTAAAAGATTTTTAAGAACACAAACACTTGCTAAAATTGTGGTTAATAGTTAGTAAATTGGAGCTGAATCCTTGAGTTCTTCATCCTTCTAGATATCATCATCTTCTTCAAGTGTAAGTGTAGTGTTTGTTGATAAATTTGTGTTGTGAGATTAGGTCAAATATGAACTTAAGTGAATTGATTGATGATATATGTTGTAATTGATGCTGTTGAAGTTACTTGATGTGGTATGATGTTTATTTGAAGTTAAATAGGTTGTTTGTATGAATTTGTATGCAAAAGATATGAATTTGTGAGTTTGGTTCGAGCTGTGTAGTTGCAGGTTTGTTCTTGAGCTGAAGAACAGCTCAACGTGATCCCAGAACCCTAGCCTGGATCGTGTTCCTCAGTTTTAAATTGAGCTGGACGAGTTTTGTTCTTGGGAACGCGATCCCAAGCATTCACCTGGATCGCGTTGCCAAGTGCAAATTTGTTACAGAAAGTTTTTCAAAGGCGAACGCGATCCAGCCTTTACTTTCCCGGATCGCGTTGCTTAGTGTATTTTGGTAACAGAAACTTTCTTTAAGAGGAACGCGATCCTACTCATTTGGACCCTGGATCGCGTTTTCCTGTGATATTTTGATGATTATGATGACTTGTGAACTTAAGTGTATACTATATATATATGTATAGTATTGTTACTTATGTTTGAAGTAGAATATTATTATTATTATTCGTGTATGATAGTCATTTACATAAGCACTAATTATTGATGACAAGTTACTAATTTGTGCGTTATGTGATGTTTCAGATACCCCAAAGACTCAGTGATTAACAGCTGAGTGTAGTGACTCTGGAGGTATCGGTGAGTGGATTTGAAACTCACAGTTTGGTTTGGTTGTGTTAGTTTGATTTTCAATCAGTAATTATAGGATTACTATTGATAGAATGTTGAATTGAAATGATATGCCATTGATTTGGTTGATTGATTAGCCTGTATGTTGGGTGTTGAATCCAGAGGTCAACTAGATTGGGGGTTGAACTTGATTGCTATTGTTGATCAACACAGGGTTGTGTACATGTGCTGATGAGTATTAGCAATGAGTTAGCGGTTAATCACTGTTTTGGCCGACAGTTGATTTAAGTGTTCTGATAGGGCCACCCGGCACAGGGTCCTTAGGAACCACCGTTCCTCTTGACGATATTTGTTACATTATTGGTTGTGAACAAATTGCTAGCTAAATTGAATTGTAGTTGATTATCCATCACTTAGCTTCGTGCTAATCCCTCAATTTACTTCCTGCAGGTTATGTTGAGTTTGTGGGTAGTCAGGAAGGAGAATTTGATGATGGGAATGTTTGAAACTTGCGACTCTGATTAAGTTTGCTATAAACAATGTGTTGTAATCTGTAGCACCCGGTTTGGAAACAAGTTAACTGTATCTAATTTAGTAGTAAATGGATTGTGTAAATGTTTGTGAAAATTTCTGGCAAGGTTTTGTGAAATATGTATAATAATATAACGCTTCCGTGGTAATTTATACTTTAAATGGTTGTTTTAAAGGATGGGTGTTACATGTTGGGCACTGAACTTGCGTTGTATATAGTATTAGTACCAAACTATCGGTTAAACCACTGTTTGGCCTTCAGTTGGTTATAAGCGTTACTTGGGGAACCACCGCGGCATGAGGGTACCTCAAGAACCACCGATCCTTCTATGTTACATGTTGTAGACATTTGCTAAGCTAAATTAGATTGTTAGTTTTGGATCTATTCACTTAGCTTCGTGCTAATCCCACCTCACTACTTCTTACAGGGATAGCTTTTGATTGTGGGTAGCCTGAAGTATGGGACGAATGGAATGTTTGACAAACCTACTCTGATTTAGTTATGTTTGGATTAAACATTTTGTATCAGATTTTAATATAACACCTAAGTATGTATTTAGCAAATTATGATAATTTGGTATTAAGGTTGTATGTATTTTGGGATGCACTATGGAAACGTATTACACGCATCCTATGATGTGTATTTTAAATATTCGCTTCCGTGATAATAATAAAAAAAAATGTCTTGAGAATTTGTAGGGTGTTACATTTAATCATATAGTCAGTAGCGGATCTCAGATTTTAAGTGACCCATAGCATTGTTATCTCAATTTTTGTGAACCTATAGCACAAACAAAGAATGTACTTCGTAACTAATAAGTACAATTATTTATAAGAAGTTACATTACATATAGCGAATGGATTCGTAATGACTTCCCTGGCATATAGTAGTAATTTCTATTGACTATGATGTAGTGTGTAACCAAGTACAATAAAGTATTTTTCATTCAATGATGATACAGTGTTTTTATTTAAAACCAATGATGCAGTGGTTTTTATCGATCGATGATGCAGTGGTTTTTTTTGTTGTTGCACTGTTTTTTTATCAATCAACGATGCAGTTGTTCCTAACCGTGATGCAGTGTTTTTTATCGACTGATGATGCAGTGGCTTTTAACGATGTTGTGGTGTTTTTTTATCGGCTGATGATGCAGTGGTTCATAACGACGATGTAATGTTTTTTATCAAACCATTATGCAGTTTTATTAAACGAATTAGCCACATATGATGCAATGTTCTTTATCAATTGATGATGCAGTGGTTTTTAACGATGTTGCGGTGTTTTTTTTATCGATCGATGATGCAGTGGTTCTTAACGACGATGCAATTTTTTGTATCAAATAATTATTCAGTCTATTTAAGGAATTAGCCAATATGATGGAGGGTTTTTTTTATTCAGTGATGATATAATATTTTTATTTATTAAACCGATGATGCAGTGATTTTTGACTATGATGAAGTGTATTTATATCAACAAATTATTCTTAGGTATTGATGCAGTGTTTTTTTATCAAACGATGCAATTAATATAAAAGATTTAACGATGATGCAGTGAATGATTATATTATTTCTATTTTGAACTATGATGCAACGTGTTTTTATTAAATGATAATGTAGTATTTTTTTAAAAATATCATGATGTATTTTATCTTTAAAACAATAAACTAATCGGTGGTGTATCACACTTAAAAACCAAAATAAGCTAATGATTTACAGAGTAGTTGTCTTCTAACTAGTAAGTAAGGAATACTAACTAGTAAGTAGAAAAGTAGCTAGCACATAGAAAATCACAACTTTAGTATATTGTCGGATAAGTACATGTGGCATCACCAACACCACGTATGATTAAGGTATGGAAACTAAATATTTTAAATATTTATCATTACAGTATATATTTAGTTTAACATATCTCTTTCATTATTTTTCAACAATACTTCTTTATCCACCATTTTATGCATATAGTCAAGTGTCTACATAACCCAACCATCACTATCTTGAAATAGCACAACTTTGTAAAAAAGAATACAAATTGAAGTCCTTAAATGTTCGTTAACCATTTCAGCATATCGCAAAACACAACCATGAGCGACGACGACATCAAACTCATCACTTCATGTCCGTACGATGGAGTGAACTCACCATTGCCATCCCCACTTCCGACCTTGATTTTGCCACAACAAATGGGTTTAAGGTGCGTTGTTTGTATGAGATGACATAATAAATTTTAAAAAATAATAAACAATAGCATAAAATCGTATAAAATAGTCTTACCAAAATAGAAAAAAAAAACTTTCCGATGACCGGATTCCGGTGACGGTGGTGGCGGTGGATAAAGGCGGCGAGTGGTCGGCCGATGACTTGCTGCTGGTAGGAAGTGTGAGGGAGTGTATAGATAAGAATGGAGAAGAAGGAATGAGAAGTGACAAGCAAATATGTAAAATTACTATCCTATCCTTAATGAGGTGGGTGGAGATGACGAGGTGGCATGCTCACCATTGGCTGCCCTCCCTTCTTTTATTGAAGGGTGTGCCCCTCTGAACTGTACCCCATATTAAATATGTTAAACGATTGACGAATTCTATTTTTAAAATTATATCGCATTTTTTTTTTCAAATTATATTGGAGCAGAGCGCAAGCAATAATCCTTGTTATCGTCAAATAGTACAAATGATCTCTAGACACGTATAGTTCATTTATTTAAAAATCATCAGTCGAATCAATCACGTACTAGAACTTCCGCTCCATATCAGGATTCGCTCCGTCAAACTGTCGATTGATTATGATCACACGTTTTCACAAAAGTATCTGGATTACTACAAAATACAGAGTGCCAATGCAAAAAAATACTTGACAATCATATTGTGAGTTACTTATTGCAAAACACTAAACTTTCTTAGCAGAAATGTAAGATATAGCACACAACTTTTGAGGTGGACGAATGGTCCCTCAATACACATACATAAAGACAACCAAACGAATTCATGAAGCAAAACAATCAGTCTGTGACAAAAGCAAATATTAACAATTCTGTGCCCATTCAATGCAAAATCATCTTCATATTTGACATCAGTTCTACAAATTACATATAGATCTAAAAAACGACCGGTCTCAAGCATTAGATGCACTGAAATGTAAAACAATGACATATTAACTTTATGCTAGTTACCAACAACCTACGGAAAAAAACTCCATTTGATATTTGACGCTTGAACCAAAACGAAACAAGAGCTTGCCCAAAAAGATATCATGAGAAGTCTTCTCTGAGAAATTTCTGCTGCCAAACATAAGGAGCAAGCAAGCACTATACTGTCATCACACATAACTGTTGGCTGGTACAAGCTTCAGTAGTTTGGCAAGATCATAGGCTTTGAAGTCTTTCCCATAACATAAGCCTATGTCAAGTGGTGTTTTCCCATCCTGAAACACAATACTATTTTTTCTGCTAAAGTTTTCAGGGAGAAAAAAAAAGCAAGGGAAGGAGTCCAAAAATCCCTAAATGTGTCTAGTGATCTAAAAGTTGCAAGATCCCACCTGATGATCTTTCAGTTAGCAAGTTGATACAAGGAACGGTCCTATATGGTCTGGTACTGGTACGTATGCAAGTACATATTCTAAATATAAATTTGTAAGATGAAAATAAACATTGGTATATGAGTGCATCCCCGGAGAAGGTCATTATGACAAGGCATGCATTAGTCAGAAGCTATCAGAGTTCTAGGCCGGTAGGTATTTAAATAGATATCCAACTTTATGAGCAAGTTTAAACTATTCCGATCCTTTAATAAGTAATGTTGAGTTATGAAGCCTGATTTGATTGTGAGCTTGTCTAAAAGTTAACAAAGTAGTTTTTTTTTTTAAAAGGTAAGGATGAAGGTTATCTTAATTATAAGGGCAATCACCCTTCACGAGTTCATATAAGAATCCTAGCAACCACCTTGGATGTTGACCCTTGACATATATGTCAAACCATGTTGGACTGTTGGTAACACTGTAACAGATAATTTTGATTACACATAGGGTTGATCCGAAACATTGTCAACTGAAATATTTATTACTAACAACAGTCGTATCAAGTATAATTACAAGATTATATCATTTCGATGGTAATCTAATTTTTTGAATGAAACGATTTAGGAAATCGTAAGCATTCAAAGTACACTTCAAGTGATGTTTGACATGTTCAACCCACTTGACATGTTTTTCTTAAAGCTAATGTTATCAATTAGACCCGCTTGAACTGTTAACGAATAAACCCAAATCAAACCATTTATAAGTAAATGGTTTACCTCTAGTAGTGTGTTCTGTTATTTTACATTTCTTATTAGTACTATTATGTGTGTGATTAAAAATACTAACCCATTGATAAAGAAATTACTGACCTCAGTTCTTCTAGTCTTGTCAGCTCCATTCAGAAGTAGAACTTTTGCTATGTCTCTGTTTCTACTTTGCATGGCTACATGTAAGGGGGTCCATCCTTCCTGTCAGAACAAGCATTTCGATATAAACAGTCGTTTATTTTATAGTTAATGGGGAAAACAAAACAAATAGTTACATTATCAGCAACGTTCACATCAACTTTGCTTTTGATCAGCAACTTCACACTTTGCATGGCACTGACTTGAACAGCATAATGAAGCGGAGTAGCACCATCCTACCATTAAGATACTTAGCAACCTGGTAAGCTTAAAAGAAAGTGGAATTGATAAGAGGAAATTTCCTACCAGATCTTGGACGTTAGGACTTGCACCTTTTCTTAATAGATGACTAATGACTGCTTCCTTTTTACCTAAAACTGCTTTGTGAAGAGCAGTCTGGCCATCCTGCATCACCAAACTAACTACTTTAGCTGTTTCAATGAAAGTTCTAACCCATTTATGTGAACAGAGTCAGTCTGGGACTCTGGGTTATAATATATTGTTAACAGGTCAAATGAGTATGTTCGAAAATTTTGGCCAAAAAGGAATCTGGTCAAATGGGTTAAATGTTGCCCAGCGTATACTCAAGCATTTGCAGAAAGAACTAGATCCCTATTATGATGATAGTTTTCATATTCATATTCATATTCAATATATTAAATTTTTATGACATGATAAATAGTTGTTGGTAGGTCAATTGGACCCATTTTGACTAGATAGACACTGACCAGACTATCTTGCCACCTGTACTTGCATTATAAAAGACCTAATAACAGTTCATGCTCTTAGAAATAATCTTGCAGGCCTTAGTGCCTAACCTTATCAACCGCATCGATATCAAATCCATTTGCTAGAAGGCTGTCCATAAACTTAATCTGCCCTGCTAAGGCCAGCGTATGCAAAGGATTCCACTTATCCTGAGTTACAAAAATTAGAAAATCATATTTGAATATTTGATGCTTAAAAGCAATAAAGAAGATTTAAGCAATCTTTCCAAGTTATAGGTGTGCATGTATGCTTATAGAACAACAGGTTCTTCATATTCTTACAGTTGAGATTTTGTCAAGATCAGGGGCTTCATTCTGTTGCAAGATTGCTAGCTCTTCAGGTGACAAAAGTTGTTCAACCTCTAAAATTATAAAAAGTATAGCTTGTTATTACTTTGAAGTATACCGCATAACTCCAACTACAGAGACAAAAGAACAATAACCTTTAATAAGATGTTCCTCAATCGAGCTTGTGGACAAAGTTTCCATATTATTTAAGGTCTCCGAAGCATCGGTTTCTTCCTCCCAATCACTTTCAAAGTCCTGATCATTTTCTTCGGGTTCCAACTCTTCCTCCTCTTCACTATCACTACCATCAGGATCTTCCCAGTTCCCTAGGTGGGTAGTGGAAGACGACGTTTTGTGAGGATCAATTGCACAAAGTTTTGTATATATATTGCTCCCAGCTGCTGAAAACCTACAAGTTTTTTCTCTTAATATAGAATGATGACTAATCATTTGACCAAAGCTGATGCTACTGCAGCTACATAGGGCTGAACTTGTATTAACAGCAGGACAATATAATCCCATTCGTGTTGAATGTGGCATTGAGCTTGAGAGTAGCACCATTTTTATGTAGCTCAACTGCATGAAAAGGTAAGGATATTTTATAAGATCGATACAAAGATGAACTAAAACCAAAGTTACATTCAAGACCACAAAGACATCCGTGAAAATCAAATTTAAGCCATGACAGAGCATAACATCTTACATAATTGCATAGTTTCCGTCCCTTAAACAGCGAATAACGATTAATAATTCAACCAGTGAGGGTAGTTAATACATTAGATATCAGGTACAATTATGAATATAACATACAGAATATAGATACTAACAAAAGAAAGCAACCTTCTTTAACCAAGAAAAGGCATAACAAGACCAACTCTCAGGGACATTTCATCAAACACTGTATATGCTCATTGGAATACACAACTACATACAAACTCAATTACAGCCCCAAGAATCTTACTTTGCTGAACAAACATTAGTGAAGACATAACTTCAGCAAACTAATATCATGTGTAATAAAACCATAGATTAGGAAAATTCATGTATTGGAGGACATACCTTGAAACGCGAGAAATGGGTAAAATCCAATGTAATCGTCGGATTCGAAACTGTATTTATCGCTGTTACCAAAAACCGTTGAAAACTCACAGGTGGAGTTTGTCCCAACCCGGTAGAACTGTAGAAAAGAAACAATTTTAGGGGGTGTAGGACGTACGAACTACGAAGTAGATAAAATACTAGTGATTTATTAGATTATGCGAAATTCTGGAGTATATATTTTGTATGTTAAAAAGCTAAGGTTACTAATGGTTTTTCAATTTTTTCGTTTTAATTACTCGTCTTCTTTTTTTATTTTTCCTTTCATGATTTAATCTTTCAAACTTTCAAAATTGTGATGGTTTAACCATTTATGTATGGGTGATGATTCGTACATTTTCTTCGTACACCATTAAACATGTTTTAAGTTGTTGTACTGTACAATTGTATAAAGCGTGTTTAATAGTGTACGGAGAAAAATTGGTAGTGTACGAATCACTGCCTTTATTTATTGATAGTGGTTCTTACGAGGGAAGATTTTACAAGAGAAATAAATAAGGAGGTAACAAATATCCCCTCCATTTCTCCACCCGCCTCATTTCTCCATTTTTTATTTTTATTAATTTTTTTTCATTTTTCATTTTATTTTTTTTGAAGTCAACGATCGCTAACGTACTCTTCATTTTGTTCCGAGGTCACCAATCAACCGATTTTATTACCATGATCACCAATGAACTTTTAAAATTTGTCCCGATGTCACCAAAATGGTAACCGCTAACCGGCTAAACTGATCACTATTAATTATTTGACATTTTTATCTAAAATATATTGATTATGTGGCATTTTCTATTATTACATGGCCTTTTATTTATTATTTAAAATATCTCATCTTCTAACATAAATTCAAACCCATTAAATTCATGAACAAAATCAAACTTCACGTATGTAGCCCGTCCAAAACCATCATAATAATGTCTCAAAACTCGTTCATCACTAAAATGTCTCTTTCTCAGCTAAACTCAAAATCCCCAAATTAAATTAACAAAAACCCTAATTGACAAATATCTTCATTCTATCCACACTAGAAGTCAACTGATCAGCGAACCTGCTAGCTGATTTCACTGCATTTGTTGACAACGCAGATGGAGAATACAAGTACGGAGAGATTCCAACGCCAACACCGATGCCGGCAACCACGACGGACATCTATCGGAAAAAAGCTAAGGTTTCTGGTATGGAAGTTAGGATCGGAGGCGGTGATTGATGTAGTGATAAATGAAGATGATGAGGTGGAAATTGCTCGGAGTTGACGGTGGATGGAAGGAGTTGATCGTCGGAGAGAATACATGGCGCTGACGATTGTTGTTGTTAATGAATCTGTGAGTCGAGAGAATACATGGCGGTGGCGATTGTTGTTGTTGATGAATCTGTGAGTCCTTTGATGAAAAATAACCGATCAACAGAGCTCCGTTCATCATCATCATCATCATCATCAAGCTCAATCTCATATACTGCTAGTCATCTCCAACCTCTGCTTCCGTCATCAACACTGACATCACCACCGCAACTTCCTCCTTTTTCCTTCTTCTTTCAGATATGTGTATGATTTAGATGTATACTACATTACTACGTTTTATTATTTTATGTGTTTCCATTTGAATATTGTATATGAATTTGTTAGAATTAATGGTATATATTGATGTGGATTTGTTAGGAAAATATATTGATTTTGTGACACCCGACAAATTAGAGCTAGTTATTAATTCCTAATCATCTGCTAATACATGTAATTAGTGCTAGATTAGGCTAATTGTATGTATCAATATATATATATATATATATATATATATATATATATATATATCTATATATATATATTGGAATGTATATACAAGTACGCGATTATGTTCAATCGTGCAATTTGAATCGGATGGATTCCGACACACACGGCCGTTGGTGAACATTTTGTAAAATAACGTGAACCTATTAATATAGTCATTATTTACTATGAATTATTATTCTATAATAATTTACACGAAAAACTATTACGTCTCATGTAAACGTATCATATGTAACAAGATGCGCAAACCGCGTCCGACAAACAAATACACCCCAAGTTATTATTCTTATAACTCACAATTAAGTATTTTAATTAAATACTTCATATAAAAATATCGCAAATAAACGATAACAAATCATAACGTCTAAAAACGTTGCACTATTAATTAAACGTTCAAACGACTGGGTAAACGAACACCACACCTAAAGTAACTTTGGGAAATAATTTAACACCACTCTAAGGGGTGGGAACTACTGAAAATCTGCAAATCTCAAAGCATATCAACCCCCATACTTTTCTTTTGACTCCTACAACAACTACTACCACCATACCTTTTCACCTCATTATCTTATTTCACACACTACCCTTTTTGACTTTCTTCTCTCCCTCCCTTCTCGGTTTCACAGCAGAAACACAACACCAACACACTCCCAAATCTATCCCAAGAACATCTAGCACACTCCCTTAATCATCTAGCTTGATCTTGGACGTTTTCACACTCGAAGAACACGAAGAGGACAGCAGCAGCTTCGCTCGCCGTTTCAGCCTCTAGATCTGTTTCTACTTGGTATAAATCCCTTGTTTTTCTTTAGATCTACTTGCTTAAGGTTAATGAACATGTTAGTGTTTCATTTCTGCTAGTTTATGTCCAAAAACAACTCAAAATCTAAAGCAAAACACGATTAACCACTGGATAATATGGATAATAAAGTGGATCGGAGTAGATCCGTGATAACTAACTCATATCTTAACGAAATCAAGTGTTTCTTGAGTCTAAAATCAAGTTTAGAATGTCTACTTTCTGGATCTGTAAGCCTCTTTATTTTTAGAGCTCATTTTATATTTTTAATGAGTAAAATAAAAACACATAGATCTGACTGAATTCTAGAACTGAAAAACCAGTGACTTTGGGAGTGAATATCTTGGGTTGGGAATGGAATTAAATGATGAAACCACTTGGAAAAGCTTATTAAAGTTGTCCTCTACGACTTTCATTTAGATTGTGTTGTCTGAAAATAAACGTAAAATGAACTAGGGTTTTGTTTGTGTGATAAGGTACTGAAAATAAACTGCTAGACATGTCTGTAAATATTGATGTATTAAATGAGTTTCGTGTGACCAAAAACTTCATAAAAATATGTTTTGGAAAGCTAAGACATATAGGATTATTGGGTAAAAATTTCAGAATTCTTCATTAAGTTTTACTAGACCAAATTGATGCCTGAACTCTCTGAAAAATTCGTGTCTGTTAACACTCCGTCAATAAAACCGACAATAGGAATTTCGACAATAGGTATATCCGACAATAAACATCCGACAATAAAACCTTCGACAATACCCTCCGATAATAGCTATACGACAATAGGAATTGTCGGATCAACTGTGGCCTTTGACTTTCTTTGATTCACGGACTAAATGGATTGTCGGATCATTTGGACTGTTGGACTCACTTTTGGAAAATTTCACTTTTATAATTCTAAGTTTTGAGACTCTACACTTTCGGACCATAACTTTTGACACACATACATATGTATATACATATACCTTAGTAAACCCTAAAGCTTAAACGCCGAGAACAATAATATTACAAGAGTATTATAAACCTACTTGACATAAGACAACTATAATGATATTTGCGCAACATTATTACAAACTTCACCAACAGGTCACACATGTTTTTAATTAAACTCAAACCAACGAATAAACACTTGGACATAACTAGTTGTTTGGAAAACTAGCACGAATGGTCTTTTGGGACATTCACTCATACATATAACCTTATGTGCTTAGGGCATTAGAAGGTTTCGGGTTCATAGAACCTACCGGTTCACATACGTTTATTGATTTAAACGCACGCTCTCTAGACTCAGGTGAGTCTCATAGCCCCTCATTTTACAGTTTTCAACCCAGGGGTGGGAATACATGCTCCGTTTTACTTTTACATGTGAGCACAAGTACAAAACATCGATATATTGACTGCATGAGTTTGTTTTACCTAATCATGAAGCCCTCCACTACATAGTTTGTTAGTATTGCTATAGCGTGAATGTTAGTGTATGGTACCATATGAGATTGACATTCCCCGTCCGGGGTAGTCGCGCTACCAAGACTGCGGTCGAACGGACGCATTATCATTTGTTCATACGTGTGTAGATTAGGCACATGCAGGAGGCAACCTCGCTCAGGTCCTTAATAGTGGATCCTGACACCCTCAGTTAAGCTCAAACTATGGTCTCATGACAGTAATATACAATCACTATTTTATTTGCTTAATTGCAAATCATCATACTTAAATCTTGTGGTTCATAACTCATTTTTCATCATTATACAAACCTGTGAGCTCACCAGCTTTTAGCTGATATTTTAGCATGTATTCTCAGGTACACAACAGTAGTAGGACTGCTCAGGATTAGCTAGCTCGAGTCGCATTCAGATATCGGGAGATTCACATGCATTTCTACATTTTGTACAAATAGATATGCCTTAGAATCTCTTACATTTAGCTTGCGAGCTTTTGTAAACTGTGTAACATTGTAAAACTCTTATATTACTAATGTAATGGTTTAAACGACGCATATAGAGTCATTCACTTTATCTTATGTGCTTTTGTTTATTGATTAGTCGCGCCCCGACCCGATTCGCTTCCGCACAGTAAATTTGGGGGTGCGACAGATTGGTATCAGAGCCTAAGGTTATAGTGAACTAGGTTGCATTTAGTGGGCCTAGACTATGACCGTTAGGCAGTATTCCTTATTAATTATGATTAGGTTCAGTGACTACATGATATTGGTTTAATTTAACATAGCTTGATCAACTATGTACAATTAAAAGAACATGATGTGAGATCTGAAAGGAGTCATGACTGAACAGGATACGCTAGTTGACTCTGACCATGAGAGAAACCGGGAATCAAACATGTATGTGTTAGACACTTTAGGCTAATATGTGATATGTATATATACATAGATAGGTCTCACTCTCGCTCAATATCTTAGGCTATATTATATATGTATTATATGAATATTGGCCTCATTCTTTCTAACGCTTTGTCTCAGAATGGCAAACACACCACCCAATTCATCACGCTCTCATCTGTATGGATCACGAAACCCAAGGGTGGCTAGGAGGAACACCAGGTTGCCTCGAGTTGACCCATACCCCACTCACTTCACTTTGTCAGACTTAGCCACTAGGCTACACCGACACGAACAACGACTTGATACTATGGATATCGAACTCCAAGAAACCAACGAAAACTGGAGACTCACATCACTCGAACGTATCAATCAAGTCTCCGAAGATCATGACAATACCGTCAACCGCATGGACACCCTTGACAACCGTCTGGGTGAAACCATCGAAACTATGGAGGTTGTCCACAACCAAGTGATTGGCAACCAAAACGAAATCTCCGTCTTATAATCAAGGCTGAATCAGTGCGAGACACGTCTAAGGGAAACCGAGGACGCCCTCCGAATGGTTAGCAGACTTGCAGAATCTGTGGACCATCTCACCGCACTACTACCACAACTCAATCCACGACAGGATTAGCTTAGACTAAATCTGTACTTTATCATGCTTTCGTAGGACCTATGTAATTCGACCGGATGTAATAATTCCCTGCACTTTTGTAAAACTTCTAAGTCTATGACTTTTGAAGCTCCTGACTAGAAATTGTCTGTAATCATTCAACTTCGTATTATGAATTGACAATTTCTCCCATTATTTCTACCTTGTGATTTTACCATGTGATGTTGCATATTACCACTTTTATATATGTGCATCTATCGAGCTTATTATTATGGTACCACCTCTCATGTACCTTTTATTTTTCTCTTGAAGAATCATGCCGCCAAAGAAAAAGAGTTACAGTGATGCTGAGATTGTTGTCATCGTTTCCCGAGCTGTGGCCGAAGCCCTGGCTACTCGAGATTCACCGCAAAACTCCAGGAGGAGTAATGATACTCCAGAAGTTACTCCTGTCATCAAGCCTTGTTCTTACAAGGATTTTCTCAGCTGGAAACTGCTAAATTTCAAGGGCACGGAAGGTGCCATCGGTCTAATCAGGTGGATCGAAAGGATCGAATCTGTCTTCGGTTTGTGCAACTGCACGGAAGACAGCAAGGTCAAATTTATTGCTTACACCTTTCAAGAAGGAGCACTCACGTGGTGGAATACTTATGCCAGTTCTGTGGGCATTGATGTAGCAAACCAACTCCCCTGGGCAGACCTGAAGAAAATGCTAAGGGACGAATATTGCCCCACCGAGGAACTCCACAAGTTGGAGGAAGAATTCTGGCATTTAACTGTTCAAGGCAATGATATTGCTGGTTACACCACCAAATTCCAGCAACTCGCCCTTCTATGTCCGGGTTTGGTAGACACAGACAAAAAACGCATCAAGAAATACATTCGCGGCCTCCCAGAGAACATCCAGGGAAATGTCACCTCATCCAAGCCAACCACCATCCAAAGTGCTATCCGGATTGCACATGAACTCATGGCGATGATTGCCAGCCGTGAAGCATCCACCACATCTTCCAACAACAAAAGAAAATCTTCTGGAAACTTCAGCAACCAACCAACCTTCAAAAAGCCTGAGACTGTCAAGGCTTACTCTTCTGGGTCTGGGGACAAGAAGGGTTACACTGGGAACAAACCTCACTGTTCCAAGTGCAACCGCCATCATGATGGTCCTTGTGGTACTCCTTACAAAACTGCAAGAGGTATGGACATTCTTCCAAGGACTGCCGAGCACCCAAAGCCAACAACAACAACAACAACTCCAATCAATCAAAGGCCTGCTATGAATGCGGCAACATGGGGCACTACAGGAATGACTGCCCGAAACTAAAGAACAAGAACAGCGGCAACAATGCAAAAGGTAGAGCTTTTGTTCTGAACTCGGGGGATGCCTGTCAAACCCAAATGTTGTCACGGGTACGTTCCTCATCAATAACCTAACTGCCTCTGTTCTATTTGATACTGGTGCTGATAAGAGTTTTATTTCTGATGAATTTTACCCACTACTCGACATCATCCCTGTTGCATTAGATGTTAAGTACATTGTTGAATTAGCTAATGGTAAGCTCATTGAGACTGACAGTGTAATACCTAATTGCACTCTAAACCTCGCCAATGAACTCTTTTCCATTGACATTATACCCGTCGAGATCGGAAGTTTCGACATCATTGTTGGTATGGACTGGTTGTCCAAACATCGCGCTGAAATCATCTGTTTTGAAAAAGTCATCCGCATTCCCCTCGCCACTGGTAGAACTTTGATCATACAAGGGGAGACCAGTGGGCCAAGGATGAACATCATATCGTGCATGAAAACCCGTAAGTACTTGAGAAAGGGTTATCAGGCAATCCTCGCACATGTCGTGAAGAAAAAGTCGGAGGAGAAGCGACTCGAGGATGTGCCAATTGTCCGAGATTTTCCTGAAGTCTTTCCCGAAGACCTACCTGGTCTTCCACCACCGCGACAAGTTTAAAATTTTCTATTGACCTCGTGCCCGGTGCGGCGCCGGTGGCACGAGCACCATATCGTTTGGCCCCATCCGAACTTCAGGAGTTATCTACTCAGTTACAGGAACTCCTTGATAAGGGTTTCATTAGACCGAGTTCTTCACCTTGGGGAGCTCCGGTCTTGTTCGTGAAAACGAAAGACGGTTCATTCCGAATGTGTATCGACTATCGAGAGTTGAACAAACTAACCGTTAAAAACCGTTATCCGCTTCCCCGCATCGATGACCTGTTCGACCAACTTCAGGGGTCGATTTTCTATTCAAAGATCGACATTCGGTCAGGTTATCATCAGTTACGAGTTCGCGATGAAGATATCCCAAAAACTGCATTCCGAACTCGCTATGGACACTACGAATTCCAAGTAATGCCCTTTGGTCTAACCAACACACCAGCTGTATTCATGGACCTCATGAATCGATTGTGCAAACCTTATCTCGACAACTGTCATTGTCTTCATCGATGACATCCTCATTTACTCGCGCAACGAGCAAGAACATGCGCAACATCTGAAAACCATCCTTGAACTACTCAAAAATGAGGAGTTATTCGCCAAATTCTCCAAGTGTGAGTTCTGGAGGCAAACCGTTCAATTCCTTGGACACGTGATTGACAGTTAGGGAATTCATGTAGATCCGTCTAAAATCGAGGCTATCAAGTGCTGGCAAGCACCCTCAACGCCGATCGAAGTACGGAAATTCCTAGGACTTGCCGGGTACTATCGGCTATTCATTGAGAACTTCTCCAAAATAGCCCAACCTCTCACCTTACTGACTCAGAAAGAAAAGAAGTTCGATTGGACTGATAAACAAGAGTCAGCATTTCAGTTGCTTAAACAAAAGCTTTGCAGTGCACCTATCTTATCTTTACCCGAAGGCAACGATGACTTCGTGGTATACTGCGATGCTTCACATCAAGGTCTCGGTTGCGTGCTGATGCAATGAGACAAGGTCATTGCCTACGCCTCCCGACAACTCAAGGTTCACGAAAAGAATTACACCACTCATGATCTCGAGTTGGGAGCCGTAGTTTTTGCACTCAAAATATGGAGACACTATCTTTACGGCACAAAATGTACAGTCTTCACGGACCACAAGAGTCTCCAGCATATCTTTGATCAAAAGGATCTCAATATGAGGCAACGTCGATGGGTCGAGTTGCTTACCGATTATGATTGCGAGATCCGTTATCATCCTGGCAAGGCAAATGTTGTTGCCGATGCCCTCAGCAGAAAGGAACGTGTAAAACCTCTTCGAGTTCGAGCCCTCAGCATGACCATTCACAGCGACCTTATCATTCAAATCATTACCGCTCAACTCGAAGCGCTTAAACCATAAAACATCACCAACGAGGCCTTGCGAGGCATGGAAAAACAGTTCGAAATCAAACCTAATGGTACTCAACAATTCTCTAACCGAATATGGTTACCAAACTTCGACAACTTACGAGATTTGGTGATGGACGAAGCTCACAAATCTCGTTATTCTATACATCCTGGATCTGACAAGATGTATCACGGCTTCAAAGATCTATACTGGTGGCCTAACATGAAAGCCGACATCGCCACCTATGTCGGTAAATGCTTAACCTGTTCTAAGGTCAAGGCCGAGTATCAGAAACCTTCCGGCTTGCTACAACAACCGGAAATCCCTCAATGGAAATGGGAGCAAATCTCCATGGATTTCATCACCAAACTCCCAAAAACATCGAGCGATTGCGATACCATTTGGGTGATCGTCGATCGTCTCACTAAATCTGCTCATTTCCTAGCCATCAAAGAAACCGATAAAATGGAACGCCTCACGCAAATTTATCTGAAAGAAATTGTATCCCGACACGGCGTTCCCATCTCGATCATCTCCGACAGAGATAGTCGCTTCACATCCCGCTTTTGGCAGTCACTACAAAAATCTTTGGGTACTCGTCTGGACATGAGTACTGCATACCATCCACAAAGTGACGGCCAAAGCGAACGAACTATTCAAACACTGGAAGACATGCTACGAGCTTGCGTAGTTGACTTCGGTAAAAACTGGGAAAACCACCTACCCTTGTGCGATTTTTCGTACAACAACAGCTATCATACCAGCATTAAGGCTCCACCCTTCAAGGCACTGTACGGTCGTAAGTGTCAATCACCTATCTGTTGGACCGAAGTGGAAGACAGCCAACTCACTGGTCCAAAGATCATTCACGAAACAACAGAGAAAATCATTGGAATTCAAAACAGACTCAAAGCCGCGCGTGACCGTCAGAAAAGTTATGTTGACGCGAGACGCAAACCACTCGAGTTCCAGGTTGGGGATCGAGTGCTACTCAAAGTTTCACCTTGGAAAGGTGTTATCCGATTCGGTAAACGCGGGAAGTTAAATCCCAGATACATTGGACCATTCGAGATCCTCGAGAGGATTGGTTCAGTGGCATATCATTTGCAGCTGCCACCCGAGCTCAACAGCGTGCATCCCACATTTCACATTTCTAACCTGAAGAAATGTCTGTTTGATGAGACACTTATCATTCCTCTCGACGAAATTCATATCGATGATAAAATCCATTTTGTCGAGACACCAGTGGAAATCATGGACCGTGAGGTCAAACAATTGAAACAAATTCGTATTCCCATCGTTAAAGTCCGATGGAATTCGCGGCGTGGTCCGGAATTCACTTGGGAATGGGAAGACCAAATGCGACTCAAGTACCCACAGCTATTCACAGACTCCAATCCATCTACGACTTAGAGCTAAATTTCGGGACGAAATTCTCTTAACAAGGAGAGAATGTGACACCCGACAAATTAAGGCTAGTTATTAGTTCCTAATCATCTGCTACTACATGTAATTAGTGCTAGATTAGGCTAATTGTATGTATCAATATATATATATATATATATTGGAATGTATATACAAGTACGCGATTATGTTCAATCGTGCAATTTGAATCGGATGGATTCCGACACACACGGCCGTTGGTGAACATTTTGTAAAATAACGTGAACCTATTAATATAGTCATTATTTACTATGAATTATTATTCTATAATAATTTACACGAAAAACTATTACGTCTCATGTAAACGTATCATATGTAACAAGATGCGCAAACCGCGTCCGACAAACAAATACACCCCAAGTTATTATTCTTATAACTCACAATTAAGTATTTTAATTAAATACTTCATATAAAAATATCGCAAATAAACGATAACAAATCATAACGTCTAAAAACGTTGCACTATTAATTAAACGTTCAAACGACTGGGTAAACGAACACCACACCTAAAGTAACTTTGGGAAATAATTTAACACCACTCTAAGGGGTGGGAACTACTGAAAATCTGCAAATCTCAAAGCATATCAACCCCCATACTTTTCTTTTGACTCCTACAACAACTACTACCACCATACCTTTTCACCTCATTATCTTATTTCACACACTACCCTTTTTGACTTTCTTCTCTCCCTCCCTTCTCGGTTTCACAGCAGAAACACAACACCAACACACTCCCAAATCTATCCCAAGAACATCTAGCACACTCCCTTAATCATCTAGCTTGATCTTGGACGTTTTCACACTCGAAGAACACGAAGAGGACAGCAGCAGCTTCGCTCGCCGTTTCAGCCTCTAGATCCGTTTCTACTTGGTATAAATCCCTTGTTTTTCTTTAGATCTACTTGCTTAAGGTTAATGAACATGTTAGTGTTTCATTTCTGATAGTTTATGTCCCAAAACAACTCAAAATCTAAAGCAAAACACGATTAACCACCGGATAATATGGATAATAAAGTGGATCGGAGTAGATCCGTGATAACTAACTCATATCTTAACAAAATCAAGTGTTTCTTGAGTCTAATATCAAGTTTAGAATGTCTACTTTCTGGATCTGTAAGCCTCTTTAATTTTAGAGCTCATTTTATATTTTTAATGAGTAAAATAAAAACACATAGATCTGACTGAATTCTAGATCTGAAAAACCAGTGACTTTGGGAGTGAATATTTTGGCTTGGGAATGGAATTAAATGATGAAACCACTTGGAAAAGATTGTTAAAGTTGTCCTCTACGACTTTCATTTAGATTGTGTTGTCTGAAAATAAACGTAAAATCAACTAGGGTTTTGTTTGTGTGATAAGGTACTGAAAATAAACTGCTAGACATGTCTGTAAATATTGATGTATTAAATGAGTTTCGTGTGACCAAAAACTTCATAAAAATATGTTTTGGAAAGCTAAGACATATAGGATTATTGGGTAAAAATTTCAGAATTCTTCATTAAGTTTTACTAGACCAAATTGATGCATGAACTCTGTGAAAAATTCGTGTCTGTTAACACTCCGTCAATAAAACCGACAATAGGAATTTCGACAATAGGTATATCCGACAATAAACATCCGACAATAAAACCTTCGACAATACCCTCCGACAATAGCTATACGATAATAGGAATTGTCGGATCAACTGCGGCCTTTGACTTTCTTTGACTCACGGACTAAATGGATTGTCGGATCATTTGGACTGTTGGAATCACTTTTGGAAAATTTCACTTTTATAATTCTAAGTTTTGAGACTCTACACTTTCGGACCATAACTTTTGACACACATACATATGTATATACATATACCTTAGTAAACCCTAAAGCTTAAACGCCGAGAACAATAATATTACAAGAGTATTATAAACCTACTTGACATAAGACAACTATAATGATATTTGCGCAACATTATTACAAACTTCACCAACAGGTCACACATGTTTTTAATTAAACTCAAACCAACGAATAAACACTTGGACATAACTAGTTGTTTGGACAACTAGCATGAATGGTCTTTTGGGACATTCACTCATACATATAACCTTATGTGCTTAGGGCATTAGAAGGTTTCGGGTTCGGAGAACCTACCGGTTCACATACGTTTATTGATTTAAACGCACGCTCTCTAGACTCATGTGAGTCTCATAGCCCCTCATTTTACTGTTTTCAACCCAGGGGTGAGAATACATGCTTTGTTTTACTTTTACATGTGAACACAAGTACAAAACATCGATATATTGACTGCATGAGTTTGTTTTACCTAATCACGAAGCCCTCCACTACATAGTTTGTTAGTATTTCTATAGCGTGAATGTTAGTGTATGGTACCATATGGGATTGACAATCCCAGTCCGGGGTAGTCGCGCTACCACGACTGCGGTCGAATGGACGCATTATCATTTGTTCATACGTGTGTAGATTATGCACATGCAGGAGGCAACCTCGCTCAGGTTCTTAATAGTGGATCCTGACACCCTCAGTTAATCTCAAACTATGGCCTCATGACAGTAATTTACAATCACTATTTTATTTGCTTAATTGCAAATCATCATACTTAAATCTTGTGGTTCATAACTCATTTTTCATCATTATACAAACCTGTGAGCTCACCAGCTTTTAGCTGACATTTTAGCATGTATTCTCAGGTACACAGCAGTAGTAGGACTGCTCAGGATTAGCTAGCTCGAGTCGTATTCAGATATCAGGAGATTCACATGCATTTCTACATTTTGTACAAATAGATATGCCTTAGAATCTCTTACATTTAGCTTGCAAGCTTTTGTAAACTGTGTAACACTGTAAAACTCTTATATTACTAATGCAATGGTTTAAACGACGCATATAGAGTCATTCACTTTATCTTATGTGCTTTTGTTTATTGATTAGTCGCGCCCCGACCCGATTTGCTTTCGCACAGTAAATTTGGGGGTGCGAAAGATTTGTATTTGCCAAGTATTTTAAATTTTATTACGTGGATGTCATGTCATTAAAATTAGTGACATGGCGCTGCCAAGTCATTTGGTTAATTACGTTGCAGGTCAAAAAGTATTGAGTTGGTGATCTCAGCACATAACTACAAAGTTTGTTGGTGATGATTGTAATTAAACCGGTTGATTGGTGATCTCAGAACAAAAAGGAGAGTACGTTGGCGATCGTTGACTTAAACCTTTTTTTTATTTTATTTATTTGTTAAAGTTCTTATTTTTGAATTTTTTATTTTTTATTGAGACTTTCAACCTTTTTAAATAAGCTTTCTCACGACTTGTTTATCAATTATATTTTATAACTATGATGCGTCTATATTACTAACTCTGAAGCACCATGTTTTATAGTTATGATACATCACTTTTTAATTATATTTGACAATTGATGCATGATATTTAAACACTCGGTGCATCGTAATAAAAGAAAATCAGAGTGTATCGTATTCATCATATACATTGATAGAGCTCAGTCAACTGTGAATGTTGACTAGCCTATCTGAACGTCCAAAGTCTTGATGACTTTTAATCGCAGCCCTTTAAAGTGCAAATTCACGGTTTAGACACAGTTACAACGTTCAATCAATTTCGAACAAAATAACTGCTCCCTTCGTTTACCCCCGAACAGTTCTCTCACGTTCTTCCAAAAAATACGCTGCCTATCGTAACTAGGGAAAATCATGTTTTCTTTCGTCGAGTTGCAATTAACGCAATTTATGAGAAATTATTGCTTGCTGTAACCTCTCATGGGAAGGTAAAAACACAAAGTGTTGATTCACACAAAGTGTTGATTCTGTTATTCAATTCTTTATAGCGTCTAATTTTGTCCGATTATTGGCCTTTAATTTCTCACATGATTGTATTTAATAGTTGGGTGTATGTATGTGTAGAATGACTTCGAAAAGCATAAAGGTCAGATTTCAATTTGTTTTTTTTACATACTCTCTATATGGTTTTTGTTGCATATTAAATTTTGAGTTACAATTAGCAAAGTCTCAAATACCATTATTAGACCAGCTTTCCTCTCAGATTTTAGGTGTGATACCTGCTCAAAAAGGGCAAATTTTACGCTCAATTTATACCTCAAATAATTGTACTTAGTACGCATTAATATGAAAGTATTCAAATATTATATATATAAATATATATATATATATATATATATATATATATAACACAAAGGATTGTATAAAATCGCATGTACACAAAATCTGAAAGAACGTGAAATACAAATACGGATCTTGGTGATAAAACTTTATAAATAAGGTATTATTGTTAAAAATAATAATTATTTATTCGGATAATAATAGAAACATATTTTGTTCTATTTAAAACATGTTCTGTTCGGTTGAGACCACGCGAAACAAAGTTATATTTTATAACTCCAATAATGTGTTTTTATAAAATACTTTGACTCAAAAATATTTCGAAAACACTTTTATAAATTTTTGGAATTAAAAGTATTACATTATATCACGATCGGGTATACAAACACATGTAAAAAATACTACAAATAAAGTAAGCCAGTCCAACCATTCCCACAAAAAGGGGATCTGGTCTTTGACTTTCTTTTACACAAGTCGACTAACACCAATGTTTTAAAACTCGGGTTTTTAGTCGACCCGGAAAAATGTTAATTTCTGATTAGACCGGTCGGACCGGTTGGGCCGGAAGGTCGGACCGGAGTTAATAATAGTATACAGTAGTAGTATTTAGTGAAATTTTTTTATTTTTTATAATTATAATTATTAATTATATCATGTATAATAATTATAATCCATAGAGTAATAAAGAGTGATGATACATCGATTCTCTTGTTATTCTTAGAATACACATCAATATAATAATTATATAATCCATAGAGTAATAAATGATGATGAAACATCAGTCAAAAGTTCCCTCATTACTCTCATTATTCTTGAAATACGGAATCAGTCAATATAACCTAATTATAAATAATTAAATATACATAGAAATTGTAAAAAAAAAATGAAACCGGGTCAATGCGTCGGTCCGGGTCCCGGTCCAACCCGGTCCGACCGACCGGGTCAACCCGGTCGTTGACTAGTCAACATATTGAAAAACCCGGGTTTCTTTTGCCTGAAAATCTCCAAAAATACGGTCTGACCGGTCCGACCGGACCGGTCGAACCGGGTTTTAAAACATTGACTAACACACCCCTTTGTCAACTCATTTCATTTTCATTCATCCTTATCTAACTCTCCTCTACACTCTCTCGATCTATATCTCCAACAACAACAACTAAATTAACAACTACAAAATAGCAGCAGCAGTGGCACTAAATCACCACCACCTTCATCGATGATCATCATCATCATGTTCATCTCCATCATCTCTTTCTCTCTCGGTTAGACTATCATAGACGACCATCAACATCATCTTCTTCGTGATCATCATCATAATCAGGGGGAAAAGAAACAATATCATCATCATCTTGTACCATCATTTTCACCATCATCATCGGCAACATCATTAACACTCCCGGCTACCACTTCCATCCGTGAGAACACTTGTACCTTTTCTTTAATTTTGTGTTTTGAAGACTTGTTTCATTATATATTAGTGTTATAAATGATAATTATGTTCGAAAAATTAAGTTGTAAACTGGTTTTGCGGATTGATTTGCAAGATTTGGCCTGAAAAATACAAGAAACCGGCGGCTCATAGCCCGACCCGGCGGGTCAACCCGAATACCCAACACAAACAGGCTATTTAAGCTTGAAATCAGGCTGGAAATATTAGTGTTCAATAAACTAATTATTGTGTCCAAAAATTAGAAAAAAACTAGTTATCATGATTTGTGAACTGATGTGTGAATCGTAACTGAAAACCGAGTAAACGGCTATAGCCGATCGGCTATGCTCATCTAGCCGAACGGGTATAGACCCCGGACCCGAACGGGTGTGTTTGATGAACCGTTCAGGTGGACTATTTGAACCCAACGAGTATTGTGTTTAACCTCTCAAATTGTATAATTTATACATGTATATATATGTATATATACTAGATCATTACCCGTGCGATGCACGGATAGGTCAAACAAATTGCAAAGAAATGTAAATCGATATCGGATATAAACAATAAGTTTCAAAATTTGTTATAACTGACATGAACTTTACTACCATATTCATTTGGCTCTTTGAACTGATGTAAAAGGTGATATGTAATGTATCCAACGTTAAGGCAATACTATGATTGTACAATGTCAAAAAAAAAAAAAAGTGTGTCACATGAAATACTATTAACCCATGATCAGTTGATTAACTGGTTTCTTGGGTTCAGTTATATGGTAATGTAAATCTGTAATACAATAAACTTTATCTCTGTCACATGAAATACTATTAACCCATGATCAGTTGATTAACTGGTTTCTTGGGTTTAGTTATATGGTAATGTAAATCTGTAATACAATAAACTTTATCTCTAATGTTTAGAATACTAAAAGGTACAGGTTGCAATCATCAACCATTTATTATGAAGTAACCAAACTTGCAATATTTAACACTTCAAATTATCACGGGTCAATTGAATGCACTCAACGACTTTTGGAACAATGACGTTTATAAACATTATTAAATGATTTCGAGTATAACATATGGGTGGAACATTATATATATAACGACTAACTTTTATTATATATATATACACAACCATAAATAATATATATAGAACTTGTGTTGATAAAATGAATATTTTCTCAACGAACGAAACTTTTATGACATAGCATTTTACTTAAACGAAACCAACGTAAATATGCTTTTGAAATTATGATTTCAAAATGTCACCAACGTCCCGTACTCGTTTTACAAACTTTAAACGGAAATACAAATTGAAAACTTGGACATAATCTTATCGGATAAACATTAATATGGATGATATATTAAAATATCCATTTACTCACTTATAATCGCGCGTGTTTAGGACACTAGGAGATTACAATTGGATCATAAGTATACTTAGGATCGCTAGCTCCCCCAGGAGAGTTCATAGACCCACTTTTTAAACTGTTTTGAACTGTTTTGGGGTGAGATACATGCTCTGTTTTATAAACTACTTTGTGTCTGTTTTATGAACTACTTTATCTCTATTTTGGTGAGCTACTCTGAAGTTGTTTTAAGAACTGTTTGCGAACTACTTAACTGTTCAGTTTCTATGATTTACTACGAACTAATTGAACTCTGTTTTAGGAACTATTTGAACTCTGATTTATGAACTATTTGAACTCTGATTTATGAACTATTTAAATTCTGATTTATGAACCATTCGAACTTTGATTTACCAACTATTTGAACTCTGGTTTATGGATTATCTAAACTCTGTTTTATGTACTATTTTGTACTGTACTGTGAAATGTTTTTGGTGAACTATGATAACAACTACGAGCCCTACTACGATAACAACTACGATAACAACTACGAGAACAACTACGATAACAACTATGGGGGAAACTACGATAACAACTACGAGCCCCACTATGATAACAACTATGGGGGAAACTACGATAACAAAAACGAGCCCCACTATGATAACAACTACGAGAACAACTACATGAGAAACTATGATAACAACTACGAGTCCCACTATGATTTCAACCACGATTCCATCTATGGTTAAACTTTAGTTTTAGAAATGGCATACTTTGATTTGGTATATGTGCCAACTTTGAAAACTTTGAGGATTTAAACTATGATTTCTACTATAGTTTTAACTATGATTCTTACTATGATTTTGAATATAAATTTTACTATGGTTTTGACTTCGATTATAACTATGTAAACCTATGAGCTCACCAACATTATGTTGGAATAGTGTCCAATATCATAACTAATTGGTAAGTATATCATTAAAAGTGGAGTCCTTTTTGGGTCGCCCTCAATGAACAGTAAGAGAAATAAATAAGAAATAATTAATTATTGGATTAATTAATAGAACATTCTGGAAAGTGGATCCAACCGCCGGTTGGAAGGTTCAACCGGCGGCTGGAGTCAAAATGTAACACCCCCAATTTCGTCGATTTAGTTTAGCGAAAGCGTTTAGTTAAGTATGGGGAGTGCCACAATACACAGTACATGCATACGTATCAGAGCTTATGATTACAACAGAACATAATATATTAAGATGCCAAATGTAATAGTTACAAAGTTTACGATTTATCAAATCGTACAAATGTGAAAGTTATTAAGTTTACAAAAGTAGATTTCGTAAATATGACTAAAACAGATTAGTTATATAAAAGAAATCCAGTTGTCAAAAGTTGGCATCCTAGTTTCATCGTGGGTCACCTAGAATCCGTATGTGCAGGCGGTCCTTACGTGTGCTGCTAATTCCCTGAAAAACATAGTAAAAAGTCAACAACGAGGTTGAGTGAATTCACAGGTTTTATGTTGCAAATACAGTTTGTTTAACCAAATACATTCGTAAGCAGTTGTTGAATATCAAATATGTTCACAAGTAGTATTGCCATAATAGTTGAATAAACGTTTTGTGGAATGCTATCCAAATATAGTTCGGTTGGGATGTTGCCCAAAATACAGTTCGCGTGGGATGTTACCCAAAATACAGTTTACGTGGGATGTTACCCAAATACGGTTTAAAATACGTAGCTGGTCGTTCCCCAGTATTTTCCAAAACAGTACCGGTCGTTCTCCGGTCAAAAGACGCACGGGTCGTTCTCCCGTCCAATAAAACAGTTTACCGGTCGTTCTCCGGTCTAGATACGCACGGTTCGTTCTCCCGTCCAACACAGCTGGTCGTTCTCCAGCGAAATACGCACCGGTCGTTCTCCGGTCCAGATACGCACGGGTCGTTCTCCCGTCCACTTGGCCAGTCGTTCTCACTAAAATACGTAGCTGGTCGTTCTCCAGCGTCTTTATAAAAGTACCAGTCGTTCTCCGGTATGCCAAACAAAGTTTAACACGACATTCGTATGAAAATGTTGTATCATAAGTTCCAGTTTTGCGTATGAGTTTAACAATTCAAGCACTCTAATCGTGTGAGCAAACAAGTATGATAAACAATCATATGAGTAAAAGAAGTTATGGCAATAAGTAAAACAGTTGACTATGTTTTCCACCCCTGTTCAAAAGCAGTTGAAACAGTAAAAGTAGGGGCTGTGAACTCACCTGTTGAGTTAAGTAATGTGCTAGTGCTAGCAAAGCGTAGTCCGGGTAAAGTCCCTAATGTCCTAAACGTAGGAAATAGTCGTATAAGTGGTTGGGTAACAACCAGACCATGTTACTCGTTCATCCATGAAAGATCATTGTTTATTTGTAAATTCGTACAACTCGTTGGTGAAGATTTCGTAAAAGTATTTCAAAGTAGTGTTGGCAGTTTCGTTGTGTTTTCATAAAAATGGAAATTTTGTACGGGGGTCCGGGGGCAGCGCCCCTGGTAGCGGGGTCCAAGGGGTGGCAACCCCTGGCGGGGTCCAAGGGGCAGAGCCCCTGGCTGGGGTCGAGCTGCTAGGTCAGCTTGGAAAATTTTTATTTCTACTATGTTGCTGTAGTGAAAACGCATTCGAATTCCAAATTCGGAGTAAAATCAAGTGGTAAAATCTGGTTCCGACACTTAGTGTAAAACATGTATTTTTAAGTTTCTGAGTTCTGTGACATAAGTATTGTGTCGCAAAAAGGTTCTGCGACACAAGGGTTGTGTCGCAATCCTGCGACATTCGCAAATAAATGCGACATAGGCATTTGTGTCGCAAATGCTGCGACATAGTAGTTGTGTCGCAAGTATGCGACATAGGGTAATGTATGTGACACAAGGCGTTGTGTCGCATAATGCGACGTAAGAATGATACTGTGACACAAAAGGTTGTGTCGCACTACTGTTCTTGGTCCCGTGCGACACAATGCACTGATCGACGAAAAACTTAATTTTTCACCCAAAAACGTTTAGATCTTTCATAATATGGCTTGTAATATGTTTGTATACTATAATAACAAAGGAAAAGTGAAAGAAAAGTGATTTTTCATACCAAATCGACTGAAATCCGAAAGTTAGGTGAGTGGATGAAGATGGTGAATCTTGAAGATGAAGGAGATGAGATGATGATGATGGATGCTTGTTGTTGCTCTAGATGATGACGATTCCGAAATTACAAGTGTTGATGGTGATGTTGTTGTTGATTTTTGTTGTTGTTGTTGGTAGTGAGTTAGAGAGAAAAGAGATGAGAGAAAAGAGAAGAAAAGAGATAGAATGAGGATGAGATTGGGGTTTGGGGGGGTGTTTGGGGCAGATTTTTGGAGTCAAGAAAAAGGGAGGGGACTTTGTCCTAAATTTGTGGTATTTTACCCGTGTTCGTTTACCCGATCGTTGAAAGTTAAAATGTTTTTAAATGATAGATTTTTAAATATGATTTCGGTTATACCTTTAGTTGTGATATTTCTTTTTATTTAAAATAATTTAGTTGAGAAATAATATTATAACTTTGTTTTATTTAAATTTTACAAATGGGTTTTAAGTTGTTTTAGTTGTACGAAACAAATATTATTTGCAACGAAATACTTTGTAAATATTATAAACATAATATCTAATAAATAAATATCGTTATTTAATAATTTTCATATTATCAAATAATTTGTTCACCAACGGTCGTATATTGTTGTCGCGTTTGTTTCCAAATGTTTAATGCTCGTAATTACGTTTAAATTTGCGAGTTATTACACAAAAGGACTAAGTCGGTGGAACACGTGGGTCCAACCGCCGGTTGGGATTATGTCCCACATCGGCCAGGGGATGAAACCCTGGGCCTCCTCCTCCCCTATAAATATAGGGCATCCCTAAGCTTTCAGGATTATCCCAGAATTGAATAGAGTTCAATTCTTTCTCTCTTTCTCATTCCTACTCCTTGTAAGAGTTTACACGACTTAGAGTCGGGACCCTAGGAGTTTGGGAATTTCTCTTGGTTCGTGGGTGTGAAGCATTAGAGGTGTTCTGGTTTGGGCACTCGCCTTCAAAGCAAGAAGGTTCTGCAAGGTGGTCTACGCGTGAGAAATCGTTTTCTCAAAGGTTAGTATTTTCCTATTTATCTTGATTATTTTATTGCTTTTATTTATTCAAGTTAAGATCCCTTAGGGTTTAGTTTCCTAGTTGCATTAGATTAATTTTGTTATATTCCACTGCGTATATTAATCTAGTTAGGGAATAGAAAACCCAACAGTGGTATCAGAGCCTTAGCTTGATAAATACTAGCATTTAATTATCTACAATAGTATGTAGGTAAGGATAAATTAGAAATAGAATTGTCTAAATTGGTAAAATGAATTTACACTTTAGACCCTATATTTTGAATTGTTTTAAAATATACCCTCAAATTTTAAAATGTTTTAAAATAGAACCGTAGACTTTAAGAGTTTAAAGAGAGACATTACATATATGATGAGCTATAAGTATATGTATCATTAAAGTTAAATACATCGTTAGTCAATTGATAAATCGGCTCACCCATAGTGAACAAACTATAAGAGAGGTATAAGGCGGGTAGCTCAGCTTCCCTAAAGAAGTCAGGTTTTTAATAGGCTTCGCGCTGACCTGCTTCTCCGCTTCTTTGTGCGTTCAATGGAGTTACCGAGGACTTTTGATAGGATGATGTGAAGATCAAAAGTATGACCTAAAAGTACTAAAACAAAATCCCATTCTAGATACTAAAATGTGAATAGTATGCTAACCCATGAAAACCGCACATCTTTCGTATGGTCTGTTAATGGAGCGTGTGTGGTTTACCGGAACATTAATATTAGATCATATTGAGAGGTGATGTGGAACTCGCGATTCTCGAACGTACTCGGGGTGGGGACCACGCGGGTTTTGCATGGTTAAGTTCAACATCTTGTTCATGATCCTCGGCATACCAGTCATGAATGGTAGATGAGCATATTCGAGATTAACATGCCGTTGATAAGAATCAATGAATCTCAAAAGAACTAGGAGTTTCATAGAGAATGAAATTGACAAAGGCATTGTCTACCTAAAAATAAATTCGCAATATGATTATGGCAAGCCTTTTCATAAAACGAATCTAAAATATGGATCCTATCCTTAATTTTGTAATTGGGTAATTAATTGAGGAATATTCAAACCAACTAAAACTGTTTATCTTATAGATGTCTTCTACAAATGGTAATAATCCTCCCGTCCCCAATTCCGCACACAACTCAAACTTCTCACTTCTCTCAGTTCTTGGAAGGGAAAGACTGACTGGTCCAAACTATATGGATTGGATGCGTAACCTAAGGTTTACCTTGAGGTACAAGAACAAGGAGTATGTTCTCGATGAGCAGATTCCTGTGATTGATGAAGATTCAACCCAAGAGGAGATTGAGGCACACAGGAAACATTATGATGATGCGAATAAAGTGTCTTGTATCATGGCATCCTCCATGAGCCCCGAGTTGCAAAAGACTTTTGAGAATACTTGGGCTTATGGAATGAACCAACAGCTTAAGGAAATGTTCCAGGCAAAGGCGAGCAAAGAACGCCTTGATGTGGTTAAGTCACTCATGGCTTGCAAACCCAAACCTGGAGCATCTATCTGTGCTTTCGTCTTGGAGATGAAAGGGTACTTTGATAGGTTGGAATCATTGAATATGATGTTTGACACAGAGTTTTCCATTGCCATAATTTTGTCTTGTCTTCCAGCTGTCTACAATCAGTTTGTAATATCATATCAGATGAATATGAATAAGAGAGAAGGCTCAATAATGGAACTCCATAATTTGCTGCAAACTGCTGAGCAAGGAATCAAAAAGGATGATGTGTCCTCTAACTCAGCAGCTCCTGTGTTGGCAATTGGTCAAACTGCAAAGAAAAGAAAGAGGTTAAATTGGAAAGCAAAGACTATGAATGGAAAGTCCAATCGTGGGTCCAAAAGAAAGACTGATTCTGATATTGCACCAGTGAATGATCCGAAGGAAGCAGTGTGCTTTTACCAGCAACACTAAGGGGCACTGGAAACGTAGCTGCTCGAAATACCTGAAAAACCTTGAAGATGGCAAGGTTGAAAAGAGTGTTCACTCAGGTATGTTCATGATCGAACTCCATAATACTACAACTTCTAATTCGTGGGTTCTGGATACAGGGTGTGGTACTCACATTTGCATTGTATTGCAAGGTCTAAAGGAAAGTAGAAAGTTGAAGCATGGGGAGCTTAATCTAGTCATAGGAAACAGAGGAATCACGCCTGTTACCGAGATTGGAAAGTATGAGCTCGTGCTGAATTCTGGAGTTAGGATAGATTTGAATAATTGCTGTTATTCGTCAGAAATGACTAGAAAGATTATTTTATTTTATGCTTTGTTTAAGGATGGTTATCGATTTTCATTTGATAATGAGAATGGTGATATTTTGGTTTATTTAAATGGTGGTTTTATTTTCAAAGCTTCTCCTTACAATGGCATATATGAAAATGTTGAATATGTTAGCAATTTGATTTTAAATGTTGATTCGTCTAATGAGCTTGATAAATCCAAATTGTGGCATTATCGTCTTGGGCACGTAAACAAGAAACGCATCGGCCAACTCCAAAAGGATGGAGTGTTGGAATCATTCGACCTCAAATCAGATGATGTATGCGAATCTTGTTTATTGGGCAAGATGACTAAATCACCATTCACCGGGTCATGTGAAAGAGGTGAAGGACTATTGGACTTGGTACACAGAGATGTTTGTGGACCATTCCGATACGCCACAAAAGATGGAAATCGATATTATGTTACATTTACTGATGACTACAGTAGATTTGGACATGTTTATCTGATTAAGCATAAGTCAGATACTTTTGAGATATTCAAAAGATATCAAAGCGAAGTAGAGAATCAATTGGGCAGAAAGATAAAGGTACTCCGATCCGATAGGGGAGGAGAATACCTTAGTATCGAGTTTCTCGATCATCTTAGAGATTGTGGAATAGTTTCACAATTAACTCCTCCTAGAACACCACAACTTAATGGAGTTGCTGAGAGGAGAAATAGAACCTTGTTGGACATGGTTCGGTCTATGATGAGTCGGGCTACACTTCCGATAAGTTATTTGGGGTTATGCATTAGAAACAGCCGCTCGCATCTTAAATTTTTTACCCACCAAGAAGGTTTCAAAGACACCTTATGAGATGTGGAAGAGAAGACGTCCTTCTCTTGGTCATATCAAAATCTGGGGTTGCGAAGTTTTCGTTAGACGAGAAACTCAGGACAAACTAGACTCTAGATCTGAAAAGTGTCTTTTCGTCGGTTATCCACAAGAGTCATTTGGATATCTGTTCTACAGACCCACAGATAATGTGGTCTTTGTAGCTCGAAGAGGAGTGTTCCTTGAGAGAGAAATGATATCTAAAGAGGACAGTGGGAGTAAGATAGATCTTGAAGAAATTCAAGAGTCGACCGATGAAGAACCTACAGTAAACACTGACGTTCAACAAGAGGTGGAAACACTTGTTGAACCTGAAGACATATCCTTACCCGTTCGCAGATCTAGTAGAGTTAGCAAGCCTCCTAAGTTCTATTATGGTTTCCATATAGAAGAAGAGGATAAAATTAGTGATGGTACACTAAATGACTTAAATGAACCTGCTAACTACAAGGAAGCGATGGCAGGCCCTGAGGCTACCAAATGGAAGGAAGCTATGAAAAGCGAAATTCAGTCTATGTATGACAATCAAGCTTGGAACTTGGTTGACACTACACCCAGTCTTAAGACGGTGGGTTGTAAGTGGATCTTCAAGAAGAAGACCGACATGGATGGAAAAGTACACACTTATAAAGCTAGGTTGGTGGCGAAGGGCTATACTCAAACCCACGGGATTGATTATGAGGAAACCTTCTCACCAGTAGCTAAGATTAAGTCAATTAGGATTATGCTAGCCATAGCTGCATTTCATGATTATGAAATTTGGCAGATGGATGTCAAAACCGCCTTCCTTAACGGGAAACTGACAGAGGATGTGTTCATGGCACAACCGAAGGGTTTTGAAAATGCAAAGTATCCTAATAGAGTGTGCAAGCTTCAAAAGGCTATTTATGGACTTAAACAAGCCTCTCGTAGCTGGAATCTCTGCTTCCATGAAAAAGTCACAGAGTTTGGATTTTCTAGAAGCGAAGATGAGTCCTGTATATATGTCAAGTTCAGTGGGAGTGTCGTAGTCTTCCTAGTATTATATGTGGATGATATACTACTCATAGGAAACGATGTCCCAACATTACAAAGTGTAAAGGATTGGTTGGGAAAATGTTTCGCTATGAAAGACTTGGGAGATGCAGCATATATTCTTGGTATAAAGATTTATAGAGATAGGTCGAGACGTCTCATAGGACTTAGCCAGGACACATACTTAGATAAAATTTTGAAAAGATTCAAAATGGAGAACTCTAAGAAAGGGAATCTACCCTTACATCATGGCATTAAGATCAGTAAGGATCTTTGTCTGAAATCTAAGGAAGAATCGGATAGAATGAGTCGAGTCCCATATGCTTCAGCTATAGGATCGATCATGTATGCCATGACGTGTACGAGACCTGATGTCTCATTTGCTTTGAGCTTAGTGAGTCGACATCAGCAGAATCCTGGTGAAGGTCATTGGACAGCTGTAAAGAATATTCTTAAGTATCTGAGAAATACTAAGGACAGGTTCTTGGTTTATGGTGGAGAAGAAGAACTCAGAGTAACGGGTTATAGTGATGCAAGTTTCCAAACAGATAGAGATGATAGCCGTTCATAGTCTGGTTGGGTATACTTACTGAATGGGGAAGCGGTGCTCAAGGAAAAGTTCCAAGCAAGATACGGTGGCAGACTCAACGTGCGAGTCTGAGTACATAGCGGCTTGCGAGGCTTCAAAGGAAGCCATTTGGATTAAGAATTTTATTGGAGATCTTGGAGTTGTTCCAACGGTTCAAGACCCCATTAAAGTATTCTGTGATAACGAAAGTGTGGTCGCCTTGAGTAGAGAACCCAAGGATCACGGAAAGTCAAAGCACATTGAGAGAAAAAACCATTTTGTTCGAAGGAAAGTAGAAGAAGGACACGTGATTGTGAAGAGTATAAGATCAGAGGATAATCCGGCTGATCCGTTCACAAAGCCACTTGGAAAGTCCAAACATGATGAGCATGCTAGGAGCATAGGCTTAAGAGATAATGTAAAGTTTTAGTTGTTAGTTTGATTTTGAAACATTGTAAACAATGATAAATTGTTATAGACTTGGTGATTAAATAATGGAGATTTATTTATTGGAAGGAGTTCTACCATTTACTATTGTTTGTCATTGTGTTTCTGTTTTGCATGTTTAGACACCACTTCCCGAGTAAAACAGTTTTACTTAAACCTCCTCAGTCGTTCACACTCCTGGAAGTAAGTGGTGAATCAAGACTGTCATGGAGTGTTAGTAGATTGTCTATGGAGATTAGACATGGCATGGAGATTGCTGCAACACTCATGGGTACTTAATGGAGATTTAAGTATAGGAGAGACCCGCACTCATGGAAGTTACTTCATGGATTGAAATCACGAGTAACTCTGAGATGATAATATCCTCTATTCTTAAAATGGAGATACATTGAGTTTCTAGTTTTTCAAGTCTGTTATACTTTAGTCTATTCAAACGCTGTGCGTAACTGCCAGTCATAAAGGGTATGCTAGGTATGACATGATGAGTTGACTAGTACTATGTAGTCAAAATTTATTTGTTCCTTTTTGCCTAAATGGGAAAAGCGATATCTTGGGCCCTCTGATGATTAAAGATTGACTCCAAAGTGCTAGGCCTGGCCGAGACTAAGTTGATGGTTCAATAGTCTCATAAAGTCAATGTAATCGGAAATCAGAAAACTAATCATGATTCTTGAGATTGATTAAAATCCATGTCTCGATTCATACGATATCAGTAGAACAAAGGAATAGTTGATCACTTATCTAAAGGGCTAACTCTAAAATAAGAATCAGAGTTCGGCAGTTGCGTTGGATGGCACTCTCTGCTTAGTTAATGGATAAGCTTAGACCAATAATAGTTGATGAATTGTCCAAGTGGGAGACTGTTGGAATAGTGTCCAATATCATAACTAATTGGTAAGTACATCATTAAAAGTGGAGTCCTTTTTGGGTCGCCCTCAATGAACAGTAAGAGACATAAATAAGAAATAATTAATTATTGGATTAATTAATAGAACATTCTGGAAAGTGGATCCAACCGCCGGTTGGAAGGTTCAACCGGCGGCTGGAGTCAAAAGGACTAAGTCGGTGGAACACGTGCGTCCAACCGTCGGTTGGAAGGTCCAACCGCCGGTTGGGATTCTGTCCCACATCGGCCAGGGGATGAAACCCTGGGCCTCCTCCTCCCCTATAAATATAGGGAATCCCTAAGCTTTCAGGATTATCCCAGAATTGAATAGAGTTCAATTCTTTCTCTCTTTCTCATTCCTACTCCTTGTAAGAGTTTACACGACTTAAAGTCGGGACCCTAGGAGTTTGGGAATTTCTCTTGGTTCGTGGGTGGGAAGCATTAGAGGTGTTCTGGTTTGGGCACTCGCCTCCAAAGCAAGAAGGTTCTGCAAGGTGGTCTACGCGTGAGAAATCGTTTTCTCAAAGGTTAGTATTTTCCTATTTATCTATCTTGATTATTTTATTGCTTTTATTTATTCAAGTTAAGATCCCTTAGGGTTTAGTTTCCTAGTTGCATTAGATTAATTTTATTATATTCCGCTGCGTATATTAATCTAGTTAGGGAATAGAAAACCCAACACATTATTGTTGACTCGTTTTAGCATGTATTCTCAGGTTTACCGCAGGACTAGGATTACTACATGATATGCTATCTCGAGTTGCATGCATACATTTTGCTGGAGATTTCCTTGCATTATTTTTGTAATATTAATTATGTATTGAAATCTCTAGAGCCTTTTGGCGAACTCCAGTTGTTTTGTAAAAACTTATTATGTTAAGTAATATATTTTCAAACGTCTCATTTAGAGGTCGTTTGTTTATGATTATGTGCAGTGATTTCTAATTAGTCACGCCCCGACCCGAATCGCTTCCGCACAGTAAATTTGGGGGTGTGACATTAGGTGTTTAATAAAATTCAATTTATGTTATTATTTTGGAACAATTCAATCTTTGAGATATTATTGAAAACTCATATCACTTGCCAACCCAAAACCAACCCGCACACCCATGTTTGACCTCTTTAACTAAATGGGTTACATCGGTAGCGTCAGGTCCAGATATTAGCAGTCTTGTGTGTCTATCAACTCAAAAGATTTACCGTAGAAGTTCTTCGTTAGTCTTGGTATTTTATTGACTTCTAAGAACAAATCAAAATCGTCATTGTTTCTGTTTCATTGACTTCATTTTGCATGTAAGTTTTTCTTAGTATAGGAAGTAGAAGAAGACAACACTGACTAAGTGAATAAAGTTGGCTTAAACTTTATAGTAAGGTGTCTTTATTTATGCAAACATTCTGTTCAATTCAACGCCACAGTTTTTATGTGTGATGTTTTGGTGCATGTCTGCTGAATTATTTTTGTATTTCATCCTTCTTTTATTGTGTGCCTGATTCAAGCGTTGTACGTATGGGGTTTGGTTCTGGTGAATGGGAAGCAAGCAGTGACTTCTAAATTTTCTTACATAGGTTTGTGTTTGCTAGAATAATTTTGTGAGATACATCCATTTTTGGGGTTGAAGATGGGTTGACAAATTCACACACGCCTACTAACCCACAAATGGCTTTGTTACCTATCAAGTAAATTATCTTTACCTTCGTCTTTCAATATAGCTTTCTCTTTACCTTGCTCTATCAATAATTATCAATCAGATATGGTTTTGGTTTTGTTATTTAATTTCTTGGTTGGTGCGTTTAGATCTTGATGAATCTTTGGTTCAACTTTACCATTGTTCATTTGAAAATGTGTGCTTAAATGATGAATATTTCAACTTTGGTAACGATGGATCGCATGTGTGATTCCAACTTTGAGTGTATTTTCATATATCTTGGGATCTTTGTACAAGAGTTACCGATTTCATAGCTTCAGCAATAGCTTAGGTCCTTTATGTTCTATAAGGGGGAATTTCGAACCATTTAGTTATCGACTGGCCAATTAGGATCACATTCAATTAAATGGGAATATGTCGAAAGTCGTCCAAACTTTATGTTTGATCCATATTACCTACTGAAGGACTAATATTACTATTGAAATTTGAATTGTATATTGCATAGATGATTTATAATAGGTTAAAAAGATTAGACACAAATTGTTTCGATTAGTTCAAATGTGGCCTAACATTTCACCACAAGGAATCAATCAACATATGGATTTTGCCATTGGCATAATGGGTAGGTGACGGGCTGGAAAAGAGGTAAAGTGGATGACTCGGCTGGATTTCCAGGCCACAATGGGTCGTGTTTGGTTGACACAAAAGAACGTTTTTTTTTCTATTTCTTGAATTTTAAATATAGTTACTATGCTGTGACGAATTAACTAGAAAGTTTTTATCCCTCAGTTTGTTGACACACATGAATTCTATTTTATATGAGATAAGCACAGGTTGAAGTTGCTGAAAATATGCAGGGTCCTTTGTACATCTATTAAGGAATACGATTACAATGTATCGTGAATCCTATTATCTTGAATTTCTTAATCATGCTCTCAGAAGTCATCCTCTTGATTTGATGGTATGCAGTTGTAATTCAGCTTATGTGTATTTTTAAAAATAGTAGCCTGTAAGCGAGACCTCATGTACCATATTGTCTTTCGTGACTGACATCGTAATCTTAATTGGAAATATGTGCAGAACAAGGAAAACTGTATGACCAAAGTGACATGGTTGTTTCTTTGGAGATATTAATCTAATGACTATGGAACTAAGATTTATTAATAGAGTTCGTCATGCTCTTCCGATTTGAAACGGCTATTGGCTCCATTAATATTCAATAAACCAAGTTAAAATTTTAATCAGATGCTTCAAGATGGGCTACTGCTAATGTGGATTAAGAATCCTACAAGTGTTCTTCATTAAGTTGATAGTTGTCTTCGTTTGTTTATGCATGTTGAGTCATATTTTAATTTAAATGTTGAGGGGTATCTGTTAAGGTGATTTTGGTTGTTTGGAATTCAACTTGAGGCTTCTATTTCATTTTTGGTTATCCTCCACATTAAGGTTTTATTTGTGTTTGTCGTAGGTTGCAGCTACAAGAATTGTTTGTATATTGTATTATTATACTCTTCTTTAACCATAAGTGATTTTGGTTATTCAGACACGTTGTGTTGCTTCCAGGTGATTAGGGAGTGTCCATTAGTTTTGTGTAGTTGTATATATGTTAACAATATATACAAGATTTGCACAAGTTAATCGTTTACATGTTACAGATGTATCTAAAGATGTACGAAAGGACCACTCAACCCATTAACCTTATACTGTTTGTATGTTATTATTTGTTGTGATCAAGAAGTTAAATCTATCTCCTTGAGAATATGTCTTCGATTCTTTTTAGAACATTCAATTTAGGGCTGGCAATTTCCGATACGACCCGAAACATGACCCGAGACCTACTCGAAAAATTTCAGGGTGGGTCAGGATTTTTTGACCCATTGACCCACCAACCTGAAATCTGACAACCTGATTTTTTTCAGGTCGAGTTCGGGTCAACCCGATGGGTCATCAGGTCAACCCGATGACCCGAAACCTAAAAATATAAATTAAATTTTTAAATTTTTTATATTTGAGGTAATATATAGAACATATGAACCTCTATTTGCCCAAATTCTCACAACTCGCAATTTTTTCTATAATAGTAAAAAGTGTAAAGTTTAATACATAACGAAATAATAAACCCTATAATTATATATGGGAGTGAGGAGTGATAAAATTTTCAATTATATAATAACACCTATAGTTAGATAGTTAAAATTTGATAATTTATTTTCAAAATGTTCATTACAGAATCATTTTACTTACTTTAAGCTAACATTATCCTTCTCTTACGTAGTTTTTTAACCTCTACATATGTATTGTATATATAAATTGATTGTGTTACTTAAATGACATTTTTAATGTTAAAGATACATGCTATATATGATGTAGCACAATTATCTATATAACTTGAGACTTTAGTTATGATTATTAATGGTTACCTATTATTTTTGAGACAATTGACCCACATGACCCATTTGACCCGTATGAGCCATTTGACCTAAAACCGACCCATTTGACCCAAACCGACCCATTTGACCCGAAAGTAACCCGAAAACTGACCCATTTGACCCGAAAGTAACCCAAAAATCTATTTAGTTAAATAAAAATTGGGTTACTCGGGTTGGGTCCGGGTTATCGGCTTTTGGGTTGGGTTGTAATTTTCAACCCGATTATAAAATCAGGTCGGGTTCGGGTTGATCATTTCTGACCCGTCAACCCATCAACCCGAACCCAGTAACCCAACCTGACCCGAATTGCCACCCCTAATTCAGTTGTATATTTTGTATCTACGGAAAACACATATACAACATGCCACCTACAAAAAACACTAAAAGATTTACCGTAGAAGTTCTTCGTTAGTCTTGGTGTTTTATTGACTTCTAAAAGAGCGTTCTCGGGACACCAATTGTTGTTCATTTTCACTTTCTACGTTATCGTGAACTAAATTAGAAATCGACATTTGCATAGTTTGCCCGGGGCACCGCTCGGGTATTATACTAGTTTATAATGTTGGTGAACACAATAATAAATTACTTTTAATGTATCTTGTTTTTTATATTTATCTACATCGTAATGTATAATATCCGGTACATAAAAATGTGAAAATGATATAGGAAAAGAAAAGACTAAACAGTAAAAATAGTTTTAAAAAATGTCAAAAACTAGTTTTTTTTTATTTAATAGTTAAAAGTGATGATTTTTTTAAAAAAAATGTTAACACTTTTTAAAAATTATTTATTAATTTCTTTTTATAAAAGTGCTGTAGAAGTTTTTACAAGTTATTTTTTTAAAAAAAAAAATAATGTTTATTTTTTAATTTTTAATTTTTTATAAAAATATTTTTTTAACAAAAAGAATTTAGAAAAAAATAAAAAAAAATGGTGAACAAAGAATTTAGAATTTAGTGGTTTAACCGTTTGAATGGTTAAACCAATAATTCAATGTTGCTTTTAAGGATTAAATCATGATAAATAAACTTAAGTGGTTAAAATGAAAAAAAAAAAAAATTAAACTCTGAGTATTAAACGGTTATTAACTCAAAAGTTAGGAAGGATTAGTACTTATTTTCTTTCTAACTTACGTTTTTCAACATGCCATAAATAAAAATAAAGTAAAATGTACTACACTTTAAATTAGTATATTTATTTATTGTTTTAAATTAGAATTTAACAACAAGTATATTTATTATGCATGTTTTGGACGAAATATAAACATAACAAGTATTTATTTATTGTTTCTAAATTTGTATGTGTGGGAAACAAGAAAAGATGAAAGAAATCTAACAGAACACCGAACATTGTTTCAAAGGCCATCCAAAACATTGTTGGAAGGCGTTTTCAGCAGTAAACGGTGACGGGAACAACTCAACTCCTCATGTAAAGTTCATTTTGTCGTGCTCTCACAAACAACAGCTCCCACCACGATGCCAATTATGAGCGTTGTGACGGTCTAAGGTCATAACATCATCCAGAACAACCCTTTTACAACTCTTCTTATAAAAAAAAAGTAAAACCTTCCAATAAAAAAAGAACCTAAAAGGAATGAAAAAAAATAATCCGTAACTAATTAGGCCCTAAAACTCTTCATTTCTTTACAACAAATAATTATTTGGTTATTTTTTTCTCTGTGATTATTTGACTGTAGATACTCAGATAATCATTACCAAATTTTGAGAAACATTCCAAACTAAATATCACTTCAACGCATAGACCCCAGCATCTCCTAGTTCCCTTTTAGACCGACAAATGTACATGGAAATCAAAACACTCGTTACACTTCATCGAACAAAACAAAGATAAAAAGTAAAAACTTACATGAATTTTGCATGCAGTAAAAATAGCTCATACTAGATTTCAAAAACTTAGAAAAGTTGTAGATCTAAGTTTTCTTTTTTGTAAATGTACCAATGATACAGTATTACAGTTAACTGAACATATATCCTAGAAAAACAAGTATTCTATTTTTGATCATAATCTAGAAAAGTAAAAAGCAACAAAACAACTTAACAACATGTTATGTGCCAATCAAGATTAGCATGAAATGAATCTTTATATAACGACTGTTTATAGTAAGTATCAACTCCTATATTAACTAAACAACGATCCAACGAATTAACAACACTTGTGATAAATTATACAATAACAAAACAAAAAATCAACTCTGATATCCTTACGAATATCATTCTATATCCAACGCGACAATCTCCTTATTGAATCAGTATGTACCGACACTTGATTCACCATGTTCCCGAACCAGCCTTTCCGTGTTCTAACAAATTATAATATATGAAAACATTGTCGTCTTCAGTTTACTTGCTCACCAATCAAGTCTAATCCGACAACAAGAAACGACAGACCTTGAAACAACAAGAAATAGAAATGGATCCCGTGAGCTGATAAAAGACTTCTAGTGGCTGCAGTAAGCAGTAGGAAAGCAAGTGCAAGTTCTTTCCTATAAATCCTGTTTTTCTTCTTTTCGACAACTGGAGTCTCTTGTTCCTTCAATTTTCCCAACATTTCGAGTCCTGATTCTGATAATCGTCTCTGAATCTTTTCTTCATTGAAACTCTTCGATTCGCGTTCTGCAAATGCCAAAAGATCAGATTCGGATGACCTTCCAGTTTTCTTGGTAACTACCCATTCGTATGCGCTTCCGAGCTGGAAGAGGCCTGAGACCATTGCGTTAAACTTGGTCACTGACATTGTATTCTCGAAGAGCAAATATGGCATCAGAAATGGGAATGATTTTGGTGATGGGAGAATGTTCAAGATTGACATGGTGACAGGTACATAACAGATCACCCAAATTGGTAATTCGGCTTCGGGTATGAACATTGTTAATGGAAGAATCACGCAGAATAGAGTGAATGAGTAAAAGGGCAGGATCAGTTTCCGCAAAAGAAAGAACAAGAAGATCAAGTTCGCCTTTTTCCACTTTGATATCTGCAAAAAGATCAAATTTTGAGTTTTAAGCACAATTATAACTAGGGGATAGGAATGAGCTAGCCCATCGTTCCAAAAACTTGGGTACAAAATGCGTTAAATTAAATAAGCCTTAAATAATCGATGAACTTACACCCCCAAGACAAAAATACAATCAGGGTGTAGATTTGGCTCATCCTTCATGAAATTTATAGCTCTGCCTAATCCCCATTTTCATCATATAAAGTTGAAGGTGGCAAAATGGGTAGGTTAGAGACAGATTAACAAGAGTAATTTTTTGGTTAAGGTCAAAGCAAGTTGAATCAGGCTGGTTTTGACCTCAAATACAATTTGTAAACTAAAGTTAAAATTTTAATATATACTTATGGGGTCATACATGCATAATTACAAAAGTATAAATTTTAACACTATTCGTTTTTATAAATATATAACAAACTACAGCTTTTATGCATGACACAGACACTTTGGTCTTTGGGTGACTTTCGACCCATACTTGACCTGCTTTCCTTAAGCTAATATTTTAGAATTTACCCATTTGACCCATTATATATAAAACATCAATTAACTGAATCATTGTCACCGCTGCAAAAAGGTCATCAAATTTCAAAATTTTGATAGAGCATTTTAATGTAACGAACCTTGGAAGAAAGAATTGCAGGGAGGCAGAGACGGAAGAGTTGCATAGGACCTGAATGCCATCTATGTTGTTGCTTCTTATAAGCTTCATAAGACTCAGGCAATTCGCAAAGAACTTTTACATCATTGAGGTAAATGAACTTCCACCCATTCAAATGCGCTCTAACTGCAATGTCCATATCTTCAACCGTTGTTCTTTCAAGCCAACCACCTGATTCTTCCAAAGCTTTGATCCTCCAAACACCAGCCGTGCCATTGAACCCAAAAAAGTTAAGATAGTGGCCATTGACTTGTTGCTCAACTTCAAAGTGGAAACACAGATTTATGTTTTGCAGCCTTGTGAGTAAATTTTCCTCCTTGTTCACAAATGACCACCTAGCTTGAACGAGACCCAAATCAGGTTTCCCCTGAGATAACCGAATAATCACACATTACTAACAGTAAAGATCTCTAATCATTGACAAGAGTTGGCCCAGTGAAATAATGTTCCATAGAGACTGTTTCATTAACTCAAACCAATCATGGAGAGAGTAATTGTGAGTTGAACAAAACATGTGGCCTTGGTGCACCAGACTGCAAACAAGTTGTTCTGGTAACTCAAATCAATCACAGAGGCTTTTCAATGACTCAAACTAAAAAAGGGGTAGCCATGGTGCAATACGAAAAGCATTTAGACAATTTTGTTTGCTTCACTTTTCAAACTTTAAATGGTTCAATATATACTCCATTTAAGTATGCAGCATTTAATAAAACGGAGAACAACCTAAAAACAAAAAAGAGTTTGTTTTGGTTACTAGACCAAGAATAAACTTTATATAGTTTTGCTTAATCATCAAATAAGGAAAAAACAAAAAAGTAAAATAATTGCTACATATTGAAAGTGTGCATACCCATGAACAATAATGGGTAAGAGATAGTGTGATGAAGTTTGTTACCTTAAAGTGAGGAACTGTCAATATAAGGAAATCAGGATTAGGCTGGAAATCTGCATCCAAAATGGCAACAAATTCATAGTTTTTGACATAATCACAAGACATAGCTGAATGAAGATTGCCAGCTTTATATCCTGTTCTAAGAAATCTATGTCTGTAGATTATATTCACCCCTTTCTCTTTCCATACATTCACTTCATTTCTTATCAAAATCTGTAAAAGTTCATCACTTGAATCATCCAAAACTTGTATCAAAATCCTATCTTTTGGCCAATCCAATTGGCAAGCAGCTGAAATTGATTGTTGATACACCTTCATTACACAAAAACAACAACTATAATCAGCAAAAATAAATAAAATCTTTTTTTTATAAATAAGATAAAACCATTGATTTAGTACCTCTCTTTCATTGCACATAGGGATCTGAACAAGAACCATAGGAAAAGTTTCAGGATCTTCAATATCATAAGAATGATCATCAACATCAATCATTGGCTTAATTTTCTTGAATTTGATCCAAAAAAATCCAATTCCAAGTATGAATCTATCAAGAGACTGAATCAAAAACAGCAGAACACAGAATTGTGACAGCATAGTGATTGATGGAGCAATATAATCAGTTCTGAATGAAATCCAACCAAAGTAAGCCACGTGTACAAGTCCCATAGCTTCATTAGACACATAACCTAATGATAAATCCAAATTCCAGTTTTGGAAATAAGCAATGATTTCAACCACCAAAGCTACAACAGAAATTGCAAGAAATGCCCTTATGAATCTATACATAATCTTTTCTTTATATTTGACTTCATCTCTGCTTGAATCTGATAAAGCAATGCGCTTTTTAACAGAAACAAAAGTTTTAGAACAACCCATTGTTAACCATGGAAAGAAAGATAGTATTCTTTGAGCTTTTAGTAAAAGCAGCCATGAAAACTGCTTAGTACTTGCTGTTTTTTGTTTCTCAAGAAACACAGATGATTCTGTATCATCATTCACTTCAACTAATGAAATATTGCTTGATTTATCGATTGTAACCACAACAGAACTTGGTGCCATTTCCCTTGAATAAAAGCTAAAATCTACAAAATCCCAGCTGGGATTTCACCAAGAAAGAAATCAAGAACCAACGAAAAAGATGGGAAATTTATCTAATTTTATGTAAAGATTGATGACCCATAAATGGATTTGTAGTAAAGAAAGATTTTTGAAGCCAAATCTGGATCTTGAGAGATAAAAAAGGGAAATGTACAAAAGGATGGATGATGGGGGAGTTGACTAGTCAAAGTCTAGATATATATGTTTGTGTGTTTATAATAATAATAATAATAAAATGTATGTATATAAATAAGAATTTTGTTGAGGGAGAGAGAGATAAAAAGGAGGATTAGTAAATTTGTAGGGTACAAAATGGAAGGTTCAAAGGAGGTGGAAATTAAGGCCTGCAAGTTCTTTTTAAGTATGGAAGGGTTTGTTTAATTTTATCGATGGAGGAAGATGCCATGAAGTTTGGGTCAACTCTATTTTTGGTTTAAATCATGTGCTACGACATAATATGTAAGTATATGGTCATAAATTATTAGTACCATAATCTATCCTAATATATTGCAAAATGTATTTCTTTTTTAGTTTGGATTTGAGTTTTAATGTTTTTTATTATACCTACCTTAATTTTATTCATTAATGGATTAAGAAATCTTACAAGAGTTTGCAAAGTTTTTATTAGGGATGTTGATGGTCCATGACTGGATTGAATCAAGTTAGGATCGAACCGACTTGAGAATTGTACAATTAGAAAAACAAGGATTAAGGATTGGAACAACTACTCAAGGTTCGGTTTCGGGCCACTTCCACTTTGATTCTTTTAGTTCAGGTAATAAAATCGACACCAAAAATATACCTTCTGGAAATTAAATTTCATTACATCTTATTGTTTGCAATGTAATATAAACAAAATTAACACATATGGCGCATACAATAGCTTTGACATGCATAACCACATAATTAACGTACATATAAGAACACAATTCATCTACACGCTATTACATTATACATACATATGCTGACACACACAAATAGCAAAGATAAAAATTGTATGCTTATAGTTAATTTATAAATTTGACGTAATCACTTTCTTTGATAATATCTGAGATATCTATAAAAAAATAAAATACAAAAGTCATAACAATTAGTCATGTAACAATATCTAAAGAATCTATACATTAATTTTTGCTTCAATTTTTTTTTTTTGTTTTTTTAGGTTCGGTTCGGGATGACCCGAGACCCCAAAATGTATTAATTGAAGGACCAAGGGACCTGCAAATATTTTCGGTTATTTCGAGTTTGGGTCCTGGTCTGGATCAGTTCTCAAGTATTTTCTGTTCCATAAGATATGCACACCCCTAATTTTTATAATTTTTTGTTGAAATATGTGTTTCACGTATGTAACTATCAACCTAATTTTCTACTAATAAGTGATAATTTAGCATACCTATCTACCTATATAAGTAATAGAGGATAGCCTCTTTCTACGTGTCATATTTATTCTTTTGACAACTAAGCAAAAATCCTAGGTGTCATCACCTTAGCTTCCTAAAAAATCCTATGTGTCATTCAAATTGAAAAAATTCTAAACCCACCTATTTTTTAGCTATTAAACTCTTAAAAAAATTTATAACACGTAGATTCCAATAAATAAATAATAGGTTTTTTTGTTTCACTTGATATCTATTCCTAATATCTATTTCTATATAATTAATAATTCCTTCACAAATTAAAGATTTATATGCATTCCGATCTTATTGCCCTCTACATGTTTTCATGATAAATTTGATTAGTTTAATGAACAAGTAACGGATAGCAGCTCATCAGTAGGTGATCATGAAGAAAAAACTTCATTGTCTACTCTTTGTTTTCTAGATGATTAGTTTATCTTCTAACTAAATATTTTTTTATATAAAGTTCTTTGTTTTGATTAATTATATATTTTACTCATCATTCACGTGGTTTATCAACATGCTCATTGTTGTTTTGTGTTGTTTATATAAGATAAATTATTTTTGCAAATTAATATCGAGAATTGTTGAACATGAATCATCCCGTGCGTCAAACAGGTTAAAACTAATACGGGTTTTGATATGTCATTTCATGAAAGTTCGGTATTTGATAATATTAAGGTATCGATCAATATCACTCATTATTAATTTGTAGAATCACTTCGGTGAACCAGACATCATGTTGTTTGTATAGTGTTAGGGTCTACATTCCTTCTAAACTGTAATATATCAATACGTAGGTGCTTAGTTCAGTTATTTATGTATACTTGACTATATAAGTACGTATCTTCAATCTTTTTCATCTTCCTATAATTATTAGTCATGCATTGCACGGGCATAAAAACTAGAAACTAGTGTTATATAAACAAACAATTTACGCAAGGGTATTTTTATACTTTATATTTTTATGAATATTTTAATTTAAAATCACACGTATACAAAAAGCCCTATTATATTATCAGTTGTTCTAAAGCAAATATACGAACCCAAATAATTGTACATGATTAGCTCTAAAAGGAGTTCATAGCAACCAATTGTTTAAAAAAATAATATTCCAAACGACTAACTACCCGGGATCAATAAATTTTGGATTGAGAACTTAATTGTACTTTACATTAGTTTCGTGACTTATATTTCTAAATCATATTAGTGCATACCGTTAAAAAAGTTTAAAAGATTTCTTCGTGTTGAATTTTGCTTCTTTCTTGCCCCAAAGAATACGGTTTTTCAATTTTCAAGTTGTCCAATTTGTGACCAAAAACACTCCTTCATTATAGACTTTTGCAACCCATTACTTTCTTTTATCACCATTTTTCAAAATAATTTCGTAAAGTGTTTTGAGATAGTAGAAGGTTCTACCGACTCCAAACATTTCTCCACGTATTCCATAATAACAAATATATATAAAGAGAAGTGGTAATTATATTAAATAAAGGGAATTGTTTCCCATGATCTTTACGGCAAAGTGAAAATGGCTATATGTGATACAATCAATGCATGAGATGAGAATTCTAGAATAAAGGCCAAAACATGGGCCAATAAATGGACTGAACAACAAGGTCCAGTTAATACGCCCTCGCAGTTGGAGCGGGAGATTTGCGGATACTCAAACTGTCTCGAAACTCGAGGAATAATGGAGATGAGAGCCCTTTAGTGAAAATATCCGCATACCGGTATCTCGAGGGTATGTAGAGAACTCGAACTTGACCAGAAGCAACCATGTCACTGACAAAATGGATATCAATCTCGATGTGTTTAGTGCGTTGGTGTTGCACCGGGGTCGATGACAAATAGATAGTACTCATGTTGTCTCAATAGATAAGGGTAGCGGTGTAGATGGGAGCATGAAGCTCACGAAGAAGATTTCGGAGTCATGCAGTTTCAGCAACGGCATTTGTGTGATACCCGTCGATTTAGGTCAACTTTTATAACTAGAACGTTATTACATGTATTTAGTATTGTATTAGGCTAAGTAGTTGTAACATTTTGCATATATATATATATACACGTACGTGATTAATTGTAATTACGCGAAACAATCGGATAGATTCCGACAAATGTGGACGTTGGTGAATATATTTTCATTGATAACATAAATCTATTTTTTTAATTAAATAGTTGTTATTTACATTATATTATTATAGTATAATAATATACGAAACATTAAATGTTTTATATAAAACGTAACCGACACAACGAAAACGCGTAAATCGCACTCGACAATCGAACGAAGCCCAATGAATATTTTAATAACTAAAAATAAAGTATTTTAAAATGTTACTTCAACCAAAAATAACGTGAACATATTTGTTTTGACCAAAAATTAACCAAGATAATCAAGTGGTCAAATCTAGTTTGTGAGGTAGTGTGTTTGTATTGATTTTCAAGACAATCAAGTGTAAAATGCAAGTTTTTGGTAAAAAGTAAGGAATTTCACTATACGAGTGCTAAACTTGTTAAAAATGCAATCAGAGACTTATTTTATATAAATTAAGATGTATGATAAACGTTTGATAACAAGATAAATGCTAAAGATCAAATATAATCCAGGATAATTCCGGGATAATGCAGTTTATGCATAAAACTGTTTAAACAAATGATATGATAACAAAGTAAATGCAATCGGCGTGATGATATACGAGGAAAACCATTGATCTATAGTAGATCGCTGGCACAAAACCTCGGAAAGGATCAATCTATCCTTGCCTTATGTTTATCTTATTGAAATAAAAGAAAATTACAAACTAAGAGCACGATGATGATGAATCTAAGTGTGAGTGAGTAATGCGAAAGTGTTTAAGTGTTGGTGAGCAGTGTAGTAGTGATGAATGGAGTGTCAAAAGATAACCTAATTTGATCATCTCGCCTCATATTTATACTATAAGCTAATAACAAACAATTCTGAAATATCCTGGATCATCCCCGAGATATGTTGGAGCGTTCCCAACGTTCATATGACCAAGTATTGTGCACGCGTTGACCCTTCTCTTCGTAATTCGAATATTCTTCAAAGATTATACGATCCAAAGAAATCGGAGCTACTCCCCACGTCTTTCATGACCTGGTCAAAGAAGAATAAACACGCATACGAATTAGTAGCAAATGATCCTGAGATATTTGATATCTGGCATCCTCATAATAAGCAAGTATTATACTCATAAGAACACTAATTATATTTCCAAGATGTTCCATTATCTCGGACTTAGATAAATCAAGTCCATAGCATATCAATGATCCTGCAAAATAACATCCCTAGCGGGATCCTGCAATACAATTATCAGAACGGAACCTTTATATAATTAGTATCCTCATATATCCTAATTATAAGGATATCTTATTCATACATGGGGATCCTGCATAGCATATAAATCAAGATCACATAATTCATTACCTTAAAGTATTCCAAACTCCAGTATCCTGCACATAAATTATCTTTATCCGATCCAGGATCTCTAGCGTTATCAGAAGAAATGCTAATTCAGGATCCTGCAAGGTTAATAAAAAATCTACCCACAACAATATTATTAACAAAAATAAAACAAATAAACGTTTAACGATTTAACAATTAAAACATGTATGACGAGTAAACGATCACAAAACATGAGGCGTATTTGGGGAACAAAAACTTAGCCAAAAATCACCCATGAGGGCCCCCTCAAATACCGGCCATGCCCCCGATATATGCCCTCACTCCTTTCCATTCTTCATTCAAAACACACACACCCAACCTTATCCACTCCTCAATCTCTCTTTCTATTCTTCTCCTCTCTTCGGTTTCTCCAGCCAAGAACAACCACCACCGCAGCCACTAAACATATCCAAGAACCAATAACAACACCCACAAGCACCACCATCATCATCATCATCTTCATCGTTTTACACAAAAGAAGCAAGGAAACAAGCAAAGGATCGAGATCTGCAGCTCCTCCTCCCAATTCTGCTCTAGATCTGCTCTCACACCTTTGTAAGGCCTCTTTTCTCATTGATTTTACTTGGAGAACATATATGAACATGATAATGATCCACTCAAATGATGTCTTGTCCAAAAACCGACCCGAAAACCTTTCCGAAACTCGAAAAACCACTGGATAATGCTATTATCCACTAGATAAAAACTTAACCGGTTTTCATCTCGTGATATCTCACTCAAAAACTTAACCAAATGAGTTGAATCAAAAGCCTTATACTAATTTTAAGATCTAATCTTTTGTTTCCTACTGGTCTCGTATTCTTTTACAAGATTTAGTACTCGAAAACGGATCTAGAAAAGTACATAGTAGATCTGCCTTTTTGGTCAGATATGAGGTCAAACTTTAGGAAGTGATAACTTCTTGTACAAAAATCAAAACAGCATGAGGCTTTTTTCTACAGGTCACAAATTTTGTTAGCTTTATACATAGTATAATCTCGCTCACTGAAGTTGTGTATAACTCATGCAACAATTTGATCTTCAAACACATAGCTGAAAATGTTGCTGTTTAACCACTGTTGATGTTTGTATTATTTTGAACTACTTAAATTTAACTAAAAATTGTGTAAAATACAATTTTAGAAATCTAAGACATAGGAGAACGTTGAAAAATTTTCTCGTAATTTATCTCAAACATTAGACTAGTCAAAATGAGCTCGCAAAAACGTATAATTTGGTGTAAATCTGTCCAAAAGGGATGTTTTTGATACGAATAAAAAAATTCTTTCGGGTTTTCCACAAATCATAAACTTACTTTTTATAAGTTCTAAAACATATTTAAGAGTCGTGTAAAAATTTCGAGTCAAACCGAGAACGTTTGACCAAAGTCAACAAACGCGATTCGTTGCGATAAACAGTAACCAAAGTATAAAATGTTAGGATTATTGCCCAAAATGAGTTTCTAAATACTTTAATATAAAACTCGAACAAAAACGACACATATAATAAACGCGAACAAAAAATGACACTCTAAATACTTAGAACCGAAAATGGAACTATTACACATCAAATGTCGCGGATATCTTAGTGTCGCGAGTAGCGAGACTCAAGTCAAGTATGGACACCTTCAGAATCTCACAACCTGCGGCACTAATCCAAGTGCCGCAACGCTTTCGATTTATTACATTTAGCGGCACTAGCTCGAGTACCACAACATTTGAATGTCGCACCATGCGACACTAACTTTGAGCGTCGCCATTATTTCCAAGATCACAACTAGCGACACTAACCCAAGTGCCGCTACATATTCAAGTTTCGCCTATAATGACACTAACTCTAGTGTCGCCACTTATCTGAGTTTCACAACTTAGCGGCACTGACTTCAGTGTCGCCATCATTACCAAGTGTTGCTATTAGTGTCGCACAAAACAGTATGATTGAAAACATGACTTAGTAAAGATTTGACTTCCCGTTAACAACAAACAAACTAAATACTTTTATAGATATACAATGAAACAAACATAATAATAATATCTTCGAAAATTATTATTACAGAATTTCACCAACGGGCCGTACACATTTTCAAAAACGATAAACATTTGGACATAACTAGCTGAGTGGACAACTAGTATAGATGGTCTTTTAAGACATCTACCTACATATAACCTTATGCGTTTAGGGTGCTAGAAGGTTACTGACTGGAAACACAACATGCTTTTAGACACGCCAACATACAAGATTCAGGTGGGTCTCATAGCCCTACTATTACCGTTTTTACCTTGGGGTGAGAATACATTGCTCTGTTTTATATGAACACAAGTACCGATAAACACTTATACATATTGCATGAGTAACTTTTAATCCACTAAAGGCCTCTTATATCATAGCTTCGTTAGTTATCGACTTAAGCGTGAATATTAGTAAATAGATCCATTTGGGATTGGCAATGCTCGTCTGGGGTTGTAGCGCAACCACGAACCGTTATGTAGAAATAGACGTATTAATATTTGTTTCTTACAAGTGTTTTGAATTAGGCACTTGCGGAGGCACTATACTTACGGTTAAGCTTCGAACTATGAGCTCATGGCAATCGTATAAACTTACTTTTGTATACGTGCAACACTTAAAAAAATCTTGTGGTTCATAATTACTATTTTAACTTCTTAAACCTATGAGTTCACCAACATTATTGTTGACCTTTTAACATGTATTTTCAAGTCCACAAACGTAGTAGGATTCTTCCTGGGAGTCGTAGTTACAGTCGCATGGTTTTCAAAATTGCATTATAGGAGATTCAATCGCATCACTTTTTGTATATTAGTTATGTAATAGAATCTCGTGTTATATACGAGGACTCTAGGAATCGTACTTTTGGATTGTAAACAATATGTTTCCAAACATTTTATTTATGAAGATGTCTTTATATCATAAACGACTCATATAGAGGTCGTTCGTTGTAACTTTCCATAATAATCCGGATTAGTTGCGCCCTGACGTGTTTCAGTTGCGGGTAGGGTACGACAATTTGTACACCCCTATATTCTGCCTCAATGCTAGATCGAGAGATAGTGTGTTGCCGCTTGGATGACCATGAGAGTAAATTATTACCAAGAAACACACTGTAGCCTGAAGTGGAGCGTCTAGTGGTGGGGCAGCCCGCCCAATCCGCATCAGAATAAGTTGTCAAAGTAAGGGTGGAGGAAGCGTATAAATGAAGGCCATGATCCATCGTGCCACGAACATACAAAAGAATGCGTTTTAGAGCTGAGAAGTGAGCTTCCCGGGGATCATGCATTAAGAGGCACACTTGTTGCACATAATAAGTTAGATATGGTGAATGTGAGGTACTGGAGAGCCCCTGCAAGATTGCGGTATTGATATCGCGTAAAAAGTCACATTTTTACTACCGATATCTCTCTCATTCTGGAACGATTCTTGGCACTTTAACCCAAATTCAGTACAAATCAGTAGTATTATGTCAAGATGGTAAAAACAAGGTTGCACGATGAAAATCAAGCAAAACGGATAGAAAACGAAGATTCCACGCACGTTTGAAGATTCAAGACATCAAAACGAGATTTCAAGACAAAAGAACCCATCACCAATATCTATCTCATCCAAGATGTTCGTTTTCAAATTACAAATCCAATAGAAGAAGAATCAACTAAAACGGACGAAGAATGAAGATTCTACGTACACCGGAAGATCCAAATGATTCGTACGACACATCTAAAGTTCAGAGATATATTTTTGGGATTTCTATTCATCAAAAGATTCATTTTGGAATTACGAATCCAACGCAAAAAGAATCAACGCAAACGGACGCATAACAAAGAAAACACGCACGAATCGAGAAACGAGGCAATAGGCGACGAACCGGTGCGGGGGGGGGGGGTGCCAGCCGCCGCCGGCCAGCCACCCCACCGCCGTCGGCAGCCACCTAGACGCTGCCGGCCTCCACTCACCCGCACGGATTGCGCTTTTTTGTCCTTTTTGTACCTGGTGCCACCACCTTTTCCACCTTTTGCTATTGTGAGCTTTGGGATGCTAACTTGAGCCAAGCCTCTCCTATAAATAGCAGCCCCTAGCTCTCATTTCAACACACTCTCATATTCACACTCATACTTATACTCTCACTCTTCCATTTTCACTTTCTCACTCTAAAACTCTCTTATATTTTAGTCTAGGGTTATTATAATTAATCTACGGATTAACATAGAGGTTAGAGCGAACGTTAGGAGTTTGGAGATTCATCTTTGTACGTGTGAACGAGTTGTCAATCATAATAATACGCTGCTATGCATTTATTTCCGGGTGATATCGAAACCTTTAGCATACTTGCTTTATTTCATACTTTAACTATGTATTATTGCCTTGTGTGTGATTTGTCTATTACCATGAATTGCGAGTAGTTTATTATTGTGATTGTTGATGATGTAGAAAATTATAAGTAAGGATGACATTATGCAATTAAGTGTACGACAATTGTAAAAGTGATGTGATGGCCCCTGTTCGACTGTTTATCTGATATAGTACTGGAAACGTTTTACACAGAGTACAAATGTATGGAAGTCGATAAACGATCGAAGGTAGTTACATCACTGGAATCAGCTCTGGTTTAACAGTTGGAATTCCGAAAGGATAATACAACTTTACAACTAACTGGTATATCCTAGAAAGTCAATGCACAATGAAATGATGTTCGAAAACGCGTTCAGATAAAATAGGAATTAATGACCTTTGTATCGTTAAGACTTTATGAACTTGAGTTTAATTTATGGAGTACCCTTTCTAGTTATCCACGTGACTGCAACCTAGTAATTAGGACTTGATCAACCTTAATTATGGTAAGTAGTTATCTGTGCCCATGACATGCAACAAGTAAGACACAGTGAACCCACTCGTTGTACATATTAGGTTTACATTTCTGCATCTCTTTACATTTAGTTAGTATAGAGTGTCACGTTCACTGTCAATTAATCTTGACCGCATGTCTGACGTAAGAAGCAGTCGAACTACCATCTAAAGTACACTGTCTGATTACTGAAAGGCATGGTCTGCATATGAAACACATTTTTACAAACTGCGAATAATCCAGGGATGTATAACTGTTTGAAAAGGAGAACTCAAGTCATAAGTTAAAGTAACCAAGCCTTAATGCACAAAACAAGACTTAGGAATAAGAATAACATCCTAGTGACCTAGAATCCTTAAAACACTAAGTCTTACATAATCAGCGGTCAAAACATGCAAAGTTATTAATCTGCATGCTAATGAAATACTAAACTATTTTAGGGGTTAAGAAAGGTCGGACCTATGAGACGATACGCTACTGATTCATGCACCTCGGCGTTAAGCTAAGATAGGTTGTTTATCTTTCAACTAGATAAGTATTGGAAGTTTGCGTATTGCTCCGATCAGAATCACGATAACCTAGTTCCTAGTGACATGCCAATGGGAAATTTAGTTGGTAGGGTTCTAGAGTTTACACCTGATAGTTTAAATCATTACACTTAGCATTGTCCCTGTTTAATCTGTCATCCTGAAACATTAATTATCGAAATCTCACCAATCACATATTTATCTTTACCTATTTTTCTGCACTTTAAATTCTTGCAATTTACTTTTCTGCACTTTAATTACTTGTCTTTAGTTTAAAACCCCCAAACCTACCTACTTTGTTCCATCCTAAATATTTCCTACCAAAAGCACCAGCTTTAACCGCCCACACGTTTGGATTCATAGAACGATCTTAGGTCATACTTACCGCTTACTAACCAGAGTAGGTAGTACGTATAATTTAAGCCCAGCTAAATATAAATTTTAAAACCCCTGCTGCGCCCGCACTACCATCAGAAATCACAACGACGCTGAACCGACGGTTGCGGGTGCAACAAGTTTTTGGCGCCACTGCCGGGGAGTCACAAACGTACGATTCAAAGCCGCCTTAAGTAGTGATATTTAGGAGACCCTTCCGATTGAAATCTTCTTAGAAATCTTTCGAAAGTTAATTTAAGTAATTAGTATTAATTAAGTATTAGTTAGTTAGGATAGCATTAAAATGACAACTCGAAAACCCAATTCTTACCTCATTTCAATGGATGATACGGAATTCTTTGACTACTTAGAAAAAGAGTTAGGATCTGATTTCTTTTCACCTTCTTCCTTTAAAACTAAGGAAAACTCCGACACCCAAGAAGAATATAGGACCTCACTTTCAATCCCAAAACATTGCCTGGATTTTGATGACACGGACCAGTTACCAGACCTTGCATCATCTCCAGAAGATCACTCGCCAACTTTACACCTATCTAGTTTACCAAATTCTTCCCACTTCGATTATTTTCCCGAAGATAAGTCTGAAGAAAAACCTCCGAACTCTTGTGACTTAATCACCCTCATTCCTGAAACATCGGTGTATACCCAAACTACGCCTGATTCTCGGAATAACGGCATCTTTCCATTCATTTCACACAAACACCAATACACCATTTATCGAGTGGTGGATAAGGCTCCATCAGTCGAGCCGGAACAACCTTATTTTGAAGAACGCCACCTCGGTGCTTCTTTCAATCCTTCCCGTAGGGTAGATGTCTATAAAGCATTCGTTAGGCAGTTAACCTATGCCAACCTCCCGTATTTCTACGAACAACGAGAAACAATTGCCACATTAAAAAAACAAGTAGAATTCCTTCTTCGCCTGTCAAGTCATGAATGCGAAAGCACTTCCACGAACTTCAGAGACCAAGAACTAAAGTTTATAGCAGATTTAGATCTACTTTTCGAATCACTCGCCGACATGGATTTTCCTCCAACATCTATGATATTAATCAACCACAATGTCGCCGCAATGATTAACAAACTTGAGTTCTGGGAAGAACAAGATCCGATGATTTCTATCGTCATTCCTGGTAAAATTCCTTTCTTTGTTGACCCCGCCTCCTACCTGATCTCAAAATTACGAGATGTTTTTCCTTATTCTACCAAGGAAAGAATCGACACAGTTTTCTTCGCAAAAAGAAAAAACCTTCACGTTAAGCTTACTCGAATCTTTGCCTTTACCAAATACCCTTTCACTTCCGTACAAAAATCCACAATCAGTGAACTCTGTAGGATAGTTAAGTCTACAACCAGAGACCCTGATTCACAGGAAGAGAACGCATTTTTGGAAGTCATGAATAAACTCACTCACGATCTTAATTACAAAGACCAAGGGCCACGCGTCGGTTTGTCAAACCCTAAAAAGGTAAGGAAAGCGTACAATAAGTTAATTGGTGATCTTGTCAATTTAGGATACGAAGAACGAGAAGTCCTAGGAGTAGAGAATCGTCATTTCTATTTAGTTTATAACGTCATTTTGGAACTTTCAAAATATTTTGTGCTGAAAAACGTTCGCTTAAGGGAGCAAATCTCGACCCTTTCCCTATGGAGGGATCGGAACGAATCTTAAAACAATCCCTTCCGAAAAAGGTCAAGGATCGCGACTTTAAATGAGCATATTTTAGTATAAATATAATAAAATTTTTGAAAGTTTCCTTTAAAAATAAAAAACGTTTTTTAAAAGTTTTTGCCTGAAAACACATGCGAGACAACGAGAACGTCAAGCTTTTAGCCGAAACATGTACATTCAACAAGGCCACGTCAGACAAATAATTTTTAAAACACCAAAAACAATTTAAGTTTAATATTTTAGGATTGATTTTAATTGTTCCGCAAAAATTCACGCGTTTCTTAAATTGTTTATAACGTAACAAGTAACTAGTTACAATAAATACATTTAGGATTCGTAATCATTATTAGTAGGATATTAGAAATTAATCTAGGATATTAGGCTTAGTACCAAGATGTACATTGGGGACCATGTAAGGAAAATGGTACATAGAAGCATGACAAATATTCCCATGGACCACCAACCTTCCATATGATCCTATAATTCAAAAACAAAAACTTTTCTTCTCCTTCCTCCCTCCCCTAAAAACCGGCCACCATACCTTCATGAATCACCATCCAATCTTCACCAAACTCTCTAATTTCATGTCCTTTTGAACTCCTCATTGCATGATATTCTCGGTTGTACATTCGTTTTGAAGCTTTACGCACTAAAACAAGGTATGATCATAAGAAACCTACTTTAAGCTTAAAGTATCTCATTTTATGAAGTTAGCTAAGTTAGTAACTAGGAATTAGTATTTTTCTTGGTTGAATGCTTAGGAACTACATGCTACTACCACTTACCCATGCTAATTCACACTAGTTTGGCTCTTTCAAGAAGATATACTTTAACCTATTGATTAAGTCTAGAATTTAGCTTGATTAAGTGTTAGTTGTTAAACATTTAAGTAATTGTGGTGTTTTGAATGATAGCTCTATGCTAATTGCACAATGCGGATAAATTAGGATTAGCAAGTTTGACTTTTGAAAGTCAACAAAAAGTTAACTAGCATGCATGATTAGGATAGTAAATTAAGGTTACTTGACAACTCTTGCTTACTAGGACACTTGTACTTGCTTGACTAGTCAAAATAGGCAATAGAGAATCATTATTAAAAACAAAAGTCTTGAATGAAACCAAACACATGGATGACATAACTTTTTGTGCATGACCTAGCTTGTTTATCAATTAGGAAAATGTCTAACATGTTTAGGTTATAATTTTGGTATGCGGACAAATTGAAATTATCGTCCAAAGTAAGTTTTGACCTAAAAAGTCAACTTGAAGTATTGCATTTTTAAAACAAATCAATTGTGATTTTTATTCAAAAACCTTACTTCAAGTTGGACTTTTAAAAAGTCAAAAACCTACCATGAGACTATAAATTGTGAAATAATGACGTTTCAAACTTGGCTAAACACCAAACTTTGTAAACGACATTACTTCACAAGTTAAGTTACCGCCATCGCATGACTATATATTTTCGCACATTGATGATTGCCTTACTATTGATTATTAGTCACTTGTGGGCATTTGATATTTACTGTAATCTTTGGACTGTCAAGAATTTAAAGCCCTCATTTCGAATTTTCCATTAGAAAATTCGGGAAGCGCTTTAAATTTCCCCTCTCTTAAGACCTATTACTTTAAATCTCTCATGTTCTCAGGTACTATGTCGCCAAAGAAGAAGAAGCTAAACCCAGCACGTCCACTTACAGGATCTCTTGCATACCTTAGTGCAACACCAGCATACGACCAGATGGCACGAATATGGAGAGACAAATCTTTTGGCCATTTTAGATATGTAGATTGAGAAAAGCTGCAGACATTGGGATTCAGACAGAGATTAGAGAGTCTACTCAGTTACTCAATAGAGGGTCAGCAGTTTGAGTCTTTCAAGAAACTGTTCAGCATTGACGAACCGGTGTATATGGAGATGATCACCGAGTTCATGACCACCTATACATTTAAGCCAGGGAGTAAAGTTGGAGACGGGGTGATCACATGTAGATATATGGGGAGCCTATTCACCTTGTCATTGGCTCAGTTTGCACGTCACCTAGATCTCTATACTCCAGAAGAGATCGATTCACCCCTGTTTACTAGTGGAGCCACCACGATTTCTCTCACGACTACTACCGCAGAGGCATGGAGTCATTGGTCACCAAAACCATATTTCTCGGGTATTAAAGCTACCCAGCTCACAGACCCAGTTATGCAGATTTTGCACAAATTACTGGCTTGTTCGCTTGATGGGAAACATATGTCTAATGGTCGAGTGTCTGAGTTTGATGTTATCATGATGACATGTATCCTCGAGAGGAGGAACATTCAGGTTGCCCATTTAGTTGCACAGCGGATTTTGGAAGAAAAAGAGTTTGGTGCAAGAAGATCATTCATGGGCCCAGTGATTACTAGGCTGATTCGGAAAATGGGGTTGATTAGGATGACAGAGATAGAGAAATTCAAGAGCCTGCCAGAATGGAGTGCCCAACCGATAGACTACAATTTTCTAAGGAGCATGGATATACTTAGGATTCTGAGGGATGGCACCGTGTACATCAGGGCACGGTCATCAAACCCTGAGAGTGTTGATACATTGGTAGCAGGTCTAGTCCTACCCAGGGAATCCAGGAAGAGAAAACAACCAAGAGAGCCCCGCAATTCAGACTCCGATTCAGATGAGGATGCACAAGATTCTGATGACCCAGTTCCACCGCCACAGCCTACTAGGCCAGGACCTTCTGTCCCGGCCCCTAGAGCTCAGATACCAGCTTACATATACCATTACGGGATACCCCCAGGACCCGATTACTGGTACTGGTTGATGCAGATGCAAGTCAGATGCTATAGAGCTATGAGACAGCAGATCGCAGGGATACCAGTGAGCCCACTTCCGGACATACCGTGCGGAACGGGCCGAGCCCCACCACACTTATATACACCTGCAGCTCCTAGACTTCCAGTTCCTACTCGAGCACCTCACAGACATCCAGCTCGTGGCCATGGTTTACCACCTCGCACGGTTCCACCTAGACCACGAACACCACCAGCACAGGATCCTACTCCGGTACAGCATGTCCCCTCAACTGTTGGGTTAGTCAGAGGGCATACTTCGCAAAGCAGCAGAATATCCAGAGTCTCCACACGAGCCACCATTGTTCAGAGTCATAGGATTCTCAGGAGTGTCAGCCCTGCACCCTCACCGATTGATCCCGTATCCTCTCATAGACAGACTGATTTATTTGGAGGACACTCTCAGCAGAGGACACCAGAGATTCCACTGGACAGCTTTGACATGCCTGCAGGAGATTTCATTGATCATTTGATACAGCATGGAGTATTCACTACAGGTACACCAGAAGCAGAGGCTGATCGAGATGCATCAGACGAAGGCACCCACTATCAGCACGATGATTCCTCATCAGATGAGATATCTCCCGGACCTATAGTATCTTCAGCAGTAGTACCACCACCAGTCGAGCACTAGATTGCTCCGCTTTCTGACTTCTTTCTATTTTCTACCAAGACTTAATTATTATTGTGTGTATTTGATGTACTGTGGATGCATAGACATCACATCTATCCAGTTATTACTTTATTAAGCTATTACTTTACTTTTCTTATCAGCAGCTATTACTTGATTGAATTGAGTGGTTTGTTTGAAAAACTATAGAAGACCGAAGCAAGGGAAAACTGTGGACCACACAATGAAGAATGCCGAGAGCCATAAGCCACAAGCCACGGACCAGCAAACTTCTAACGAGGAGCCAACAACGTGCACAACAAAAGTGGTACACCGTTCCAAAACCCTCTACCCGTTTAAAGAATTGATTATCTCGTCCGATATTCCAAACACTAAGTGTGGGATAATCAAAACCACACTACACTTACGAAACAATCCGAAAATAAGTAGAATCTCTAAGTGTGGGATACTTCAACAAGAGATACTCAACGAATAGATTCGAACATTAGGGACAATGTTCCTCTAAGTGTGGGATATACGGCCTTCAACCGCAAGTTTTTACCTCTTGTCCGTAAGTCAAACAATATTTTTATTAAAAGGCTAAAAATGGATAAAATTTCAAATTTTTAGATTCAAAAACATCGCTCTTTAGAAATCCTATCTTTCAAAATTATAAATTACAGCAATAAACGAGTTTTGACTATGAAACAAAACTATTTTAGAATAAGATACGGACGAAAAAGGCAACACATGGCTAGGCACACATTGACCAAAACATTCGATTCGTGAGGATTGAGTCCATCATTAGCATTCATCTCTAAAATGCTTCACTTTTCGTTTCATGTGTGCGCCGATGTATGCATTTGAATTAGAACTTGCTCTTGTAATGCATTTCGAGATCACGCTGATGAGTACCATACGTGGCATAGGTACAACCTATCTTGATAACTTCTAAGGAATCCAAATACCCGTCCACCATCAAATATCCACCCACTCAACCTTCACTCTTCACACCCAATCAAAGCCTCCTAATATTCATCCCGAACCTACAGAAGTTTCATTTTCCAACAAACTCTCAAAGATACTCTTGATTTTCCAAGACTTCTGCAGCCTAATACAAAGCCATAAAATATATCGGAACGTTCCCCAAAGGATGAGAATCATCCGTAAAAGGAGCTCCAAGAAAAAAAAAATTCAGCAAAAGCTGTCGGAAGAAACCTAAAAGCCCAAGGATCATGAAAAAGGGCCAAGAAAAGAAAAATTCCAAAGAAAAAGAAAGAAAAAGGCTATGTAGTCCTTTCAAAATCTGAGAAATTCCAAAGAAACTCTCTCAAGAAAAGTTTTGAGAAAATACAAGGAAAACCCTCACAACTTCTTCATCCCAAAACATCTGATTCCTCACAAGATATCTCGAAAGGATAGTACCGTCCTCATCAAAAGTGATGGAGATCTGATTCTCGGTCAAGCCTATGACGAGAATGCTGCATGACAGGCTATCTGAGTGATTGACACTAGTAAGTAGGAAACCCTAAACACTTGAGTGATTTGAGTGACCCACTTGTGAGGATTGCCTAGTCATGATCATCATTTATATTGCTCGAAGAAGGTATCAAATTCTATAAACCCTTAGTTTCCGGTGAAAACTCTTTTATAACTGTAACTTTATATTCTTTGGAAAATGGTATCTCTAAAAACTAATACAACTATAATCCTTTCAGAAGCTTTTAAGAATGAGTTTGCTTGAGGACAAGCAAAGTTCTAAGTGTGGGATACTTGATATCGCGTAAAAAGTCACGTTTTTACTACCGATATCTCTCTCATTCTGGAACAATTCTTGGCACTTTAACCCAAATTTAGTACAAATCAGTAGTATTATGTCAAGATGGTAAAAACAAGGTTGCACGATGAAAATCAAGCAAAACGGATAGAACACGAAGATTCCACGCACGTTTGAAGATTCAAGACATCAAAACGAGATTTCAAGACAAAAGAGCCCATCACTAACATCTATCTCATCCAAGATGTTCGTTTTCAAATTATGAATCTAACAGAAGAAGAATCAACTAAAACGGATGAAGAATGAAGATTCTACGTACACCGGAAGATCCAAATGATTCGTACGACACATCTAAAGTTCAAAGATATATTTTTGGGATTTATTTTCAACAAAAGCTTCATTTTTGAATTACGAATCCAACGCAAAAAGAATCAATGCAAACGGACGCATAACGAAAAAAACACGCACGACTCGAGAAACGAGGCAACATGCGATGAACCGGTGCGGGGGGGGGGGGGGTGCCAGCCGCCACCGGCCAGCCACCCCACCACCGCCGGCAGCCACCTAGCCGCCGCCGGCGTCCACTCACCCGCACGGATTGCGCTTTTTTGTCCTTTTTGTACCTGGTGCCACCACCTTTTTCACCTTTTCGTACCTGGTGCCACCACCTTTTCCACCTTTTCGTACTTGGTGCCACCATCTTTTCCACCTTTTGCTATTGTGAGCTTTGGGATGCTAACTTGAGCCAAGCCTCTCCTATAAATAGCATCCCCTAGCTCTCATTTCAACACACTCTCATATTCACACTCATACTTATACTCTCACTCTTCCATTTCCACTTTCTCACTCTAAAAGTCTCTTATATTTTACTCTAGGGTTATTATAATTAATCTAAATATTAACATAGAGGTTAGAGCGAATGTTAGGAGTTTGGAGATTCATCTTTGTACGTGTGAACGAGTTGTCAATCATAATAATACGTTGCTACGCATTTATTTCCGGGTGATATCGAAACCTTTAGCATACTTGCTTTATTTCATACTTTAATTATGTATTATTGCCTTGTATGTGATTTGTCTATTACCATGAATTGTGAGTAGTTTATTATTGTGATTGTTGATGATTCAGATAATTATAAGTAAGGATGATATTATGCAATTAAGTGTACGACAATTGTAAAAGTGATGTGACGGCCCCTGTTCGACAGTTTATCTGATATAGTACTGGAAACGTTTTACACGGAGTACAAATGTATGGAAGTCGATAAACGACCGAAGGTAGTTACATCACTGGAATCAGCTTTGGGTTAACAGTTGGAATTCCGAAAGGATAATACAACTTCACAACTAACTAGTATATCCTACGAAAGTCAATGCACAATGAAATGATGTTCGAAAACGTGTTCAGATAAAATAGGAATTAATGACCTTTGTATCGTTAAGACTTTATAAACTTGAGTTTAATTTATGGAGTACCCTTTCTAGTTATCCACGTGACTGCAACCTAGTAATTAGGACTTGATCAACCTTAATTATGGTAAGTAGTTATCTGTGCCCATGACATGCAACAAGTAAGACACAGTGAACCCACTCGTTGTACATATTAGGTTTACATTTCTGCATCGCTTTACATTTAGTTAGTTTAGAGTGTCACGTTCACTGTCAATTACTCCTGACCGTATGTCTGACGTAAGAAGCAGTCGAACTACCATCTAAAGTACACTGTCTGATTACTGAAAGGCATGGTCTGCATATGAAACACATTTTTACAAACTGCGAATAATCCAGGGATGTATAACTGTTTGAAAAGGAGAACTCAAGTCATAAGTTGAAGTAACCAAGCCTTAATGCACAAAACAAGACTTAGGAATAAGAATAACATCCTAGTGACCTAGAATCCTTAAAACACTAAGTCTTACATAATCAGCGGTCAAAACATGCAAAGTTATTAATCTGCATGCTAATGAAATACTAAACTATTTTAGGGGTTAAGAAAGGTCGGACCTATGAGACGATACGCTACTGATTCATGCACCTCGGCGTTAAGCCAAGATAGGTTGTTTATCTTTCAACTAGATAAGTATTGGAAGTTTGCGTATTGCTCTGATTAGAATCACGATAACCTAGTTCCTAGTGACATGCCAATGGGAAATTTAGTTGGTAGGGTTCTAGAGTTTACACCTGATAGTTTAAATCATTACACTTAGCATTGTCCCTGTTTAATCTGTCATCCTGAAACATTAATTATCGAAATCTCAGCAATCACATATTTATCTTTACCTGTTTTCCTGCACTTTAAATTCCTGCAATTTACTTTTCTGCACTTTAATTACTTGTCTTTAGTTTAAAACCCCCAAACCTACCTACTTTGTTCCATCCTAAATATTTCCTACCAAAAGCACCAGCTTTAATCGCCCACACGTTTGGATTCATAGAACGATCTTAGGTCATACTTACCGCTTACTAACCAGAGTAGGTAGTACGTATAATTTAAGTCCAGCTAAATATAAATTTTAAAACCACTGCTGCGCCCGCACTACCATCAGAAATCACAACGACGCTGAACCGACGGTTGCGGGTGCAACAGGTATAAAGTAGGGTCAAAGAGAGGAAGGTCATCGAGACCAAGCTTGGTTTCACGGTCAACTGGGGTCTTACACAGATTACAATTAAGCATCTGAGCACGGTTCTAAATGTCCAAAGCATATTGTTTCTGAGAGAGAAGCATACCAGTGTTGTTACGAAGGACAAATATCCCAAGAAGATAGGTGATAGGGCCCAAATCTGTCATGGAAAATTCTTGATGAAGAGAAGAAATAATCCTTTGAAGAAGATCTGAAGAAGATGCAATGAGAAGAAGATGATCCACATATAGAAGTAGATATGCAATGTCTAAACCCTGTCTATAAATGAACAAGGAAGAATCACACCGGCTGTGCTGAAAATTGACCCGAGTAGCATATTCTGCAAATCTCTGAAACCAGGCCCTGGGTGCTTGTTTAAGGCCATACAGTGATTTTTTTGAGTAAGCATACATGATTCAGATGATCCGGGTCGGTGAACTCAGGAGGCTGATACATGAATACCGTCTCAGATAGGCGACCATTAAGAAAAGCATTCTTAACGTCCAATTGATGAAATGGCCAATTTTTTAAAATGACGAGACTCATGACCGTACGGATAGAAGCTGGTTTGACAACTTGCCAATTCCATACCCTATTATAGTTTTAAAAAAATCAATGAGCTAGCGTTTCTAAGGAATTTAGAGTAACCCATAGTTTACCCAGAATGAATCAACAAAGGATATGATGCACATCAAACGCATATATTGACCTTTAATGCAAGTCACAAATTCCAACCCACTTTGAACTCATACACTAGCATAATACCGCGCTATGCAGAGGAAATAATACTATATTGTAATTCGTAATTATTCAGTGATATAGTACTTAAATCGACAACAATAGCTTCGTTTATAGAGTTCAAGATCCGGAATACGAAATGCGGGTTACAAGTGGAAAAATATAGCAAGATAAGTTACTACAATTTGAAAATTTTCTTAAATTTTAAAATTTAAAAATGTTGAGTTTTAGTTTTAAAAAAAAAATTAAAAATAAAATACTAAATGTTTTTATAAGTAGTTATAGATTTCTGGAGATGATTATGTAGTATGATATATATTACCTATTAGTTGGAGCTATTAGTGTTACCTCTTTTCTATCATAATCTCATCTTTTAATATTTATTTGTTTGTTGTAGATGTATTTGGTCATGATCAGATGTTTGTAATTGTTTCTATGAGTGTTGCGACACGCACCGGTCGTTGGAATTTCTAATGGTGATGTGGCACAACAGTGAGTTTTTAATTTATAAGGCTGGGGCCTAGGATTACTTATTATGCTAATCAAAGGGGCTAGCAAAGGACAAGTATGACCTAGGATCGTTCTTCAAAGCGCGACAAATTGAAACTAGGGGGTTTAGAAACTTTTATGTATTTAGCTAGAGTTAAAAGAGTTGGTCTTGGTTTTGGGTTTTTGATCCTAAATTAAACTAGACTAAATTAGAGGGTGGAGGTTACTTCGGGCGTTTAGCAATTAAAGCGATTGTCTACTATGATGTGGTTTAGAAGTTGTTAAATATGGAAAGTTCTAATGAAGATAAGTTCGTAAGTTGATGTGAGCTATTACTACAATCCTTCTATCGGGCTAACGCGGAGGTGTCCACAATCAGAAAGATAGAATGTCACGTGGATTGCAAAATATATTAAAGTGTACACCGAAAGTTCTCTCAAATGTACACCCACATTATCCGACAGTCAACCTCGAATCCTATTCCCCAATCTCGGTCGTTAGAGATGCCCGAATCATGGCATAGTTTGTTGAATAAACAATCTTATGAACGAGGGTTATCCTCACCGGAATAGGTTGGGCTAACTGGTCTAGACGGCCGGATAACATGTCATCACTTATTCGTACGAGTTATCATCATTACTTAGGGATGCAGCAAAACAGGGATGATTTATGCCACTAATAGAAACCTAAGTAATACGTTTTTTATTCGATTCATAATACAACTACCTTCGGTCGTTCTTGACTTCCATACATTTGTACTCCGCCATAAGCGTTTCCAGTACTATATCAAAGAACAGTCGAATAGGAGCCGTCATATTATTTCACGATGATTAATGCCGTTTAAATTTCACTATTATGATGATCCTAAGGCAACAATCAAACAAGAACATGCAATAAGACGATCAAAGCAACAGTTCAATTTAAGCATACAAAAGTATTATCTAAGTTGAGGATATTCCGAAAGTTGTCTCAAAAATATCATATATATGAATTTAATCTTAATCTACCTCTACTCCCATGTTCCGTGTCTCTTGGATCCTATTTTGGTCTAGAGAACACCGGCCATGCCGAGCTCAATGATTCAATCTAACATAGTATAACTAAGTGACCTGTATCCTATGAGTTAGCTACGTTCATTTTTGGATAAAGTTTTAGTCATAACATGAGTTGGGCAGATAAACGATAAAGATTTAATTCCTATATCCATTTGTAATATAAACCATCCGCAATCTCATAACATACCACATAGTCCCATTTTAAATATTTTCTAAATGACTATCATAGCGGACAATTGAGTTATTTAGCTAATCATGGTAGTTCTAGCATGCATATTTAAATTTATTAAAGAAAGAACAAGCATATTAAATATGAAAGATAGATTAACACCTGGAAAGAAGTACAATAACTCGTAGCTAAAATATGCGTCCCGGAGCACCTCCGTACAAATCTTCCTTGACTAGTTAATTAGCTAGTCTAATTAACTAGGAAGAATTACCACTAATATTACAAGAAATGTGGAAAGTGTAGGTGTTTTTTTTGGTGTGTTGGTACCTTGGTGTGTGTTTCAAATGAGCCTCATGCCTCCTATTTATAGGAGAGTTTTGGTGCATTTTAACAAGTGGAAGCTCACAGTAGCAAAAGGTGGAAAAGGTGGTGGCACCGGGTATGAAAAAAGTGGAAAAGGTGGTGCACCAAGTACGGAAAAACACGTAAAGGTCTAGCATCGGGTACACGAAAGGACAAAAAAGCACGATCCGTGTGGGTGAGTGGCGGCCGGCGGTAGCCATGTGCCAGCCGGCGGCGGTGGGGTGGCTGGCCGGCGGCGGCTGGCACCCCCCCCCCCCCAGCACCGGTTCGTCGCCTGTTGCCTCGTTTCTCGATTCGTGCATGTTTTCTTCGTTATGCGTCCGTTTGCGTTGATTCTTTTTGCGTTGGATTCGTAAATAAAAAATGAAGCTTTTGATGAAAAGAAATCCCAAAAATATGTCTCTGAACTTTAGATGTGTCGTACGAATCGTTTGGATCTTCCGGCGTACGTAGAATCTTCATTCTTCGTCCGTTTTTGTTGATTCTTCTTCTGATGGATCCGTAATTTGAAAACGAACATCTTGGATGAGATACATGTTGGTGATGGGCTCTTTTGTCGAAATCTCGTTTTGATGTCTTGAATCTTCAAACGTGCGTGGAATCTTCGTTTTTCGACCGTTTTACTTGATTTTGCTCGTGCAACCTTGTTTTGATCTTCTTAGCACATTATCAATGATTTGTGTGTTGTTTGAGTCCAAATGTCAAGTATTGCTCCAGAATGAGAGAAATATCAGTGGTAAAAACGTGACTTTTTATGCGATATCAATGAGTTTATCACTATAAATAACTTAATATTTGATTTCAAAATAGTTATATGATTTATACGAAGTGATCGTAATACTAACTTTATCGTAATTTATTTGTCCACCACAAACATAAATAGAGTTCAAGAATTGTACCTGTAATAATTACACGTTTTCAAATAAAATTGTATATTTCTCTCTTTAAATAATCTATACTTGGTTAAAGTGAAAAGGTGTACAATAAAAAAGGAAATATGAACAATTAAATCGTAACAATTGAAGTAGTCAAATACCACGTCCAAATTTAAAACATCTCATTTCATTAAATTTATATTTATTTGGTCTTAAAAGACATTGATTTTCAAGAATGAATGACTTCCTCTTTCAACTGTGACAGTTGAACTAGATGCCGACAAATAATATGTTAAAAATGCTTGTTTTTATTATGATTACATACTAGTATTATTTGTTGTTTTCGTTATTCACTCTTTTTTTTATGTTTAACATACTAAATGATGGTCAAAGAAACTACATTTCAAAATAATATTATTAATTATATCATTGTTATTAGCCTATAATATTAAAATCACCGGCAACTATAATTTATTTATTAATTTTGCTTTTTGTTGTGAGGTTTATTTATGTGTCTGACGCGCTGAGCAAAGCAAAGCCAACGCGCCGCAAAAGCTTATGCAAACAACGCGCAAACCTAATTACAATAGTATCATTTTCCATCCGTGCAATCACCGAATAAGATTAAAAATTAGTCAAAATGTTAAAAGTGATGTCACCAGGAGACTTTTCAGTTTTTGGGAAGGAAAAAAAAACACCAAGGAGACTAACGAAATTTTAATCGTATATTATCAAGTATGTTTTAGAGTGCTATATATTTGAAAACTATAAATTCTTTTTGGTGGTCTAACAACGTAAATAGATATAGGGTCTGTTTGGTATATATATTTTTGGTGTGTTTGACAATCTTATTTTAAAAGATTATTCGAGATTCTAGGAGATTGAAGTTCTAATTTTTAGAATCTCAATCTCTTATATAAAAAGTATAATAATCCTTCTTTGGCATAAAAATGGATAGGATTCTATAAAAAAAATAATCTCCTCAATGACATCTCTTCAAAATAGCTTATCTAGAGAATCTCCGTACCTTTTTAATTAAATTAGTATATTACCCTTTTAATAATTAATAAAATTTTGGTGTTATAAAATATCTTGTCTTTTTTTCCCCTTCCCCATTTAACGTAATAAGCTCCAGCCTCATTTATGTAGTTTGTCAAACACTTATTAAAAAATAAAGACTTCAGCTCCAACCTCAAATAAAATCTTCAGCTTCAGCTTCTAGCTTCCATCTCTAGCTAGTTTTGTCAAACACATCATTTAAGGAATTCTAGGGTTTTGAGCTTCTAATTTTCCTAATCTCAATCACCTAATCCCCGAGAATCCCATAAAATCTCTTTTTGATAAGCTTTTTCAAGTAGCTTGAGAATGAATTATCAGCTCCATCTCCAACCACAATCCAGCTCCAACTACAATCTCTATCTTCAGCTATTTGCTACCAAACACAGCCATAGTGTATGAACCATCATTTTAGCACTTTAAAATAGTTTATCGAAATATTTTAATTGAACTCAACTTTTATTTACTTGTCATTTGTAGAGTTATATGTATCGATGAAAATTCATTTTATATTAACAACCATGGCGGAGACAAGGTGAAGATAGCATATGCAGCCATCATCGAAAAAAGTTTCAAATTACGTAAAAGTTATATTTTTAAGTATTAATAACATTTTGAACATTTCGCCCACACAAAATTAAAAAATGAATAAAATAAATAAAATTCTCCCACTCCAATTATTTTTTTAACTCCGCCCCTCTAACAACCAATCACTTTACACGTACATTTTAATTATTTTAGATTTCAGTTTCAATTATAATCGCAATTTCATTTCCCACAATTTCTTTTTATCCGATCAATGTTAGTTTCAATCCTATCCTACGGCTTTGGCGCGTGTTTGAATTTAAATTTAGAAATTTAGAGATAATCTTTCTCAAATAAGCAAACCTTTAGAACTTGAATTCGATATTTGAAAATTTTAAGTTGTTTTGGTGTTTAGAGATTTTATTTTGGATTTTGTTCGATCATTGAGTTTTTGTGTTCAAGAATCTGATCTACTTGTCATTCTTTCGAAATTTGTACATGAATTTGATTGTCAATATTGAAGATCGTTTGAGCAGAATTGTTTTGTTTGCTTGACCTTTTTGAAACTGTAGGTTACATTTTGATTGTTTAAATAAAACTCTGTGTTTTTGTATCGTTTTCGAAGTTGTCGACATTTATTCTTTGATCGATTTTGTTTTGGATCCTTTTTGGGTAATTGGTCGTTTGTTATGTTGGCACAATTCAATCTCTTTGAAAATTATTGATTTAAAATATGGCGAGAATTATATATTTCGTTTGAAAGAATATTCGTGAGTTTTAAGAAGGTATTATATTTTTATATAAAGATTTATTAACGTATATAAATGAAAAGCTCGTTTAGGCTCGCGAGCTAGTTCGAGCTCGATATAAAAAGCTCGAGCTCTAGCTCGTTTATTAAACAAGCTCAAAATTATGTTCAAGCTCGGGCTCGAGCTCGTTTAGGCTTAACTCGAATCGAGTTTTTAACAAGTCAAACTCGAGTAGCTCGCGAGTTGTATCGACTCATTTACACCCCTATTAAATTATCTATAATCTATATAATCTATAACCTTTATAATGGGTTTAGCCTTTTTATCCTTAAACTTACACAAAGGAATATGGGGAATACCAAAAGTACCATTACATTAAGTTGAGAGAATTTGGAAACATTAAGTTATTTGAACAACTATAGTAACTCTTTAATGACTAAATTATTATTACCTTTTACAATATGGAAAATGAAACTATGTACAAATGCATTCATACATGTTTCTTAATGACTTTGATTCCACTTAATTTTCATTTTGAAAATAAAAAAACACATATTTTCAAATCTCCCAACTATAAATGCAAACGAGCATATTTTACTCCCTTATAATGAGTTTATCCTCTTTCTTCTATCCCTTACATATTTTAAGATGGCAAATTACACAAATGTCCCTACTTCCAGCAAAAATGACAATACTACCCCTACCTAATTTTAGAAGGAGACCTACAATATTCAAAATATATTATGTATTAAATGCAATATAAGGTAGTCCATAAATAAGTTATGTAAATATAGAAATAACTTAATACTATATGTTGATCATTTAAACATTCAAGGTGATCCTGTATACACATTTGACTATTGTTGGATCATGTAAACATTTTAAACACTTAAAATGATCAAGCATTCAAAGTGAACTTCACTTTATAATCTTCTTCGAAAACAAACATTCTTATCTATTACCACTTTTTAATCCTTCACAACTATGCTTTAATTAATCACAATATAATATTTTTCTGTCGAATTTAAAGATTCTAGCCGCTACATCGTGCGGGTCCTTTACTAGTATAACTATAAATCATCTCCATATGTTGAGTTTTAATATCTTAATTTTTTTTGACTAATTTACCCTTGTCACATTAATAAATGAATACTACTTCAAATAGGAAAGTCTTTTTTTTCTTCCAAATATTATTTTTTTCTACTTTTTAGTAAATTATGCGTTTATGATAGATTTATTCAAAATTAAGATATTTTGATTATTTTGTAATAATTAATGTTAAGTTATTTGACGAAAATAGTATTATACATAACGAAAATTTATTAAGTAGCTGTAACTGCCGCATTGCGCGGGCAATATGCTAGTATATATATATATATATATATATCTCGACATGTTTTGTTTTTTTAAGTGTCCATATTCATCGTAACTCAAATTTATATTTCTAACACTAACTATTTATATGGATACAATATGTTGACCATCAAATGTAAAACACCGTTGCATTGCACGGGTACCTTACTAGTTAATACTACATCCATCCCAACAAAATGTACATATTATTGTCTTGGAATGTTCCGAATAAATTTCCATTTTAAAGTTTTAACCAATCGAAAAATACTTGAGTGGGTAGAGATGTTATTTGATTGGTGAAGAATGTTGTTAGTTGATAATTCTAACACTGTGCGTAAAGTCAAAGTGGATACTTTGACTGAGACAGAGGAAGTAGTTGTTGGAATCCTAGAATCGGATATGATCCTCATGGTTTACAAACAATATACTTTGAAAAAAATCAGACAGTAAAATTTTCATATAGAAATAACCATGAATTTTCTACACATTTAAAGCATATTATTGGTAGTTTTTGGATGGTTTATATATAATCTATCTATACATATATGCATCTAGGGCATCTATACTCTTATAAAATGTTTAGCCTTCATCCTTAAATGTACACAAACAATAAAGACCGGACTCACCAAAACGGCAAAACTGCTCTAATATCGACGAGAAAAAATTGGATACAATATCCTATTTTGGCAACACTTATCGTTCCAATACGAATATAATATGTTAACTTTCAAACGTAAAGTACCGACTCTTGTATTGTGCGAGTAACGATAATTTAGTAAATATATAACTCATACCGATCATCATATACTATAATTTAATAAACGTCATTTTGATGGTACAGTATTAATAGATAAACCATTTATGCTGTTTTTGTAAAAATATAATTAGTTGTTATTTTATTATATTATACTGGTAGTACTAGTAATATACAATTTTATTGAACACTACTTGATTCTTGTTGCCATTTGGCATGTGTTCCAGCATCAATCGTCATCAAAGGATTCTTTTATACTATTATAATAATTAATTAATATTAATATTAATACTAGCATTTATTATAGGAATTAATTACTACTTATTTCATCTCAGATTTTAAAGTAGATATACTCGGTATTACGGAATTAGGACCGGTCTCCCTCTTCCAAAGTACTAAAATGCGACTGTCTACATATTATCTACTTCATACCTCACTTTAAACGAGATTGAAACTTTGTTTTTGTTCTTGTAACTTCCAAAAAATAGTTCTGTGGGTAAACTAACTCATTTTGATCCTTCTTAAAAAGTTCATTATGTTAGTCTCTAATCATGGATTAAAAGCACTCTGACCTAAACAGTTATAGAATTAATTGTCCTACAACATGGAAAAAAAGAAAATGTTCTACAAGCTCTGTATTTATAAGTTATTTATATATTACTCCCTTTATTATATTATATAGATATATAAATATATTTTTTAATAATGCTTTTTAATTAAAAATGTTAACCATACTTAAAAAGTGGGCAGATTCTTAATGGCGATCCACTTTTCCCGACCTTTGCTTCTTTTGAATTATGTGTGTGTATATCAAAATACTTTTTGTTTCTTTTTTTTTTTTTTAATAATCATCATCATTCATCATGTAGTGATATTTAAAAGCTAAAACACATCACTAATCGTACTTTTCCACGTAAACTAATCCTTCGAGAAATGTCGGCACAAATATCATTCTTTGTATTATTTAGCGCATAACAAAACCACAATTGCCGTGGCTATATCGTGGTGTCCTTCCTAAATACGAGATTGATGGTTCATCGTGGATTAATGTACATATTTGTAAGTGTTTGATTTTTCAAAAAAGATTATTTAATTACATAAACAAATACTCTTTCCGTTCCTTCACAAGTGTCCACATTACTATTTTGGATTGTCTCAAATAAGTGTCAACCTTCATGTTTCAATCAATCGAAAGAGACTTTATTAGGTAGATATGTTATTTGATTAGTTAAAAATGTAGCTAGTGTAGAATCATAAAACTATGTGTAAAGTTAAAATGGACACTTTGACTTGGAAGAAGACAATAACACTATGATCTCAAATGTCATTGTATGGATTAATGAAGCACCCTAGTTTTTTTGGTTTAAAATCAAAGGGCGTAAACATCCATCCGAGTTATTGACACTATTAAAACTTTGCCGATTAGCAAGAGTAACCAAAGTTTTAACGTCTTGTTCATAGACAAATGACGTCTTGTTTATAGCTAACAATACGAAATTAACACTTAATTGCACGGATTATTTTCCAAAATATTAAAGAAATACCTTTCTTTCATAAATTGTAAATGTAATCAACAAAACTATTAAATTTAGTTCATATAGAGTATTTAATTAGGATAATTAGGATTATGTCCGCCTTCACAAGATTGAATTGATAAATCATATTACGATCTTACTAGAATATCTTAGCATATACAACATGTACTTCATATATGATCCAGCTATATTTTACTCCGTACTTGTTTAGTGGTATAAGATTTTACAAATTCTACAATCATTATGTAAGATTCCAAGTATTAACAATCTTAATAATTTACGATAGTAAATATACGTTTTCAACTTGAATAGTGTACTACCCTAATATTTTAAAGATATGAGTTTTCAAAAAGGGAAGTGAACAGTAAAACATCATAAGACATAGGTAGTAGTATAAAAATAATTTTCGGAAATTGATAGATACAACACAAAAATTGTTAAATACAACAAACTGTACAACAGTTACAACTCGCAGTACAATTTACAGTAGCATTGTTTTTGTATAAGAATAAAAATTATTTGGTGTATTTATCACTCCCCATAATTTTTGGTTATGTTCGAATCATTACGCTCCAAAAAATAACATAAATATAGGTAATTAGAACTAAAGGGTCTTTGCCTAGTGGTATCGTGGTGACCCTTTCAACCTCAAGATTGGGGGTTCGAGTCTTGGGATGAAACAATTGTATATATATTCATGAATTAATGTAATTATTCTTAGTAGGGTGTCTACTTGCCTTTCTAAAATAATAACAATAGGTAATTAGAACATGAAGTATATCGGCATGTCCCTTTCTAATATAAAGGAGTAATTTGAAGGGTACATATGACCTAAGTATTAAATTACAACGGTATGTACCCGTCCCACCCACTAGGGGTGTTTGTGGACGGTTAACCGGAAACTTGGTTAATCGGATTCCCGGTTCAAAATATTTTTGAACCTAAACCGAAATTGAAAAATTCAGTTAACCCGAAATCAGTTAACCATTTTTTGGTTCGGTTAACCAATTAACTAGTTTATTCATTAATACTTATCTAAAAAGTAATTAATAACCCACAAATATATATTTACTTTTTAGTGTTCACTATATTTGAATGTTTTGATAATAGAAATATCAAACGATAATCATAAATATCAAACGATAATCATTTTACTCTTTATAATCGTATATTTGTGTTATACGTACTTAAATCGTCCGAATATAATTAGAAATTACCATATTTGACTAAAATTAAACTAGTAAATTACATGAAAATGAGTGAAAAAGAAATATAAATGATTTTATTAAAATATAACTGTAAATATCTATATATAAATATAAAATGTACAATATATATACGTATAATTAAAACTACAAATAACATTTTCGGTTTTTTTGGTTTACCGTTTATAACGTCTATCCCAAAATCATGAACCGAAACTGAAAAACCCAAAAAAATTGTTCGGTTAACCTTAACCGAAAAATGAAAAAAGTCAATTCGGTTAACCGAAATTCGGTTCGATTCTACCGGTTTTGAATCAGTTTTCCGGTTTCAGAATATTTTGAACACCCCTACCACCCACAGTAGCATTCATGCTTGACAAATCACCTGTCTACACATGTGTTAAGAAACGTATTTGAACCTCTAACTTGTAGGTTACACATGTAAAATCTTAGAAAATTACAGTGATCATACCACTAAACCTATCCCCAATTTCTTTCTTTAGCATAAAAGTAACAATTTATAATTGGTACTATGACTACTATCTTCCCAATCGTAAAACGACAATTTTAGCAGACTGAAACATCTAAATACAAATTACTGGTATTCATAAATGCTAACTCAACAATATAGTTACTATTGTCTCTACTTCGTCGACTTAAATTTCATCTATCTTATTATTTATCTTTCGTCAATCATGCATATGGAAATAAAGTTAGTACGTATATATAATTGATACTACATAGATATAATCGTATAAAGCATGAGCAACACAGAAACGAACTTGTTATTACAAAATATAATCCAATCTAATATAATACAATCTATACATTTTAAAATTTGTTCAAATTTATTTTATAGACACAAACGAACATTGTTATCCACTCATCACATTCTCACCCAACAACATAATATCACCGTCTGTTGCATTGCACGAGTAAAATGCAAATGAAGAGTAAAATGCAAATGAAGTATTAATACAAAAGATATTTGTTAACTACACATAAAACCAAACTTTGAAAGATTGATTTACTTACAACAAAAGAATCGTGTTTAAAATTGTTGTGTCGGTACCATAACATAATAACTAAAAGGTTCAAACCCGAAATCTCTGTGCGTGTCTCATCATCATTTAATCAACGGTCGTTGTTTGAGGATCGAGGTTTCATTTATTAAATCTTGGCAATGATAATTACGACCCGAGAGTGATATGCATCTACATTGAAGAAAAACGAAACATCATGTGTGTGTGTATGTGTACGTGCATAAATAATTAATTGGTATGTGTAATCGCAATCAGTAGAGATATGGGATAATCGTGAAAGATCATGCTACAAAACAAAGGGCTGGTGCCAAAATGTATGGACTAGATGAGTAGATGGTCATGCACCCCAGCAACCCAGCACTGCACCACCAATCTTGGCCATTAGTGACTCCTATCTTACCCCCCCCTTTTTTTTCCTTCTTCCTTTTAATCTCTTAATGATTAACTGAATATAGTAACAATCAGAATAAAATGGGATGATTTTACATGGATTATAAGCTTAACCTTATGCAAAGAAAATGTTTAAAAACACAACTCCTTTTTATTTACGAAGTTAAAGAATATAAAAAGTGAAGATGTACATTTAGACATGTAAACGGAACAAATGAGCTTATTCTCAACAGACAACCAAACAAATCGTGTTTGGATTAAGGAATGATTCATTCTAAACAGACAACCAAAGAAATCATGTTTGGATTCGTAGTTCGTTCATTAGGAAAACTAGACTGTTCGTGTTTGTATGTGTTTATATGTTTAGCGAATACAAATAAACGATGCAAGATTGGGAGCTTGAAGGCAATTGATAGGACATTCAAGTTTATAGGATTAAAGTAAAATGATAGTAGTAAGAGTATTTATATGATTAGTTTGTTATTTTACCGATAAAATGATATAAAAATATATTTATTTAACTAAATAAACCACTTTAAATGAACAAACATAAAAATTATAGTAAAATAAAAACAGATACCACTTGTCAGGACCTTTTTCAGTCCAACTCGTCCAAAACCTATGTATATGAGTTCAGATGAGATTCCACTCTAAAACCAATTAGTTAAAAATGGAGTACCCCATGAAAATATACATGTTTTGGTTTCCTTATGTTTCTGATGTTAGATAAGGGTTTGCACCCAACATGTCATTGTAAAACTACGCGCGCCATATCATTGATTTATCATTTTATCGATCATTTCTTGGTGACTATTGAATTAAGTAAAACGTGAATCCATTCATTTCTTATATGATTAAGAACTGAAGATGCATATCATATAAGTTGTGCTATCCTTATTTTATCTCTGACAACACACATTATTAAATTATTCATAAAAAAGAACTTTTTATGTTTATTGTCTTTAATTTTCTTAAGATGAGACTTGCAACAAAAAAAGAAAAAAAGAACATGTTCCTAAACTACAAAGATGGCAACAGTGATATAATTGTACTTGAAACCATTTACCCTATAGATGGGATATATATTGTTTAGACATACAAGTTGAGTTTTCATATACATGATTTAAAAATCATGGATTCACAATCACTTCTTATCAACAAAAGAAACAATACACTGAAAGCATATTCTCTTCTTATCTTTTATAGCCGTATAACATGTATCCAAACAGCTCTTAATAAAACCAATATGATACGTAAAAACAATGGTAAGGTCATGTATTACAAGAACCAAAATTTCTTCGTACCCCAATATATTTCCCCCAAAATGAAGTATTCACGAAATTTGTAATAAACATCATCGGTCAGAGAATAACTCATAAGAAGTAGATTTTATGTTTATTAAGTGGATCTAGTGACCGGTGATTTACTAATCAAAGAGTGAGCTGTTGCCAGATATATACATTTAAACACTCGTAATCACGTAAAGTACGTTAGCCCAGACTCGACAACTGATTGGGCGTGTGAATGATACAAGTGATATTTAGTTCGAAAACCATGTTTCGATTCTGGCTAAGTACTACTGATCTGGGCTCATGTGAGCCCAAGGTCCATTCCCATGTGATCAACCCCTTATTTAATTAATTCCTAATATTATAACACTCTTTCTTATTTTGCTTTTATTTCAAGTCAAGCATATTATTCAAATAAAATTCGCATCCGACACAATTTCATTTACTTAGCCATTCATTTACTTAGCCATGTTCTTTCTCCCGATCCACGATATCGAATTGGCACCTGTAACCATCATATGTTATATTTCCATTTCGAGCTTCGCATTGTGGAAATAATTTGTCGTAATTCTCACCCGACTAAAGAGATTCATCATTTACAACCTTCTTGATGTGGTAATTGATATAATAGACATGACGAACCATAAATACCAAATTTAGGAAAGCAACACTCAATCAACGTCTTGACCCCATTTTCATAAATACTGAATGAGTCATATTACAAAACCCATGACATGAAAAAATGCAAGATAAACCGATGTCCTTTAACATATTTTCATAAAAATGATTGAAAAAGACTCGTGAGAAGGTAGAAAATTACTACTACTACTACTACCAACTACTACTACTACCAACTACTACTACCAATACTACTACTATCAATACTACCACTACTACCACTACCACTACTACCACTACTACCACTACCACCACCTCTACCATTACCTCTACTACTACCTCTACTACTACTACTACCACCTCTACTACTACCACTACCACTACCACTACCACCACCACCACCACCACTACTGATGTGCGAAATCTAGTTATAAAATTTATCATTGATAAGTAAACCAAAAAGTACCGAGCTAGACCAAAACACAACCGGGCAGTGGACCCTGTCGAGTGGTAGTATAGTTTGGTAAGTTCGGGCTCGAACACAGGGAATGTGAGTTTAAGAATTATATTCAAGTGCAAGCAATTTATACAGAAAAGTAAATGTGGGGGTTTTGTGTGACCGAGTTGTCACGATGCTTAAAAACTACTTTTATGCTAAAACTAGGCAATAGTAGACTCAGGAAGAGTCAAAGTGAATTGTAGTAACTTTCGGATATTAAAAATAATACTTGCTTGGATTATGTCACTAGTGATTTCGGGTGTAGAGTTATAACCGGTTAAAATATAAGCTAAGGGTAATATTCATCAAACATAAGCTCAACGTTCGCTAAGACCTATTGTTCAACTTCAATCAACAAACCTATGATTTAATCTAGTAACGGACGTTTGCCATGGTTACCAACTTGCACAATTTAGCTAAAATCATTTGACACATTCCAAAACTACATTCGCAATTTTGTTCAATCATTTATAGACAAATAATCAATAGCAATTTACTAGGTTGAAAACGTTTGCTATATCAATAAGTAAATCACCAAATGGTTAAATTCTTGAGATTAAGCTCAATCACACAAGGTTCTCCAATTAAACATAAGTTAAGATTTTGTGAGTTTGCAAATCATCCACACGATAAACATTCGCTAAAATCGCTAATTTGTTTGTATTTAACTAATTGTTGTTACAATCACCAAATGCTTTGTTCCACAAATGATAAACAACTTGTTTAGGTATTTTTTATAAGCAACAAACGTTCGCTATAATCGTTTAGTTAAAATGCCAAAAGTTTACTAACAACAACAAGCTAAACTCATACAAATTCATGGAAAATTCACAAACTCAAGCATAAATTAACACCAAAAGATACACCCCTAATCAACTAGTTATTTCATCCAAACAAGCATATAAGTAACTAGCCACTAATCATCATAACAACAAGATAAACACATGAAATAAGAGAAAACAAAGTAAACATAATTATAATCGAATAAAGATGCAAACCGAGTGATTACAATGTTCGGATGATGAACCTTTGTGACCAAAAGAGTTAAGATGATGAGAGACTTTTTAGATGATGAAAAATGGCTCAAAGAACCCTAAAAATCGCCCTTGGGGGCAGCTAGGTCGAGAGGGTGAAAAATTAGGTGAGTCCAAGATATTAAAAGCCAAGTTTGACTTTTCTGGACGTGAGCTGAATCCGGCGGATTTCTCGCGGATTCAAGAGGTTTCGACCTACACGTGGCAGTTGATCAAGTCGACCTGATCTGGCATTAATGATGAGTGAATCCGGCGGATTCAATAAGAATCCGGCGGATTCTTATTTTTGGGCCAGAGTATTGCTTTTGCTTCCACTATGCTCCATTTCTGCTTGTTCTTTATCAATCTTTATGTTTTTACCTGAAATGAGTTTTTCAACCAATTAAGTACCAAAAGTTCATAAAGTTCACTCAAAACGAATGCGAAAACAATGATATCGCTAAAGATAGACATGTACAAAATGAGCGATATCAACCACCACCACCACCACCACCACCACCACCACTACTATTATTATTATTATTATTATTATTATTATTATTATTATTATTACTACTATCATCATCATCATCATCATTATTTTTATATCGTTTTTTCTTTTCAAATACAAAGGTAAAATCACTCCAACAATTTAACAGAGGTACATGTAAGAACTTGGGGTACCAAATAAATGGACCTTCACCAAGTTGTGGGTCGAGTGGAAATTTGTGTATTCTAGGTCTTAAATTTATATCTTAATAGTGTTGAATTTTGAATTGTCATGAGTCATGACTATTACTTAAATCTGTATAAGGTCTAAAGATTATGAAAACATGAGATATAATTAACCAATTGAGTATATAAACTTCACAAAATGATTAGCTAAAATAAACAGATGCCTCAAAATTAATTAACCAATTGAGTATATAATTGACCAGTAGTTAGTACAAGTGTGTATAGGAAGATTATTAATTCATATGATATTTATTGTTTATCACTATTTTTATTGTACTTTATAGTATATTAATAGTAATTCCTTGTATAATAACTAGTACAGAACTGTATCTTAGCTCAAGTTTCGTGTTGCAAGTAGGCTCAATTTTTTGATTACAATCTTAATATGCAGTCTCATTTTTTTTTTTGTTGTTTCAAGTTGTTTTGTTGTTTGCAATGATCAGAAACTGGACCTTGATATACACTGAAAAATCAGGAAACTATGAATGAGAATAAAGTTCATTCTTTTCTTTCAACACTTGTTATCTTCTGAATGATTGTTCGGAAACGAGATTCTTGTCCTACATCCGGGATTAGTTGTAACAACATCTCAAAAGTGGTCGAATCAGGCATAAAGCCCCGGTTGATCATTTCCTCTAGAAAAATCTCTGCCTCTCGACACTTGTTTTCCTTCATAAACTCTTGAACAAAAACATTATATGTGATGCTATTCGGCCAACAACCATTATGTTCCATCTTTGTAAGCAATTCTTTAGCTTTATCAAATAACCCTTCTCGGCAATGCACACGTATCATCAAAGTATAAGTCTTAACATCTAGTTTCAAGCCTTTCAATAAGAGTTCATCAAACAGATCCATTGCCAAGTAAGGCTTCCCACATATACTAAAACCATGAATCAAAATATTATACAAACCTACATCGTTTATCAACTCATGGCTCGTCAACGAACGAAAAAGAACCAGGGCATCAGAACACTGGGAGTTCGTGCACATTCCATGTAACAAGATACGGTAAGTAATTCTATTTGGTATTACACCTTTAGGTTGCATTTCACTAAAGAGTTCTCTAGCAGCTGCAGGGCTTCCCGATTCAAACATACCTTGTATAAGACTATTGTAAGTAACAACATCAGTTATCAAACCCTTAATTTGGATTTCTCGAAATAGATTCATGGCCTCATCGATTCTTTTCTTCTTACAGTATCCATTTATCAAGCTGTTATAGGTGATGATATCAGGCAGAATATCCTTCTCTGCCATGTGATCAAGAACTCCTTTTGCTTCGTCTAGTTCACCACGTAAACAGTATCCGTCAAGTAGTGCATTGTAAGTGATTACATTTGGATGTAGACCTTGTCGTATCATTGCTTGCACAGTTAGCTCTGCGTCTTTTACGGACCCTTGCTTGCAAAAGGAGTTTATCAAGATATTGAAGGTATTCACTATTGGAAGAACTCCTTCAGCCTCCATATTAATCAACATTCTAGCAGCCTCATTCTCTCGACCAAAGTTACATAGACCGTGAATCAAGGAGTTGTAGGTGATAACATTTGCAGGCATGCCATTTTCAATCATCTGGGTGAAGAGTTCTAATGCATGATCGACCATGTTGTCTTTGCAGAGGCCATCGATGATTGCACTGTATTGTTCTACAGTGGGTTTACAAGAGCCTGCTTCCATGAACTTAAGCAATTCAATTGCGTTGCCAGTGTGACCTACTTTACATAGGCCATTAATAATGGTACCATACATAACCTGATCAGGTTGGCAAATTTTATCTCTGAGCAGTTTCTTGAATAATTCAACAGCTTCGTAAACCCTATCAGCCTGAACAAGTCCATTTAAAAGAGTGTTATATGTTGCCAAATCTGGTGGATGACCTTGCTTGAAGATAGTGCCTAATATGGCAAAAGCATAAGTTACTTGATTCATACGGCAATAGCAGTTGATAGAGGCAGTCATCGTATAGATATCAGAACCAATACCCATAGAATTGATTTGGTTAAAGAGTGAAAGAGCAGTGGAATAATGTTTCATCTTTACAATGACCGTGATCAGCTTAAGAAATTGGATGATGGACGGTGGAGGTTGTCTGTGAAGCATTTCATCAAACAGTTGGAGGGCGTCATCTAGCTTAGTGACTTTCAGGGCACCAGTGGCGAAACAATGCATCTGAGAATGATGATGAAAGATTGGTAGGCGTGGATGAAGAAGAAAGATGTTAGCTTTATTGAAATGATAACGAGTTAGGGGAATTCTTTTGAAGATCATTTTTGGATGATGAGTAGCAGTTAGTTGGGATGGAAGTGCAAAACAGTGTTCTAATATGTCTGGAAGTAACGAAACTGCTTTTTACATTCAAAAGGGTGTGTGCGGTGTGGTGCCAAAATGTGGTGGTGTAGGCACTTTTCCAGATATCTAGCCAACATGTAAGGAAATTTCTATGATTCAGTTAAACCAAATTGTATTGTACTAACAAGGTCTTATGATTATTATGCTTAGTATGTTGTTCTTTTTAGAGTGTACAAAAAAAAAAGTTGTCAATTTTATAAATGTTTACTTATTAGTTCTTACGAGTTAAGTCACGAGTTGAAAACTATAATATTAAGGGTGTGTTTGGCACGTGAACTTTTTGGAGCTTAAATTTATTTTTTCTATAAGCTCAAGTTTCTAGTATCGTTTGGTAAACAAAATTTAAGTAGCTTATTGAAAAAATAAGTTCTTAAAAAAAACTACTTGAAGTAGCTTATAAAAACAAGCTACAAGCTTATGAAAAGATAAATTATATAAATACCCTTTCTATCATTATTTATTATACACTTTTTGTCATTTTATGTCAATTCACATTAATAAGCTCCAACTAGTTTTACCAAATACATGTAAACACATAAGCTCCAGCTTCTATAAGCTTCAGCTATAAACTTCCAGCTAGTTTTGCCAAACACACCCTAACACCTTTATCGTTTATAAATTCATAAAATTGTACAATTAAGAGTTGTATTGCTCAAATAAACAATGTACAACTATTATGTATTTATTAAATTGGGTAAATTACATAAAGCATCCCTGTGGTTGTCCATTTTTGCAAGGATCGTCATCGAATTTCAATAATTGCAGTAAGCGTCATCAAACTTGTCAATTTGTCCACTACTCCGTTAAATCTAACGAATGCAACGTTAACTCACAAAAATTGACAAAAATACCCTTTCTTCTCTATTCTTCTTGTGTTCCTCAGACCCTAATTCAATTTCATACCCCTTTTCTTGAATTCAAAATCAATTTAAGCTTCCATTCCAGTTCCATCATCTAGATCTTTAACTCACAATTAAAATAAATGAATCTCAAAATCAAAATCATTAACATATACGAATTCAATATATATTTATGTACACATACAAATTGAGAACCTTGAAGTCCACCATGTCGTCGGCGTACCTGAACCCCAACAGAACCACCACAGGATTTTTCCATCGCAGTAAATCAGATTTACTTATTGCCACTGTCGCCGACAAATAGAGAACGGAATGATAATCGGAAACACTTGCGATTGAACTTGCAGGTTCGGAATTGAAAGCGGAATCAGAAGAACATGTGACTAAACCTGCGAATTCGAGATGAAGGTGGCGAGGGTGTGACACGACGACATCGTTTCTATAACTGGTTTGTTTGATCAAGATTCGCCGGACGTGATTTCGTCATGGTGGCGGCTGGAGGCACGATGACGACGGCTTTCGGCTTTGGGTGTGTTCGTTGGTTAAAATCAAAAAGCAATTTATTTTTGGTAGTTCTCTTCAAATATATTATTCTTGTTTGTACAATTCTGGTATACGCAGCTACCAACATTTGTAGTTGAATTAATGTTAAATTTCGAGTTATATAAAATAGTGAGTTATTTAATATATTGATTTAGATTGATGGTGAATGGATATTGTTATTATTTAATTCCGGTCAGATCAGGTCAATTCCGACCACCATATCACATCTCTTGACTTGGTTGTTGGGTTTAATAGTTGTGTTTAGGGTGGGTAGATGTGGAATTGTTTTGATTGATATTGGTGGTTATGATGATATAAGAAACGATGATGACGATGATAGATATTTTTAGGGTATTTTGTTAGTGGTGATGATGAGGTAGAAGAAGGGTAAAGTAGTCAGACTTAACGACTTAAATGTTAGATTTAATGGAGTAGTGATGAACTTGGAAGTTTGATGACGCTTACTGTAATTATTGAAGTCCGATGATGATGATCCCTGCAAAAATGAACAACCACAGGGATGCTTTCTGTAATTTACCCTATTATATTAAATTTGATGACCCAGATATAATGAACTAAAAATATAAATCGATTGTTTAGCTAGACATAAATCGACCTCAAGCACTCAAATCGCTAAGTTGGTTTTTTTTAAATTAGATATACTTATTTGTGTGATTGTTGGTTAAAATTAACAATTCTATTTGACAAAAATAATAATAATAATTTACATTATTTTGGTTCTATGTGTGACAACTCTCCAAATTGGGTACTGATTAACATTTAAGCATGTGCATTCTTACGCTAATTTCCTGATTAAGTTTAAAACAAAACTTTTGATGTGATGTAAGCCTAGCAGCTCAGTACTTTTAAAACAAAAAGTATTACTAATACGTAAGTATTTAAAGTCGCGTACAAAAGAATCGGAACGAACTCGACAGAAAAATACAGCAAAAGTTGATGACACAATATAATTAATGATTCAATTATTAATTACGAGTACTATTGTATCTATAACATATAGATAAAACGACTTAGACATATGTTTTATATAAAACATATTATAAAACGAACAGAAACAATTTTAAAATGCACTCAAAGATCAAAATGAGAAAAATTCAAATTTTCTCATTCATTCAAAAACATTTGGAACATTACCTCAAAATATGAGCCCGAAATTCCACTGAAATTTGGCACCCAATTGAATGATAGCAGTCCAATGTACAAATTTGTACAACAGTCCAAAATAATGAAAACATCATTATTCCGAATTTAAATAACGAACCAGGAGAGCATCTACAAAATAAAAATATAAAATGTTTACTTTTATATTGCTATAATCATACCCGTACTCGAAACTAACGGGGCAAAAATGTGCCAACTACCTCAAATAATTGAGGAGGCAGTCTCTGCTTCAACTCCATACTCGTTTGAAATATATTACTCCCTCCTTTCCTTCATTTGATCATACACCCACACAGATTCAACATCAATAATTCACCATCACCATCTTCTTCTGCTTTCTTGGAGCCAAAACACAGGGGAGTAGAGCAACAACAGCAACATCATCTTCAACATCGCCATCTTCGTTCCTTCATCCCATAGTAAGGAAACTCATTTCCTTTAAAACTACCTCTTTGATTTTTGTTTATAACATGGCTATACATAAGAATCTAAACATGTAACACTACAAAGTGATGATGATATTTAGAGAAGAGTTTATAAAACCAAAACTCAAAAATCCAAAATTCATATATGGATATATGGCTATGTGTGATGATAAGTAGTTAAAATGCAATATACATGATGTTACGTTATTGGAATGGAGTAAAAATGAGCCAAACATCCGAAACAAAACATGTATATATATGTATATCTCACACAGACCACGAACAGAGTGCGAGAGGTTGGAGACAAACCAACCCGATCGGTTGGCTTGGGCCAGCCGATCGGCTGGTTATGATGAGCCGAACGGCTCAACTAAATGAGCCGAACGGCTAGTTTAGTTGGGCCGAACAGTTTGCGACTTTTTGCCCGAACGAACGAATGGGTTAGGATATGGACTGGACCAAAACGAATAATGGACTAAATGTATTGGGCCGAGACCCGAGCCGAACGGCTGGACTACCCCAGCCGAACGGCTGGACTACCCGAGCTGAACGGCTAGCCCAAGCCGAACGGCTGGGCTACGTTGTGGGCTGGGCTGGGCTGCAGACTGGGCCTTGGTCGCAAGCGGGCCGAATGCTCCTTGGGCCTAAGACCTTGGGTTTGGACCGAGAATTGTAAAAAAACAAATGAGTTAAATTAAATAAACGGGCCATTGGGTCAAAACTTGTTAATGGGCCAAACGAATTATGTAATCGGATTAAGTTTTTGAGCCGAAAACAAAACTAATCGGGCCGAGCCCAATAAACTTCCAAAACATTCCAAACATAAAACGTGACCCGATTTATTTAACGGAACGTTTATGATTATATATATATATATATATATATATATATATATATATCTCTATATATATATATATACATAATTAATAACAAACGACAAACCTATATGTATACTTCATATATACATACAAATGACGACTTTTCAATGACGATAACATTTATTTATTTATTTTATAAACGGAAATAAATACAATAAGAAGTTTTATAACAAATAAAACTTAAATACGTTTTAATACGTAAACCACGTGTTTAGAACTTATATATATATATATATATATATATATATATATATATATATATATATATATATATAAATATATATATACATACACGCGACAAATTCAATATGTTGAAACTATAACTATCTAATTTTTTCATGTATATGCACAAAAGGAACAAAACAACGTTCAAATATCTATATGTATGACTACATACGTGTATATACACTTGACAAGGTATACGACGTGAGAAATAATAACAATATTTCAACACAACGTCACCAACAAATTTAACGACTTTAAGAAATTAACAATTTCTTCAAACATACAAACCGTTAACATAAGTTGATTAAACAAATCAAACGTACTTATGTTAATACATTTATTGTATATAGGTTAACACACCTTGGGCTATTACCTGTCGGCTGCTAGCTTTCCTTACCGAGCACATCACAGTGAGTTTACAGCCCCTACTTTTAAATGTTTTCTGCTTTTAAACACAGAGGTGTAAACATAGAAATTGCATGCCAATACATGCAATCAAACTATAAATGCTTTATTGCTTTTATACAACTGTTGATTTGTGATATTACATATTCACTGTTATTTTGGGAATTTAGACAAAGTATCCTAGTACGGACCCAGACTTGGAATGTGTGCATGAAAAGACCTCATGACATGCTAATATAACCATTAGCTAGGTGACTCTAACCACTGAGTATACAGATAGTACTATTGCCGTGACGACCCTCCTACGGTGGAGCGTATACTTAAACGTCCGTTCAGGCAAACAACATAAGTTCTGGTTGTGGTTTAGTTATAGAGTTAGATCGCGTTACTTTAACCTGCGAGGTTTAGCTCACCTTTCAGGGGATTCTAGTCTAAGCAAATTCCCACATACTTTTAGGAAGAACGAATCCTACAACTGTTAAACACCGGAAAACATACCGGTAACTTATTTTACACTGGTAAACAACCAGTAACATATTTTGGGACAACATCCCACGTATGACAATACTTTAGGGTAACAACCCTACATAACTTGTATTTTATAAATGAATAACAAATCATTTATACAAACTTGGTTTAACTAACCACATACACATATAAACCTGTAAATTCACTCAACATATTTGTTGACGACTTTCTCTATGTTTTTCAGGAAATTAGCTGGGTAAGTAATCGCATGCATTCAGGATGGACAACCCTGGACTACTTAGGATGCCACATATTGTTGGGACCGCTTTTGGGGATTTCATTTGTATAACTGCAGACATTGCGGTTATACTTATGAAATCTTATTTTAAACTTATGTATTATTGTTAAAACTGAAATGTTTTAAACTCCACTACTACTGTTACGACTTACATAGTCGTACTACTTTTGTAACAACTGTTTAACTTGGCATCCTCATTAAATAAAGTTGTGCGATAATCATATGCTCTGAGTATGTATGTATTTGTTAGTTGTAAATACTGTTCGCAGCCCCGCCATGTCATGAAAGCTTCCGCAAACTAATCATAACTAATTGTAATTACCGTCTGGCGGGGTGTGACACTATGATTCATCGATTTTTCAGTTTTCACCCTTACAACTTTTTATAAACATTTTAACTGCTTATTTCCTTAATTGCCCCTTGTTGTTTGGTTAATTTCTTCAGTTAAGTATTACTACCATGTTAAAATTTTTGTCTTTCTTATCATCCCCTCTCGTTTACTTATAACGGCTTTTGTGTATACTAATCCTAAAAACTGTTTCCATTATGAAACTTTTCCAATTAACCTCTATATGAGATCTTTTGTCTTACAGCAATAATTAACTTGTGAAAAATCCATCAAAAATGATATTCCAAAATATAATATAATTTGACATTGTTCACCATGAATGAACCACGTACCTTGATGATGGTGAGACATGAAAAAATTGACATCGACACATTAGCATAGCTACTATCGTTTAAAAAAAAAACAATCAAGTCTTTTAGCGTAAATCTTTCAATTTTTCATTTATTATGTACATTTTAAAGTTTTTGACTTATTTCCTTCTCATGAACAGACCACTACACTACTACACTACTGACTACTCTTCTCTCCCTAAAGGTACATAATCGTGGTAGGCTTTCAAAATTTCCTGGTAGAAGATATGCATGATCAATGCGTTTTATTGACTTGGTAGATAGCAAAAAATTTGTGCGCTTCAAAATTGAATAACATGGTACAAGGGGTAAGGAAAAGGATCAAATTTGTGCATTAAGACATTAGTAACTAAGATCAACTTAAGTTCCACCCTGTTAAAGTTGCTAACAACCCTATTTCAACATACTTGTTCTTCAAAATCTTCAGCATTGAATGTGACAAATTTTGGAGTATATCTAAACACAACAAAAATTGTAAGTTTTCAAGCAATAGAACCATGGCCGGATTAAACAATATTCTTCTTTGAAGTCTAACCGCTACAATGATAATTTACAAGAGTAAGGGGTCTTTTGTTTATTCTGATTACTGATAGCTCAAATCTGAAAATCAATTCTGAATAATAAGACATGTCATCTGAAATCTGAATACATAATCATTAAGATCGTTTGATAAATAAAAAGTACAAACATCTGAATGCACGTGTTTCACTATTTTTGACGTGATACAAATTGAGTGAATATAACATAGTTTCAAACGATTTAACTTAAGAAAAAAATAAAATTTACACGAGTTCCGACATAACTTTCGAGACTTCTAGATACCAATGATAACACAAATAAATAACTTATCATGAAATAATAAATAAACTAAAATAAATGAACCAAAGATTGAAAGAAATATTTTTTACATAAATTAACATATGATAATTAATTTATACGAGAAAAAAGACAAAACGTTATGGGATTTATATATCAATTAGAAGTTTTAAGCAATTGTAAATAGCTTATTGAATAAGTAGTTTTTCAGCTAGGTTAAGACCTGATTAGAAAAATATATCAAAACATCTTAATGTATATTTAACTTATCCATTAGTACAACTACCACTTTCAAGACATTTTAAACTCAAACAAAAGACCCTCAAAAGGCGTCAATATCTTATCCATGATAAATCCTTAGATATATAGCTAAATTGACGGTTGATATCTTTTGATCTGAAGAATTACTCTCAACCCGCCACTTCGGCAGTCGTGGTTTAACATATACATCAAAAAAGTTTTCTATTTATAATACCTTTTGATGACTATATACAAGTTGAGGGAGAGGTCATATAGTCATATACATAGGCATGTTCATGTCCAAATTATATAGGTAGAAGCTAAAACGTACACAATATAAATCGGATTTGAGGCAGGTTGAATGAATAGCATTTGCATATCACAAATTAACAAATTTACACTCAGATCATCTACGATACAACTTAAACAAGCAAGCAGGCAACAATATATTAACTCCGAGGAAAGGCAACCAGAAACTGAACTTGATATACAATTCACAGTAACATCATCTACTATACAACTTAAACAAGCTAGCAGGCAACAATCAACTACGAGGAAATGCAACCAGAAACTGAACTTGATATACCCAGAAAATTTCAGAAAATGATAGCTTGTCTAAAGTTCATCTTTTTCTTTCAACACTTGTTATCTCATGAATGATAATTCGCAAATGAGACTCTTGTCCTACATCTAGGATTAGTTGTAGCAACATCTCGAAAGTAGTATAATCGGGCATGAAACCTCGGTTGATCACTTCCTCCAAAAGTATCTCCACCTCGCGATACTTGTTTTCCTTCAAGAACTCTTGAAGAATAACATTATATGTAATGCAATCTGGCCAACAACCATTTTCTTCCATCTTTATAAGTAATTCTTTAGCTTTATCATATAACCCTTCTTGGCAATGCACACGTATCATCACCGTGTAACCGTGTAAGTCTTAACATTCGGTTTCCCTTTCAATAGTTCATCAAACAGATCCATCGCTAAGCTAGGCTTCCCACATTTACTAAAACCATCAATCAAAATATTATAAAAAGCCACATTTTACATTAGTTCATTTCTTCCCGGTGAACGAAAAGGAAGCAATGCATCAGAACACCGGGAGTTCATGCACATTCCATGCAAATAGATACCGTAAGATAATATGCCCGGAGTTAGACCCTTGGTTTGCATTTAATTAAAAAATTCTTTAGCGACTGCAGGATTCCCAGATTAAAATAACCCTTGCAACAGAGTACTGTAAGTAATAACATTAGGAATTAAACCGTTGTCTTGAATTTCTTGAAAAAGATTCAGTGCCTCATTAATTCTTTTCTTAATTCTTGCAATACTCATTTATCAAGTTGTTGTAGGTAATGATATCTAGAAAAAAATCGTTCTCCTCCATGAGATCAATAACCTTTTTTGCATCGTCTAGTTCACCAAGTAAACAGTATCCGTCAAGTAGTGCATTATAAGTGAATACATTTGGATGTAGACCTTGTATCATTGCTTGCACAGTTAGCTCTGCGTCTTTTATGGATCCTTGCTTGCAAAAAGAGTTTACCAAAATAGTAAAGGTACACACTTGGAGAGACACCTTCCACCTCCATATCTATCAACATTCTTGCAACGTCATTCTTTCAACTAGAGTTACATAGACCATGAATCAAGGAGTTGTAGGTGATAACATGTGCAGGAACACCTTTTTCTATCATTTCGGTGAAGAGTTCTAATGCATGATCAACTATATGGTCTTTGCACAGGGTATCGATGGTTGTACTATAGTGTTGTATGTCGGCTTTACAAGAGCCACCTTCCATGAACTTGAGCAACTCAAGTGCCTTGGTGGTGTAACCAACTTTACAGAGCCCACTAATGACGATACCTAGGCTCACAAATTTTGTCTCTTAGCAGTTTCTTGAATTGCTCAATAGTTTCAAAAACCTTATCAGCCAGAACAAGCCCGCTCAAGAGAGTGCTATAGGTGGCTAAATTGGGCAGATGACCTTGCTTAAAGATGGTGGCTAATACGGAAAACGCATGTGTCACTTGATTAAGGTGACGATAGCAATCAATACAAGTATTGATAGTATAGATATTAGTAGGAATACCCATTGAATTCATTTGCTAGAGTAGTGAAAGAGCGCTGGAATAATGTTTCATCTTTACAATTATAGTAATCAGCTTTGAAACTCGACGACTGATGGTTATGGTTGTTTGTGAAGCATTTCATTAAACAGTTGCTGGGCATCACTGAGCTTAGTGACTTTGGGAGCGCTGGAACTATGTTTAACAGAGAGAAATTTTCGATGCAAAGAGTAATCATGTACTAGAGGATGATGGACAACTCTCATCAACTGACTAAATCTTTTACAGATAATGTTGTCACTGATGTGGTTAACTAGAATAACCCTTGCACGTATTATTTTTATGGGTAAATAACAAAAATCGGCTATGTACTGCCACAAATTATTCCAAGTATGCAATATACTCAATTTATTGTCCAAGTATACAACAAACTGGATAATTTTGTACTCATGTGAGCAAGATAGTGACCGATTACATGCTTAACCGTTAATATTCCAGTATGTGATTTTCTTTAATAAAGAAATGCTTAGGTGGCTTTTATTTTTCTTACATGAAAATATCACAAGTATTATGCATATTAACTTGTACATTATGCATATCAACTTGTTCCTTTTTCAATTCTTCGAACTAGTTTTTTTTACAGATACCATCTGGTATCTCCAAACTTGGGACTGACACCCCTTTCCGGTCATCATCTGCGGGCAATAGTCATTAACTCCGGGAAAAACATCCTATTACATTTTTCCGGCAATAATTTTAGATATGGGTTTTGATCGTATTTTTCTAAAGCTTAAATTATATGGTGTAGATCTATGTTTGATTGTCCTTTTGTTAGATATAGTAGTGATAATTATATTGTTATTGATATGTGTTTTTGTTTATAAACTTGATTGGGTCGGAAGTTAGATTTGTTCATGTTGATATAGTCGAAGGTGGTGCCAGAAGTTGATGTCGTCGGAGTTTTTTTGCCACCACTATCTAAAAGTCATCACCGCCGCCACCATATAACAGTTGCCATCACCACAAACGAGTCACCACCTGCAACTACCGTCGGGATCCACCACAAAGTCCACCGCATTAAATCGCCGTCAAATCGAAACACAACTCGTTCATCCAACTTAGAAACACACATCGGAAACACAACTCAGAATACATCTCCTGCGGCGGTGTCATCGCGATTTTCCAGACCCCACTACTACTTTCCGAATTTGCAAGCGTCACAACGACGGTGTCAAATCGGCATCAACGATGGCAAGGTGGTTTGGTTGGAATCAACGGCATCAAATCGCATCTGAAATTTGAATACTAATTTGTTAATGATTGAAATTTTAAAGACGGTATATTATAATTTATCATTCATATTAATAGCAAAAGTGATTGATTTTTTTTTTTTTGAGAGTTTGATTTTGAGAAGTTGCAATTGAATTTTTTTTTTTTTTTTTTGACAATTTCTACCAGAGAAGACAAGAAATTGGGTTAGGATGTGGGCCATTTGAGTTTCATAATGATGATATACTATTATTATTATTCATAACATCAATATTAACATATATTAACTGAACATGTAATTTAATTGTCGATTTTTTAAATATAAGATATTCCATGTGTGCAGGCAACTCATCACAACCTGTTCCATGTCAAAAAAGAAAACGACGTGGCATTTGACGTGTAATCCTACTCAGCTTTCCGAAATTTGAAAAGGTAAATATAAACTTTACAAAGATCCTAGCACGAAATCATCCGGTTCATTGCATACTTGAACAATAAGTTGAGTATGTTACATACTTGGAATAATTTATGGCAGTACGTTGCTAATTTTTGTCATTTACCCTATTTTTATTGTTGGTGTTCAAATTTATCTTCAATCTGTTGGACTGTGAAACTCGGAAGACCAAATGCATAAATATTTTTATAATAATGTTAACCCCTTCAACTTGGTATAAAAATTTAAAAGAGTAAATTACACAGATAGATCACCTGATTCCACATCTGATGTACTATCAAAGATATACGAGTACGTGAATGAAGGGAATTCTAAAATGCTTAGATGAATGAAACATTAATTGCACTGGTTATGGTGACGGTGTTATATACAAAACACAATTTTAATGTATGCCTTTGATAAACATAGACTTGATAGAGATAGGGATTATAAACAATTCGATGGTTTAGTGTGATTAATTATCTGTAGTAGTATTTGAAGATGCAAAAACGGGTGGGTCATGCAGGTTGGGTAAGTGGCCGGAACAGGTTGTGCTGACCTCAAAACCTTATGACCAAAAATTTAAAGATTCCTATAAGTAAAAAGTGCAGATATATCACTGACTTCTACTATCAAACCCCTTAGTAGTTCAACATTGAGCACTGAGACTTCAGACACAAACTTAAATTTTTTTTTGCTATTCACGTTCATTTACTGAAATGGAACCTATACTTAGCATTTTCTTCGATTCACGCTTTGATGATACAAAGATAACACGTTTACTGTTATCAGCAAATGTTTTTACCTAAAGCCAATAAAAAGATCGTAAAAACTACATTCATAAAGGTTTCAGTAATAACAAAAAACAGAATTTTGAGTTCCGGCAAGTCAAATAGAGAAGAGGAAGAAAAGACTGGATTTGTAGTGTTCAATTCATTGAACTGATACACAATCGGATCAATAATTCTTCTCGTGACTGTTGCAGACTACAAAACAGTAAATGGATAAAGCTAACTTGACAGTTGACATCCTCTGATCCAAAGTTGTTTCTAACCTTCCATTTTGTTGGTGGAATTTCAACATTTGGACGTAAAACACGTATTCTTTTAATGAATTTAAAAATAAAAATTCCCTTTTACATTCTTTATCTGAAACACCACGTTTTTTTAAAAAAAAACTTGTCCTCAACTCAATCACGATATTTCATACTCAAATCAATTAATTATACTCATATAATATAATTTCTACAATTTATTTGGACTTAAACATGTTAACACATACCAACTCAAAACAATAACAATTTATCAAAATTATTAATTCATACGCAATCCTAGAAGTTGGTGGGATCGCGTAACTACAAATAAAATCCTTCTGTAACTGAATTGCACATACATACGCGATCCTGATGTTTTGTACTAGCTTATGCGATCCTGGAACATATGTTAATGTTTTGTACTAGCTTATGCGATCCTGGAACATATGTGGGATCGTGTACATAAGCATAAAAACCGACTGTAAGAAATTTTAACTAACGTACGCGATCCTACTAATTTGGTGGGATCGCGTATGACTGTTTTCTGCAGAAAATGATCAAAACTCAACACTTTAACAAGCTTCTATTGTACATACTATCAGCTTACTAATATTTGATTTCCAAACCACACTTCTTTTCTACTACTAAGCATCCTTACTTGTAATAAGTACATACATTCCACTATTTACACTACTATACGGGGTGTTTGGGATTGCTTATATGCTTATTTGCTTATTTTGACAGCAGATAAGTAGATCCAAACACATTTATAAAAACTGCTTATCTGCTTATTTACTAAGGAATAAGCACTTAAAAATAAGTAAGGGGTCACCTACTTATCTGTTAAGCATATAAGTGCTTATAAAAAAGCAAACCCAAACACGCCTATAATCTCCACATTACATATTCTACAAGATTGTTTCAAAACATACTTGTTGTACCAAAAATGGGGCTTTCATATGTTCTTATCAAGAGCATGATCAAGTTAGGGATTCCACTTACTACACAAAGAGTAAGTCCACAGTTAGTCGACTTTTGACTCCTTTCCCAAACCAGTCCTTAAATCACTAGTACCTACCAAAATACACAACAACAATAGGTAAGCCATAAGCTTAGTAAGTAATAAGAAATTAAAACCAACAACTACAATGATGATGGTAATCACAATCAATAAAACCATCACTACAATACATACAGAATGACCACAATTAAGTGATCAATAACTACCTGTTCTACAATGATGATCACTTACCAATAATCATCTTAGTAGAATATCTAGGATCCATTGCTATTTTTTAGTTCCAAATCAAGGAACTCTAATAAAAATTTAATTATTAACAATTCTTCATCAACTACACAAGTTACATATAACAATGCCACACATACAATTTACTACTTTCAATAACTACCTCTCATTTGATCATCAACTAAGTACTATCAATAAATTAAGTAAAAACTACTATTCCTACTACTTACCTTGATGATTGTTATGAAGATTTAAGCTTGACAATTTCTCTTCTACCTCTCTATCTTGACCTAATCATGATTCATAAACACATACATATTATTTACCATTCAAAGTGAACACAATCACTTATTAACTCAAAACACTACTAACTTTTTATTTTAGCTATAATCATACTACTTTCAATTCTATGGTGAAAATCATCACTAAAACACATACACAAAATCTACAATTTGTTAGAATTTTAACTACTTGGGTGAAAATCACTAACAAACACATACATGAACTCTATTATTACTAAAAATCATCATTTAATCATTCTTACTATCATGGCTTACTAAATTTTCAAAACCCATTTCTAGGGTTCATAAGAACTTAACCTTACAATGAAATTGAAAGAGCTAGACGATGAGTCTTACCTAAGAGATGCTAAATTTCGAATTTGTAAGCAAAATACACAAGATTAGAGTGTTAGGGGGTGTTTGGGGGAGCTTATTATATTGCTTATCTGCTTATTGCTTATAAGCAAATAAGCACAAAAAACCTGGCTTATTTTGAGCTTATAAAATCCCTCTCACAAACAATCAAATAAGCTAACCTAATAAGCTCATCCAAACACTAAATCTCAAGCTTATCGTATCACAATAAGCAAATAAGAAAATAAGCCAAAGAAATAAGCTTCCCCAGCTCACTATCCCATTTTCAGTTTACACTTTAATTATATTGTACTGGTTATTATTCAATTGTATTTTAAAATCAAACTTCTCAATACACATCTACATAGCAACTATAATCAAGTTGTAAATGACAATCATAACTACTCGAGAAACATATTTACTTGAGCAGGTAAAACCATGAGGTCTAAGGAATCAAAAGTCCAATCTGAAATGAAATCAGAAAATCCCGAAATGATATTTAAAAATTGAAAAATGCCGTTTCGACCCTTAGATGACCCCGGAAGACCAAAAACTGCCTAGGCTCTTAAAATAGAGCTTTGATCATTGAGATGCTTTCGAGTGATCATGCGAATTTCAACTCAATCTGAGTTAATGAAATTTGTCACTTATTCGCTACCCTGAAAACACTTGCGCATTTTCAAAATCTGCAAACACAATCATAACTTACCATACCCGATATGCTAACCTTATTCACCCATTCGGGTATCAGTACTTACCCATTCGGATATCGAGCCATACCCGTTCGGGTCGTTTGGCTCACCCGATCGGGTATCCAACGTTTTTAGCTTAAAATTTCAAGTAGCAAGTTCTATGACGATTTTGTTCTAATATACGCGATCGGCCTAATTTACCCGTTCTGGTAAAAAGCTTATACGCGATCGGGTAGCCAAACATACCCGATCGGGTATCAACCAAAACCCAGACTTGTTGAACCTATAACTTTTCCCTGCACGAACCCTAACTAAAAATATCATTCAAATCAGCTTCCCAATCACTCTAACAAGTTTATTAACATCACATACATCATAGTAACAACCTTTTCAATTCCTAATTTCATACAAAATCTTTAACCCATATAAATTCAATTATAATCATAATATTAGAAATGTTAGTCCAACTTACAATCAAGAAGAAAGGGAATAAGGTGGTGATGATGAACCAGATGATGAAGATGAAGAAACTGAATCACAGCCCCTATGTTTTAATCTTTGTTAAGCTTGCTCATGTTTTCTTGATCAATCGCAAACCACATAGATGATTCATGCTTTCTTTCTTTCTGTTATTAATTTACATAAAGGAGAAGGAGAATAAAGAAAAGTAGGTCGGCTCCTCATTTTAACCGACTTAATTATTCAGTATAATTTTAATCCCCTTCTAAACCTATGGTCAGAAACCTAAAAAACATTTACAATTCCAACTATTTTACTTTACCGTCCACTATATTAATTTAAAACAATTAATAATTTATCTGTCACAATAATATAATTTGGTCTCAAACCAAGTTTTCCAATTATTTTCAATTAAACCTTATAAAACTATTTTCTAGCATATTAAATAATTATTTAAAGTCAGGAAATAATATAAAATTACTAGACCCTAAAAACGGATGTTACATTATTGATGATGAAGAATAAAACGAGAGAAATATAAATCCTTTGGGTTTAGAAAAATAGGTTGCAGATGCATTTGTTTAGAAAGAATTTGATGGTTGATGAAGTTTTTCTATTAAGAACAGATATTTTAGAAACTAAATTAAAAGTCAATTAAGTTGGTTTGAAGTTGGTTGTTATCCTTATTCTTTAGGATTACAAATAGCATTTTCCTTATAGTTATATTGGCAACTTAATACAAATGTATAAATTAGACCATATCAATACCAATTATTACGTTTAAGTGTTTAACGTTGTTGATATAACTAAATATGTGGGTCGTGTGTATACACGAGTATAAAGCTAGTCATAATTATATTTGCAACTTAATACAAATGTATAAAATAGACGATATCAATACCAATTATTGAACTAGGGTTTGTTCCCCTTTCTCCCTTTTATCTCCTTCTCTGATCGACACACACACACCCACACTGGAAGAAATTTCCAGATTTTTCAAGAGGGTGACATTTAATTAAAATATTTACGTTTTCTACCCTCATCTTTATTTTCTCACGTTTTAATCCTTCTAACTAGCTTACCAATATTTGAAATCATACATTTAGCAGGGAAGCTAAATATTTTACTATTATATGAATAGTTCAAGTATATTTTTTATTATTATTTCTATCAATGTGAAATAATTGTTAAAATATATATTTATTTTATTGGATTTTATACCCTTGCTTTAGTGTAATTGTATATTTGGTTTAGTCTCTATTATACATAGTATAGTATAAGACAAAATTTTAATAATGCATAAATCATCACTATTCCGTTTAGATGGTTAAAATGTGATAATTTAATTAGTTATTGATAAAATTCATATACTTTAAAAAAAAATCATTTTACTTAATATTTTAATTTATAGACTCAACCATTCAAAAACAAAGATTACCCTTATTAAATGGATAAGTTTTTATTTTAGTTTGTTAATCATACATTTAGTAGGGAAGCTAAATATTTTACTATTATATAAAAAGTTCAAGTATATTTTTTAATATTATTTCTATCAATGTGAAATAATTGTTTTACTATTATATGAAAAGTTCAAGTATATATTTTAATATTATTTCTACCAAAGAATGAAGATGTATAACCTTGTGAGGCGAATTCCATAATTTTAGTCAGCTAAGGAAGATAAAAATAAACACCAAAAAAGATAATTTTATGAGGTATTCATACATACAAGCAGCATGCGTTATATAATTATTTGTGTGGAATAATTAGCTGAAGGCAGTTATACAAAAGTATAACTGATTTAAACTTTTCAAAAAACGTGCTAATTTGACCTTTTCAAAAGAATGTGCCAATTAACCACCCCCACTACATAAACGTGGAACAACAGTTACAACTTGAACATCTATATATATCAAAGCAAATGCATATATACATTATATAACACTACATTTACTACATTTATATACTCCATTAATCATAGTAATTTCCTATATACACCTCATTATCTAAAGGATACAGTGTCCAGCCTGCAATGTCACCCACTAAAAAAGTTGAACTTGAAAATGAGATGCTCTTGAAAAGAAAAATTCAAGACTCACTCCTCAGAGAAATACGGAGACAAAAGAGACAGAATGCAAAAATACCGAGGCAGCTAAATTGTGTAACGAAGGGCATGAATGCAAAATGTAAATTAAAGGCTCCACTTGTAACCAAGGAGATTTCAACATTGAATCAACGTGCTGTAAGTTTACTGGATGGATGGGTTTTAGTGTTCGTGCTGAGTTTTAACAGGTCTGAACCATTGCTGGAAAGCTTGGGAACGCGATCCAGCTCAATTACCCGGATCGCGTTGCTATGTGTAAAATAGTCACAACACGTTTTGCTCTTACGAACGCGATCCTGACACGACTCACCCGGATCGCGTTGGTCAGTTGGTTTTGAGTCCGGATTGAGTTTACTCTTGGGAACGCGATCCTAGCCACTTACCCGGATCGCGTTGCCAAGTGAAAATTTGTAACAGAATGTTTTGTACTGTGGAACGCGATCCAGCCACTCCCAACCCGGATCGCGTTTGCAAGTTATAATCTGATGAATTTGACAACTTGTGACTTATGTACCTATGCTATTTAACTAGTAATGAAAGTATAGTATAATCGATTAATTGACATTATATGCATGGTTATATTGTAATAACTTGATACAAGAATCTAATTCGGGTTTTGATTTTGTTCTCAGATAAACCGAAGACTCAATAAGATAAGACCTTTGAGTGGAGACGGTGATCATCAAGGGTGAGTGGATCTTGGACTCTCAGTCTAAGTTAGTTGTGACAACATGGTTACAATGGGTAAACTGGATATATAGCAGTGATTGCTTAGATAATATATTGCCATGATGGTTATCCATTGAATGATTATTGGTGTCCTATATGTTATGATAAATGTGGACTATTTGAATTGTCGGGGGGTCAACTAATGTGTTGGATTTGGGTACTATTACTTTGGACAACGTAAGTGCTTTGTACATGTGTTGAACACAGAAATTATGTTGTATGTAGTATGTAACACCCGCTAATTTAGGACTTTAATTAGTGTCTAACTACTTGTAATTACATGTATTTAGTATTATATTAATCTAAATATACGTAACTTTCTGTGTAATTACATACACGTTATATTATTTGTTTAAATCATACACACTTGAACCGGACGAGGTCCGACACTATTTACTATGGACGTTGGTGACAAACTGTCAAAAATAATGTGGATTTATCCAAACAAACATTATTTACTTTAATATATTATACGATTATACGTTTTATTAAAACGTAACTTTACGCAACGAAAACGCGTGGAACGCGCCCGACGGATGAAATAAAGGCAAAGTATGTCTTATGTCACATTATTAAGTATTTTAATAAAATACTTCAAGTAAAATATCGTCTTTTAAATCGTTAACGAAACGCGCTGAATAAAACGTTATACGATTAATTTAAAACGCGAAACGAACGGGTAAACGAGCACCCCACTTAATAAAAATTGGGGAAAACAATTTAGACATCATGTGTGGGTGGGACCCACACCTTTTATGCAGAAAATCTGCAAGAAGCATGGCATACCATGCCTTTGTTGCTTCCAAATCAAACCAACACCCTCCCCCATTTCCATTTCCTTCACCATTCTTCACACACATCCTCAATCTCTCTCTCCCTCCCCCTCACCACGAAAATCCTACTGATTTTCCAGCCCTCACAACCACCTAGATCATCACCATAATCCACCATCCATCCATCATAACACTGCCAAGCTGATTTTCAAGATTTCGCGAGGAGACGAGCCTACAACGTCTTTCTTTCCTCTCTTCACCATTTTCCTTGTAAGGACTCTTAAACTTTTCTTAGATTTACTTAGTTACTACTTATTAACATGTCTATATGCTCATTCAACCAAGAAATGTGATAACACGCAAAAAGTTATATTTTTGCGTGCATTAATCTCACCTTTTTGGCCCAATATTTGACGAAACTAATCAAAATGGATACTTTATCATTAAAACTCGTCACATGGGCCAAAATATAGACAATGTTTCAAAATTCATCTAAAATGGTCGAAAAACACGATAAATCTAACGAATACGATCACAAGCATTCTCGTTCACTCGTTCTAGCACTTTTTGAGCTACACAAAGAATTATGACCTCTAACTTATGTCATTTTCTTCGTTAGGAAAATACAAACACGTGGATATAAAGAACGCTCAAAACAGATAAACGACGAAGAAGTTACGCCCGAACGAAGAAACGAAGAACCGAGGAGCCAGCATACGGCTGAACCAGGCCGTATACGGCTGGTCCAGGGCGTATACGGCTGGGCCTAGACCGTATACGGTCTGTGCAGGCCATATACGGCCTGTGCCCACCCGTATACGGCTCAGTTCAGCCGTATTCACCCAATGCACAGCCGTATACGGTCCAGTTCACCCGTATTCACCCTAACTCAGCCGTATCGTGCGTTTGGGCGATAAAAATCTGATTTTTATTTGCCCTTGCGATACGGTTGTGCATTTTGTGGTTTGGATACGGTCTACGGATACGGTTGAGCGTTCTCTATACATACTAGCCTCATTTCATCATTTCAACAACATCCTACAACACTCAACAATACTTCACATTCTACACACACTTTCTCTCACTACTCTCTCTCTAAATTAGTTAGGTTAATTAGATTAGTTAAGCTAGTAGATTAGTAGCTTAATTGTAACGGAGGTGCTCCGAGACTGCGGTGTCGCACGATTTGTAATACAGCTTTGTCAGGTTTTATTATAATCTCTATCTTGTTATTTTAAATAATGTTGTGCTGTTGCTATGCTTGTTTAGAATTACTTGCTAGGATTATTGCCATGATTAGCTAGACAAATCTGTGTTTGCTATGATAGTTGCCATGCTAGGGTAGTTATACTTAAATCATGCTGTTACTCTGTTTGTATGCGGTTGAATTATATTTGAATCTATGAATTGAATCTCAAGTGTTTATCTATCCAACTTATGCTGTGGTTAGTAACATCCTTCTAGGCTTGGCCAATTGCTAGTTGTATGCCACTAATTATTCTGTGTCTGATGATCGTTGAACTCGACATGGCCGGTGTTCTCCTGGTTGAAATATTACCGGAGGGAGACACGGAGCGTAGGATTAGAGATAGATTAGATTCAGGCCATTTAACAAGTGTCTTAGAGAGAACTTTCGGGGCACTTGTGACTTGACCATGTACCCTGTCACTCTGCATAAATTGATCCCTGCTATGCTGCCTTTCTGCATGTTCTTGTTTGATTGTTGCTTAGGGTTTGCATGCTAGTATCTGTTATGCTGATTAGTTACATGATTAGGTTTTCGAATATTTATCAATTGCATATACCAGTTTAACATGCATAGAATAGTTAAAATGATTTATATGAAATAATGATGAACAATTTAATCAACCGTTAGACCAGACCATCCCAACTTGTCCCGGTGGGAAACCCCTGTTCATGTTTTTGTTTATTCAACAATTCATGCCATGATTCGGATATCTCAAATGTCCGAGATTGGGGGACAAGACTCGAGGATGGTTGTTGGTTAAATTGGTTGCTACATTTGGGACAACTTCCGGTGTAGTTTACATTCCATAACTGTTATCCATGTGACATATTATTTATCTGATTGCGGACAACTCTACGTTAGATAGATAATAGGCTAGTAGTTATGGCTCATTAGGAAATATTAATGTCATCTTAACTAAGGCTTTATCTCATTAACTACCCCTAAATAGCATGAGTAATTATCATAGTAAACACTCGCTTCACCTATAAGTTCTCGTTGCCACCTCCACCCCACTTTACTTTAAATTAGTTTAATTTTAGATAATTAGTAGTTAGTTAAAACCAAACCAAAACAAAAACCTCTTTTAAAACCCTAGCTAAATTTCCACAGATAACTAAAGTCCTAGATCCCATGCCCGTTGTAGTTTGAAGAACGACCCTAGGTCATACCTATCGCTATACTTACCCATAGCTTTAGTATACTTAGGCCCAGCATAAAACAAATCTTTTTTAAAACTAAACCGATCCGCGCCTCGACGAAAGGTCCGACGACGGGGTGACAAACCCGACTGACCGTCTGGGCGCGATCAAGCTTTTGGCGCCGCTGCCGGGGACTACAACGACCGATTTAGGAATTTAGTTGTCTGATCGCGCCCAAACGGTCGGTCGGTTTTTACACCGGTCGTTGGTCCAGCCGTCGAGGCGCGGATCAGGAAGTTTTAAATTTATAATAGTCGGGGGAGCCTAAACCTTCCGAATTACTTACTATTACTAGGTATGAATTCCCGATATTAGTACGTGGTAAGGATGATCCAGGGTCGTTCCTCTCGACGGTAGAATTGAAACAGAGCTAGTTCTGATAAACTAATATTTAAGCTAGGATTTAGATAAGTGGATAGGTGGTTGTTTTTGGGTTTTTATCTATTAAACTATTAAAACTAATAAAACATAAAGTAAAGGGGAGACTAGCATATATAACACCTAAATGATAACGAAGACGTGGTTCACCATGATTTAGGGTAGTTATGATTTGAGATGATGTTTATTTGGGGACACTATTAGTTAATAAACAGATGCATTATGGGTGTAAACACTAGGACCCTACTCTTTCTAGTTAAGTACCAGAATTAGTATGTCACGAGACCTAGGCTATCGTGATTCTGATCAGAACAGGCTGCTCAACCCCCCACACTGTCTTTATGGACAAGTGACCCTTTAAGGGTGCAGGAATAAGGTAACAGACTGCCACTTGGGTAATTCCGACCGTTCTTAACACCTAAATGTAAATGCCATTTCCTAACCATGTTCAGATTATTAACTTGTTATTCTAAACTATCAGTTTAATAGAGTCTGGGGGTTTTAAGAATCCTGAACCACTGCTGGGCTTGACTTTCATCTCCAGACTCATTCCTTACGTTTGATTAGTTCAACTACTTCTGTCATGATCTAGACTCTCCTTTGCTGTCAGTCATTCAGCCCTAGGAACACCAGCGGGGTACAATGCATACTCCTTCCACAGTGTACTAACCTAGGAACCGTTCACGATGTACAGCACTTAGATAATTCCACAGATTCGTGTAACCGAGGATGTACTTATGGTGTACTATGATGTTTCCACAGCTTTTCATCCCTAGGTACATATACGGTGTATACTATCGAAGTGTTTCCATAGCTTCAGTTACAGGGGTAGCCAGACGGTGTACTGTGCACTTCCACAGCTATATTGGTTTCTAGGCCATATTCTAGGGTCTCTAGGTAATCCACATTGTCGGCACAGACGGCTTTTTCCGGAGGTTCCACGTTGTACTCCACCAGTGGTGTTTCCAAAGCTATACTCAGTACTTCAGCCGAATTACAGTGACAAACACGGCTTCTTTACTATAACACAGATAACTTCCTACTGTACCTAGAGTTTATCAGGTTCTAAGCCTAAAGTAGTAGTCACGCGAAGGACTGGAAAGGGTGATCCATAACTAAGTCTAGATGCATGATAAGTTTAGAAATAACAAATATAACAATCCCCAATTATATAGATTTAATGATTAATTCAACATCATCTATAACTATCTAAATCATGGCAACCATACAAGCAACTACTCACAAAGCATAGCAGTAATCATTTCTAACATTAATAAACCACATACATCAAACAAGAACAATATGACAAATTTATATTAGAAAGGATAGATAATACCGATACGAAATGCGAGCAGAATAACACTTGTATTTCTTCATAATATCCGAGCATTACATAAGCTAGCCTCTACGAACGTACTTACATAGCTATTCTAACAGCGGCGGATTCTCCCTCTAATCTTCCAACTAGTTTCTAGAGAGAGAAACTAGAGAGAGAGACTAGAGAGAGAACCTAGAGAGAGAAACTAAACTAACTAACTAAAAGAACGAAAACGTAAAGAAAATTGAAGTGTAGAAGTGTTGAGGATGAATGGTGTGTTGAAATGATGAAATGAGGCTTGTATTTATAGAGATCGCACAACCGTATCCGTAGACCGTATCCAAACCTCAAAATGCACAACCGTATCGCAAGGGCAAATAAAAATCAGATTTTTATCGCCCAAACACACGATACGGCTGAGTTAGGGTGAATACGGGTGAACTGGACCGTATACGGCTGTGCATTGGGTGAATACGGCTGAACTGGGCCGTATGCGGCTGAGCACAGGCCGTATACGGCCTGCACAGACCGTATACGGTCTAGGTCCAGCCGTATACGGCCTGGACCAGCCGTATACGGCCTGGTTCAGCCGTATGCTGGCTCCTCGGTTCTTCGTTTCTTCGTTCGGGCGTAACTTCTTCGTCGTTTATCCGTTTTGAGCGTTCTTTATATCCACGCGATCGTATTTTCCTAACGAAGAAAATGACATAAGTTAGAGGTCATAATTCTTTGTGGAGCTCAAAAAGTGCTAAATTACGTGAACCGAAGATTCAATGATCGTTTGTGCTCCGTTTTACTCATTTTTAGGCTGTTTTTGTCGATTCTTGAAACATCGTCTATATTTTAGCCTACATGATGAAATGTGATGTTTAAGTTCATATTCAAGTGTTTTCATTAATAATTGGGCCAAAATGGTGAGATAATGGCACACAAAAACATGACTTTTTGCGTGTCATCATTGTCTTAGTTATTTAGCGATCCTTTCGGAAGATCAATATCATCCGAAAGTTCTTTTTCTGTTCTTTCCTTTCCAAAACTCTCTTTTCTACCAAACCCGAACTTCATCAGCTATGACGAATCGTATTACTCTCGCCTCGACCTGTGTACCACTACTGGAGGGAAGAGGAGGACCTATCGTGCTACCTGACGAAAACTTCGAAATTAAGCCTAGCGTTTTCAAGTTACTCAAAACCTTCTGCCAATTTCACGGTTTTCCGCTCGATGATCCAAATTCACATTTGGATAAATTCATTAATATTTCTGATTCCTGTGAGCAATCAGGGATTTCAAGAGAAGTCTTCCGACTAAATCTTTTTCCCTATTCTTTATCTTCGCGTGCTCGAACCTGGTTTGATGAACTCGAACCCAATTCGATTCATACTTGGGAAGAGTTGGCTACTAAGTTTATGGCTAAGTTTTTCCCTCTTTCCAAACAAACCAAGCTCAAAGATGATATTGTTAGTTTCCGACAGGAAACCAATGAGTCATTCTCTCTAGCATGGGAACGATTTAAGAAGATGCTTAACAGATGTCCGAATCATCGAATGGGTAAGACGAACTTAATCTGCATATTCTACAATGGTCTGACTCCTCAGCACAAGTCAACCCTCGATACTGCTTCTCAAGGAAATTTCATGTCACATACTTCTGAAGAAGCCTGGGAGCTAGTTGAGACGATAGCAATGCATCAACATGACTGGGAGTTTGGCAAATCGGCTAAGGAAGTAACTAGTACTTCAGGCCTATCCTTTGAAGCTTTGCAAACTCAAGTGGACAATCTCTCCAGAGTCTTCAAGGATCTTCAATCTTCTACACCTCAGCCTTGTAAAGGTACAGAAGAAATTCTCGTCACTACTGATAAAAGCCCTGTATCGAACTTTCATTCTAAACCTTTCATTCAGCGGCCAACCAATAACCCACCTACTCAGTTTCTGCAACCTTTATCCTCTAATATGTCAGATTCCACCGTAAATTCTCAACAACACTATAATGAAACTTTGAGTAATTTCATGGTTAATCAGATGAACATAAACAAACAAGTAACAGATTTTCAAGATAAAATTGATGCTTTACTTAAAATATCAGAAGATTTGATCAAAAACCTGGAAGTCAGTCTTAAACAACTATTTTTAAAAGTTGAGAACCAAGGAGGAATCATGGTCATCACTAGAGGAGGTAAAGAAACCAGAAATGAGAAGTCTTCAGATGATTCTTCAAATCAACTTCCTATCTCTGAACCGACCACTGATTAAGTGCCTAGCGACACCCTTGTCACTGCACCAGATCCAGTATCACCTAAAGCCCCAGAAATCATTCCACGAACTAGGATACCCTTCCCTGGTAGGCTTAAGAAAGAGAAACAGGAAGCACAATTTGGGAAATATCTGGAAATGTTTAAAAGCCTGCACTTAAACGTTAAACTATTAGACGCTTTAGTAGAGATGCCTAGTTGTGCTAAGTTTTTCATAGAACTCATTTCAAATAAGGAAAAATTAAGACAAATAGTTAGTTTACCCTTAGATGCTGAATGCTCAGCAATCATGTTACATGGCCTTCCACCCAAACTAAGAGATACTGGCCGTTTCACTATTCCCTGTTTTCTTCAAAATATCCAAGTTAGTAACGCCTTAGCTGACCTAGGAGCTAGTGTCAATCTTATGCCTTACTCTCTCTATAAGAAACTAGGATTAGGTGAACTGCTACCAACTCAAATGACCATCCAATTAGCTGATAGATCAGTTAAACTCCCCCGAGGAATTGCTGAAGATATAATGGTCCGAGTCGGTAAATTTATCTTCCCAGTTGACTTTGTCATTATGGATATTGAGGAAGATGCCCACGTTCCCCTCATCCTTGGTAGACCTTTCCTAAACACTGCCAAGGCTGTGATTGATGTAAACGAAAAATCTTTAAAACTGAGGGTCGGAGCGGAGGAAGTCACCTTTAATATCGATAAGTTGATGAAGCACCCTATGGGAGAGGATCTTGGTTTTGTGGATTCCATGCAGGAAATATATGACGAGCATTTGGAGGAGATTCTAGCAGTCAGCAGTTACGAACCTTTCTCCAGCACTGTCATCACCAAAAGAAGACTTTGCCTGGACAACATCGGACTCTGCTCGGCTATCTCTGACAAATCACCACCTTCCGGAGAGCTGCTATTTCCTTTTCCTGAAATGAAGAATCCTTTAGCACCGCCTAACTACTCTTCCACGAACAACTCTGTTGTTGCTGTTCCTTTAGGTGAAGGCATCCCTATCCCACTTTTAAAAAGAAATCAGTTTTTTCCGATACCCGAATCATCTCCATCTGTAGCTGAAATTATCAAATCTTTCGAGGAGATGGATTCCGGTACCTTGCCACAACTATCTGAAGGTTGTGCGAAAGTAAATCCAGAAATCACCAAGAACGTGCTTTCCAATAAGACAGAACTAGTAGAAATAGCATCAGCCACTACAGCCGACTCATCTCCAGAAGAATTAGAGTTCCAAAAGGAGTATGACGAGTTACAAAGAGACGAAATCGCTCGAATGAAACCCTCTATCGAAGAACCACCAGAATTGGAGCTGAAGGAATTACCCTCTCACTTGGAATATGCTTTTCTCGAAGGAACCTCACACCTACCCGTCATAATTGCCAAAGGTCTTTCACCAAAAGAGAAAGCAAGACTTATCCAGGTCTTGAAGTCACACAAGAAGGCGATTGCATGGAAGATTTCTGATATACAAGGGATCAGTCCAAACTACTGCACGCACAAGATACTCATGGAAAACGACTTCAAACCTTCTATACAGAGACAGAGGAGAGTAAACCCGAAGATTCAAGACGTGGTCAAGAAAGAGGTTATCAAACTCTTGGATGCTGGTTTGATCTATCCTATCTCAGATTCTCCATGGGTCAGCCCAGTTCAGGTTGTCCCAAAGAAAGGAGGAATGACGGTGATCGCTAACGAAAACAATGAATTGATTCCTACACGAACCGTCACCGGCTGGAGGGTGTGTATCGACTACCGAAAACTAAATGAAACCACCCGGAAAGATCACTTCCCTCTGCCGTTCATCGATCAGATGTTGGAAAGATTATCGGGGAATGAATATTACTGCTTCCTCGATGGTTTCTCCGGCTATTTTCAAATTCCTCTCGATCCAAAGGACCAGGAAAAGACGACATTCACATGCCCATATGGTACATTTTCTTACCGCCGCATGCCATTTGGTTTATGCAATGCGCCTGCAACATTTCAAAGGTGTATGATGGCAATATTCCATGACATGATTGAACAATGTATGGAGGTATTCATGGACGACTTCTCTGTCTTCGGTGATTCCTTCACATCTTGTCTTTCCAACCTTGAAAGGATGTTAACCCGATGCGAAGAATCAAATCTTGTCTTAAACTGGGAAAAGTGCCACTTTATGGTGAAAGAAGGAATAGTTTTAGGACATCGAATATCAAAATCTGGAATCGAAGTTGACAAAGCCAAAGTTGAGACTATTGCCAAACTTCCGCCACCTACTTCTGTTAAAGCCATTCGCAGTTTTCTAGGTCACGCCGGATTCTACCGTCGCTTTATCAAGGATTTCTCTAAGATCTCTCGACCTATGACGCACCTTCTCGAGAAGGACACTCCGTTTGTCTTTTCAGATGACTGTCTTAAAGCCTTCAACATTTTAAAGGATCAGCTCACACATGCACCGATCATGGTCGCCCCCGATTGGAGTCTTCCGTTTGAAATCATGTGCGATGCTAGTGACTTCACTGTTGGAGCTGTCTTAGGGCAAAGGAAGGAGAAGCAGTTTCAGCCTATCTACTACGCCAGCAAGACACTCACTGATGCACAAGAGAATTACACCACGACAGAGAAAGAGCTTCTTGCGGTAGTATTCGCTTTTGATAAATTTCGTTCTTATTTAATATTGTCCAAAACTATTGTCTATACAGATCACTCAGCCTTGAAGTATCTCTTCAAAAAGCAAGACGCTAAGCCAAGACTGCTTAGATGGATTCTCCTCCTCCAAGAATTTGACATAGAAATCAAGGATAAAAAGGGAGCCGAGAATGTCGCAGCAGATCATCTTAGTCGACTGGAAAATCCATCGATGGAAAAGCTTGATGAGAGAGAGATTCAAGACCAGTTTCCTGAAGAACAACTCATGAATATCGGAGGATACCAAAAGGGATCTCAATTCACTTACAACCCTTGGTATGCAGACTACGCAAATTATTTGGTTGGAGGAATTGTGCCAAAAGGATTGCCCACTTCTAGAAAGCGCAAATTCTTTAGAGACGTAAAGAACTACTATTGGGACGATCCATACTTATTCAAAGTATGCCCGGACCAAATTATCAGAAGATGCGCAGACGAGAAGGAGGCAAGGAACATTCTTCACCAATGTCATCACGGACCAACTGGAGGACATCACGGAGCAAATATGACTGCAAGAAAGGTATATGACTCTGGCTTCTACTGGCCTACTATATTCAGAGACGCTCACGACTTGGTGAAACGCTGCGATGCTTGCCAAAGGTTTGGAAGTATTTCATCGAGAAGTGAAATGCCACTTACTAACATCCAAGCTTGCGAGATCTTTGATATATGGGGGTTGGATTTTATGGGACCATTCCCAAAATCATATGGGAAAGAGTATATTCTGGTTGCTGTCGACTACGTCTCCAGATGGGCCGAAGCCCAAGCATTTACTACAAATGATTCCCGAGTAGTAGTAAAATTCTTAAAGCAGCTCTTCTCACGTTTCGGTACTCCAAAAGCGATCATCAGTGATCGAGGCACGCACTTCTGTAATGCTCAGTTTATGAGGACATTACAATATTATGGTGTCACCCATAAGACCTCTACGGCTTACCACCCGCAGACGAATGGGCAAGCCGAAGTGACGAATCGAGCGCTCAAGAGAATTTTAGAACGAACCGTGGTCAATCATAGGGAAAGATGGGCTAAAAAATTAGACGATGCTCTGTGGGCGTTCAGAACCGCATATAAATCACCACTAGGAACCACGCCCTACAGACTAATCTACGGAAAAGCGTGTCATCTACCGATAGAGTTGGAGTATAAAGCTCACTGGGCGCTAAGAGGTTGTAATTTAGACCCTTCTGCAATTGGATCACATCGGAAAATGCAACTGAATGAACTAGCCGAATTAAGAGACCAAGCATATGATAGCTCTCTGCACTTCAAAGAACGAACAAAGAATACTCATGATGCAAAACTCAAATATTCTAAGTTCAGGCCCGGAGACAAAGTTCTTCTCTTCAATTCGCGCTTCAAGAAATTCTCCGGCAAATTCAGATCAAGGTGGAGCGGACCATTTGTTATATCAAAAGTCTTTACCTTCGGAGCAGTCGAACTAGAAGCCCCGGACGGTAATTTTAAAGTCAATGGCCATCGCTTAAAGCACTACATCGAAGATTTCCCCCCTGGTGAGGAAGTCTATATCTTTGAACCACCTTGAGCCGACTAGTAGGTACAAGGAGTCAAGCTAGAGACTCTCTAAACAAGCGCTCTTGGGAGGCACCCCATTGCTTATCTTATTTTATTTCTTAGTTATTTTTGCTTTAGTATTATCATCCCTAAACTAACGATGCAGGATAACCCAAGTATCTGACAATACTACACGCCTACATATACATCAGATAAGTTTTATTCATAGTATACAAAAGCGAATGAACAGATGACCTCGCAAAGCTTTAACATCTAAACAAACATTTCTCGAAGTCATCTGATTATTTTGCATTTGTATACCCATTTTTAAAACTATAGCATTACCTGTTTATCTTTATGTTTCAGGATGGACGCTTCAGCTGAGACCTCAGGACAAGCTATTCAGAAACAGCAAAAGAAGAGGACCCGCAGAGGAAAAAGAAAGAAGACGACCACCACGACTGATGAGCATGCTCAGGCTGCTCCTGTATCTGCCCCACTTTTTGATTTCGGATTCAGATCCGATAGTGACTTGGGCGATGCTCAGTGAGCTTTCGATTCAGCGTAGCTCTCAGTCCGAGATCAGAGAAGCAATGGGACTGCCGAAACTCGCCGACCAACCGTATCAGCTTGGTCAAGGTCCCAGGCCAGCTCTCACACCGTTGTCCTTCTTCCCAGCTGCCCCACCACAGACTGTTCCTCCCACTGCTGTTGCTTATTCTAGGCCACCTCAGAATGCCACTGATGCACCCATGGTGTCTGATCACACTGCTGCCTTATCACGCACTTCAGATCCAGATCCTGACGCACTTGCAGCATTTGATCCAGACATGGATGATTTACTAGACGATTTTTAGCTTATTTTATCTTTAGTTATCTTTATTTTTAATTAGACCTATTATGTTGTTGAATTAATGATTATGATGGTATTGTATGACATTGCAGACCTTATCTTCGTAGGAATTGGATGAGCTTTGAAAAGAGTCTGGTCCTCACAATCCAGCAAATTATTTACACCAACCCTACACGAATATGGTCCTACATCCAGTGCCCACTGTCCGTAGGGAAGTATCTCTCCTAAACCCGTTCTTCATACTTTAATATAAGTTCGATATGCCTATTGACCACTTAAATCTCAAAGTGTGGGATCCCCCTCGCTTATAACTTTTAAATTCACATTTTTCCTAAACCAAAACCCTAAGTGTGGGATTTTTTCCCTACTTAGTGTAGAAACATTGGGGACAATGTTTATTTCTAAGTGTGGGATAGCGGTATCTCTCGTCTGTCAAAATATCTGTTTAAGTTGATCTAGAAACATGCTAGTCCTCAAAATAAATTTTCAAACCCTTATTTTGCCAAAATTTTCAAAAATTTTTTAAACTACTTTTAGTCACAATAAAAGTAAATTGGTTAAAACTTCGACAGTGAAATTGTCACCCATTCAGTAAAACCTAAACAGTTTTACTTCGACAATGAAATTGTCATTCATTCAGTTGACCAATGAGTTTTTCAAGAATGAATACGGATTTTTTTTACAAGTATTTCAAAAGTTGGTAAATATAAGGTCGAAATCATGTCGGATTCTAAACAATTTAAGATGAGGATCTAAGAGGGGCATCGCACGACTGGACACATATAACCCATTTTTGCGGTGAGGAATTTGAGCCTTATAAGCATTCATTTTAAATGCTTCACTGTTCGTTTGTTGTGTGTGACCGGTGCACGCATTTCTGAATTAGAACTTGCCCCAGGTATACATTTCGAGATCACATTGACAGGTGTCATACGTGACATAGGTACGATTAGAGGACCTTGACATTCCTTAGGATCTAAACCCCTTTTCACATATCTTTTCAAGCCAAAAACCCTTCCAACACTCAATCTTAGTGTTGATGATCCACTTAGAAAACCCTGTTGAGCCTTAGCCTATTTTTCTTTCATTCACCCAAAACTTTTAAACCCCTTATTCCCATACCCACTAGAAAACTTATCTTAGTATTTTTTTAAAAAGAGATATTTAGGTATTCCTTTTTGCTTTCACTCCAAAAATCACAAATAATGTTTACTAGAACTTCTCGTGTGCGTTTTATTGATCTATATAAAAGAAATCGAGAGTCATGTGGTGCGAAAAATTGGCACCAAAGTAAACTCAAAAATCATCAAAGGATTGAGAAATGAAAATAAGAAGGGATCTCAAAAAAGGGAAATAAAAGAAAATCCCTTAGAAATTTCTTGGCAAGAAAAATCTAAGCCCAAAAATAGAAATAGAAATAGAAAAGAAAAGAAAAAAAGAAAAGAAAAGAAAATAGCTGAAATAAAGCTAAGTGCTTCGACTCTCTCAAAAAACTCGACTCTTCAAAAGAAATATCATTCTGTGTTTTCAAAAGATAGAAGTCAAAATAGCTATCTTATCCCCAAATGAGTTATCCGTTTCCGTTTTCATTAAAAAGGGATATCTTGATAAAACTTTTTTTCGAAAGTGCCAAAGATAAGCAAACACCCTTAGAAACCTAGATAACCCCCAATCTATCCATACCCTTTTAAACCCACACCAAACATTACAACCCATTTGAATGTCCTGAGATAATCAGTACCGTTCCTGTTTAAGTGATGAAGATTTGATCCTCGGGCAAGCCTATGACGACGAATGCTGCACGACTGGTATTTGAGCGATTTTTCATTTGGCTTAGGATAATAGGAACCCCGATACACTTTGAGTGAATTAAGTGACCACCAGTGAGATCGCCCAGTCGTGTATATTCCACAAATTCGAGAATTGAAAGTTTGCCTAAGTGAACCATCTTGAGCAACTTTTAGATACGTCATGTGAACACCTCTTATTTATCTAACGGGAAAATGCTTGTTTCCAATCTGTGTAAATTCTTTTTTTGTGGTTAGAAATCAAATATTTTTTATGGTAAGAGGGTAAGTTTGCTTGAGGACAAGCAAATGTCTAAGTGTGGGATATTTGATAACACGCAAAAAGTCATGTTTTTGTGTGCATTAATCTCACCTTTTTGGCCCAATATTTGACGAAACTAATCAAAATGGATACTTTATCATTAAAACTCGTCACATGGGCCAAAATATAGACAATGTTTCAAAAGTCATCTAAAATGGTCGAAAAACACGATAAATCTAACGAATACGATCACAAGCATTCTCGTTCACTCGTTCTAGCACTTTTTGAGCTACACAAAGAATTATGACCTCTAACTTATGTCATTTTCTTCGTTAGGAAAATACGAACGCGTGGATATAAAGAACGCTCAAAACGGATAAACGACGAAGAAGTTACGCCCGAACGAAGAAACGAAGAACCGAGGAGCCAGCATACGGCTGAACCAGGCCGTATACGGCTGGTCCAGGCCGTATACGGCTGGACCTAGACCGTATACGGTCTGTGCAGGCCGTATACGGCCTGTGCCCACCCGTATACGGCCCAGTTCAGCCGTATTCACCCAATGCACAGCCGTATACGGTCCAGTTCACCCGTATTCACCCTAACTCAGCCGTATCGTGCGTTTGGGCGATAAAAATCTGATTTTTATTTGCCCTTGCGATACGGTTGTGCATTTTGTGGTTTGGATACGGTCTACGGATACGGTTGAGCGTTCTCTATACATACTAGCCTCATTTCATCATTTCAACAACATCCTACAACACTCAACAATACTTCACATTCTACACACACTTTCTCTCACTACTCTCTCTCTAAATTAGTTAGTTAGTTAATTAGATTAGTTAAGCTAGTAGATTAGTAGCTTAATTGTAACGGAGGTGCTCCGAGACTGCGGTGTCGCACGATTTGTAATACAGCTTTGTCAGGTTTTATTATAATCTCTATCTTGTTATTTTAAATAATGTTGTGCTGTTGCTATGCTTGTTTAGAATTACTTGCTAGGATTATTGCCATGATTAGCTAGACAAATCTGTGTTTGCTATGATAGTTGCCATGCTAGGGTAGTTATACTTAAATCATGCTGTTACTCTGTTTGTATGCGGTTGAATTATATTTGAATCTATGAATTGAATCTCAAGTGTTTATCTATCCAACTTATGCTGTGGTTAGTAACATCCTTCTAGGCTTGGCCAATTGCTAGTTGTATGCCACTAATTATTCTGTGTCTGATGATCGTTGAACTCGACATGGCCGGTGTTCTCCTGGTTGAAATATTACCGGAGGGAGACACGGAGCGTAGGATTAGAGATAGATTAGATTCAGGCCATTTAACAAGTGTCTTAGAGAGAACTTTCGGGGCACTTGTGACTTGACCATGTACCCTGTCACTCTGCATAAATTGATCCCTGCTATGCTGCCTTTCTGCATGTTCTTGTTTGATTGTTGCTTAGGGTTTGCATGCTAGTATCTGTTATGCTGATTAGTTACATGATTAGGTTTTCGAATATTTATCAATTGCATATACCAGTTTAACATGCATAGAATAGTTAAAATGATTTATATGAAATAATGATGAACAATTTAATCAACCGTTAGACCAGACCATCCCAACTTGTCCCGGTGGGAAACCCCTGTTCATGTTTTTGTTTATTCAACAATTCATGCCATGATTCGGATATCTCAAATGTCCGAGATTGGGGGACAAGACTCGAGGATGGTTGTTGGTTAAATTGGTTGCTACATTTGGGACAACTTCCGGTGTAGTTTACATTCCATAACTGTTATCCATGTGACATATTATTTATCTGATTGCGGACAACTCTACGTTAGATAGATAATAGGCTAGTAGTTATGGCTCATTAGGAAATATTAATGTCATCTTAACTAAGGCTTTATCTCATTAACTACCCCTAAATAGCATGAGTAATTATCATAGTAAACACTCGCTTCACCTATAAGTTCTCGTTGCCACCTCCACCCCACTTTACTTTAAATTAGTTTAATTTTAGATAATTAGTAGTTAGTTAAAACCAAACCAAAACAAAAACCTCTTTTAAAACCCTAGCTAAATTTTCACAGATAACTAAAGTCCTAGATCCCATGCCCGTTGTAGTTTGAAGAACGACCCTAGGTCATACCTATCGCTATACTTACCCATAGCTTTAGTATACTTAGGCCCAGCATAAAACAAATCTTTTTTAAAACTAAACCGATCCGCGCCTCGACGGAAGGTCCGACGACGGGGTGACAAACCCGACTCACCGTCTGCGTGCGATCAAAATGTCCAAAAAGTAACTCAAAATCGTTTTTATGAACATAAACACAAAACACATAAATCTGCCCAGAGATACCGTCTCACCAAAACGTTGATATCTTGAGATATAGAAAGGGTTAGACATTGAAACACCCACCAAAAGTTGCGTATGGAAGATCTCTACAAAAAGTTCTTCTTTGACCAATCCCAGAAATTCTCTCATTTCCGGATATAACTCAATCTTTGAACCTATGTCTGTTTAGGACCAAGTCTGACCACACCTTGAATCTATTTTTGTTTTAAATAGTAAATTAACATACAAAAATACCATAAAGTGCAGAAATTAACTAGACATATATAAGAACTTGTGTGATTTTTGGTTAGGTATAAATCGGACTAGAAATGCTCCAAATCGAAAGGTCTATCGAGTTAAAAATCTGGAAAATGTAATATAGGGACTGCACTGGAAATTATTTAAAATCCGTGAATAGCTAATTGTCGCATAAGAAATCCGTGACTCACAATCTACACTCATTGTCGTATAAAAGCTAAACATACTTGAAGAAATTCCATCAATCCTTATTATCGCATGAAATCTCAATCCGTGAATAACATTCACACATAAACAAAAACCCGTGAATTCACTATTCTCGCATAAACAGTGTGTGATTTCCCATTGTCGCATAAAAGCTAACACATACTTAAAAGAAAGTCCGTGAATTCCCATTCTCGCATGAATAGTACTCCGTGAATTACTATTGTCGTATAAATTAACTCTGTGAATACATATTGTCGTATAAATTAACTCCGTGAATACATATTTTCGTATAAATAAACTCCGTGAATACATATTGTCGTATAAATTAACTCCGTGAATACATATTGTCGTATAAATAAACAAACAGTATATTTTCGTATAAATAAAAGTCCGTGAATGTCATTGTTGGGTTCTATATTGTCGCATGAAACAGAAAGTTAAATACTTTTATACTAAGTATTAAAAACACTACACTTACAAGATATACAAGCACAATGAATTACATAATAATAATACTTGAATTATTATTACACCTCCGTCACCAACGGGCCACACTTATTTACAAAATGATCACAAATGTACAAACAAATACTTGGACATAACTAGTTGAGTGGACGACTAGCATGAATGATCTTTTGAAACATTCACTTATACATACAACCTTGTATGCTTAGGGCATTAGAAGGTTGCGGGTTCGCGGAACCTACGGATTACTACTGCTTTCAGACTTTACGTTTATTAAGTTAAACGCTTGCTTGCTTGACTCAGGTGAGTCTTATAGCCCCACTTTTACTGTTTTACTTATGGGGTGAGATGCATTGCTTACGTTTTCTTGAACACAAGTGCGAAATTACTTACTTTTCATATACGGGCTTGCATGAGTTACTTACTAATCCACTGAAGTCCCTCCATCATAGTTTCGTTAGTTATGGACTTAAGCGCGAATATTAGTTAATGGATCCATTAGGGACTGACCCTCCCCGCCCGGGGTAGTAGCGCTACCACGAACCGTTATGTATAAACGGGCGACTTTTATTTGTTTCGTACGAGTGTTTGGATTAGGCACTCGCGGGGGCACTATACGGTACTTGGCTGTACCACTGATTTACGGGTTAAGCTTTGACTATGAGCTCATGGCAACGGTATATACATATTTACTTATTATTTGCTTGGTTGCAGATACTTGATTTACGCCTGCGGGCACAACTGATAAAAATCTTGTGTTCAAACTATTACTTACTTACAAACCTGTGAGATTCACCAACATTCGTGTTGACCCTTTTTAGCATGTATTCTCAGGTACACGTACGGAGTAGGATTACTCCAGGATTACTAGCTAGAGTCGCATGATTTCCAAACTGCATTTAACGGAGATTCTTTAGCATTATCTTTTGTAACTATGGTTATGTAATAGAATCTCCCGTTACGTACGCGGACTCTAGAGGACCTTACTTTTGTAACGAAAACATTATGTTTTCAAACCCTATTTTATAATGGTATGTAACTATTTTACAAACGTCTCATTTAGAAGTCGTTTGCTATACTTTGGTGCTTAATTATTGATTAGTAACACCCAAAGCTTGCTTCCGCGCAATATTAAATTTGGGGGTGTTACAGATTGGTATCAGAGCCTAAGGTTATTGCGAACTAGGTTGCATTTAGTGGGCCTAGACTATGACCGTTAGGCAGTATCTCCCTATTAGTTATGACTGGTTCAGGAATTACATCATACAACTTTAATTTAACATAGCCTGATCAACTATGTACAATTAAAGAAAGATGATGTGAGGTCTGAAATGGTTATGATGAACAGGGATACACTAGTTGACTCTGATCACGAGAGAAACCGGGACTCAAACATGTCTGTGATTAGACACTTTAGGCTATTATATGATATATATACATGTATACATAGATAAGCCTCACTCTCGCTCAATATCTTAGACTATATTATACATGTATTATATGAATATAGGCCTCATTCTTCTTAACGCTTTGTCTCAGAATGGCAAACGCATCACCCAATTCGTCACGCTCTCATCTGTATGGAACACAAAACCCACGGATTTTTAGGAGGACCACAATGTCGCCTCGAACTAACCCCTATTCCATACCAGCTCTAGCCGCCAGGCTAAACCACCATGAGCGACGACTTCGCTAAATGGACATAGAGCTGCAGGAGACTCGTGAGAACTGGAGACTCACAGCCCTTGAACGCATCAACCAAGTCTCCGAAGATCACGAGAACACTGTGGATAACATGGACACACTTCACGACCAAATGGGAGAAACTATCGAAACTATGGGAACTATTCACAATCAAGTGATCAGTAACCAAAATGAAATCTCTGTTCTGCAAACAAGGCTGCAAGAATACGAGACGTATCTACGGGAAACCGAGGATGCTCTTAGAATGGTTAGCAGGCTTTCAGAATCTGTTAACCATCTCACTTCTCTGTTGGCACAACTCGACCTACATCAAGATTAGTGCAGTGGTTATCATGTAACCTATTAGCTAGCTATGTAAACTCTTGTAACCCGACCGGATGTAATATTCCCGGCATCTTTTGTGAACTTAGAATTCTGAAATCTTTTGAACTCGCACCTTGAGTGGTTGCAAATATATCTATCTTATGTTATTGATTGTCCTATAGTGATGTTGTATATTACCCCTTTTATATATGCGTCCGTGATAATCATACTCCTTGTACAAAATCTCACATACCTCCTAACTTTTTATTAAAGGAACATGCCGCCAAGGAAACAGACTTTCACCGCTGCTGAACTTGCCCAGTTCGTTGCGCAAGGAGTAGCCGATGCCCTGGCTGCTCAAGAGGCACAGCGAAACAGTGGTTCAAATCCGAACCAGGGCAGCGAAAATACCTCCAACACAGTACCAACTGCCAAACCTTGCACATACAAGGATTTTCTGAACTGCAAACCATTAAACTTCAAGGGAACTGAAGGAGCCATTGGCTTACTGAGATGGATTGAGAAACTGGAATCTGTTTTTCGAATCTGCAACTGCACCGAGGATTGCAAGGTTAAGTACTCTACCTGCACCTTTATGGATGATGCCCTTACCTGGTGGAATACCTACGCCCAAACTGTGGGGATTGATGTCGCTTATCAACTCCATTGGGAAGATCTAAAGAAGATGCTGACAGATGAGTACTGTCCAAGAGAAGAGCTACAACAGCTTGAGGTTGAATTCTGGAACCTCACAGTGAGAGGTGATGATATCACCGGTTACACTACCCGCTTCCACCAGCTGGCACTTCTGTGCCCAACAATGGTCGATCCTGAATAAAAGAGGATCGAAAGGTATATCTGGGGACTCCCAGCCAAGATTCAGGGGATGGTAACTGCGTCCAACCCGGGGACTATTCAGAGTGCCGTCCGTATGGCACATAACTTAATGGCTCAGGTAGTCCGTCGTGGAACATCCGCTGGAAAGGATACTAGAAACCGATCTGGGGATAACAAACGGAAATGGAATCCCAACCACAACCAAAACCAAGGTCAACAACAAAACAAGAGGCCAGATACTACAAAGGCCTATGCTGCTGGTACCGATGAAAATAAAGGATACGGTGGGAGCAAACCCTATTGCTCCAAATGCAACCGTCACCACGATCGTTCTTGCCCTTGCAGCAAGTACAAACGTTTCGGGCACTTAGCTAAAGATTGTCGAACCAACGCCACAATCCCTAACTCTAACACACCAAAGGCTTGCTTTGAGTGTGGAAACACCGGACATTTCAGGAATGATTGTCCAAAGCTGAGAAGTAATAACAGGAACAACAACACCAACGCTCGCGGTAGAGCTTTTGTGTTGAACTCGGGGGAAGCCCGCCAAGACCCGAACGTTGTTATGGGTATGTTTCTTCTCAACAACTTAACCGCTTCAGTCTTATTTGATACTGGTGCCGATAAAAGTTTCATATCTGATGAATTTAGCCCACTGCTCAATGCTACCTCCACTGCCTTAGATGCTAAGTACATTGTAGAATTAGCAAATGGAAAACTAATTGAGGCCGATAGTATAATATGCAATTGCACCCTAAACCTAGCAAGTGAGCTATTCTCTATTGACCTTATACCTGTCGAAATCGGCAGCTTTGACATAATCGTCGGTATGGATTGGTTATCCAAACACCGCGCCGAGATTATTTGTTTTGAGAAAATTGTCCGTATTCCTCTCGTTACCGGTGGAACTTTAATTGTACAAGGGAAGACCGGTGGGACGAGACTTAACATTATTTCTTGCATGAAAACCCGGAAATACTTGAGAAAAGGGTACCAGGCAATTCTCGCACACGTTATAGAGAAACAGTCGGAGGAGAAGTGACTTGAGGATGTGCCTATTGTTCGAGACTTCCCAGAAGTATTTCCTGAAGACTTGCCTGGCCTACCGCCAACTAGACAAGTCGAACTTTCTATTGACCTTGGCGCAGCACCCGTGGCACGAGCACCGTACCGTTTAGCCCCCTCTGAACTTCAGGAGTTGTCTACTCAACTGCAAGAACTCCTGGATAAAGGCTTTATTCGACCGAGTTCCTTGCCTTGGGGAGCCCCGGTCCTGTTTGTGAAAAAGAAAGACGGTTCTTTCCGCATGTGCAATGACTACCGTGAACTCAACAAATTAACCGTTAAGAACCGTTACCCATTACCACGCATTGATGACCTGTTTGACCAACTCCAAGGGTCGAGTGTTTACTCAAAGATTGATCTACGGTCAGGTTATCACCAACTACGAGTTCGTGATACTGACATTCCTAAAACAGCTTTCCGAACTCGCTACGGGCATTACGAATTCCAAGTGATGCCATTCGGCTTGACCAACGAACCGGCAGTATTCATGGACCTTATGAATCGGGTGTGTAAGCCTTACCTCGACAAGTTTGTCATCGTCTTCATTGACGATATTCTGATTTACTCACGTAATGAACGAGAACACGCGCAACACCTGAAAACCGTTCTAGAACTACTCAAGCACGAGGAGTTATATGCCAAATTCTTCAAGTGTGAGTTTTGGATGCAAACTGTACAATTCCTTGGACACGTGATTGACAGTCAAGGAATTCGTGTTGATCCTTCAAAAATCGAAGCCATCAAGGGTTGGCAAGCACCTACTACACCCACCGAGGTACGACAATTCTTAGGACTCGCCGGGTACTATAGGCGATTCATTGAGAACTTTTCAAAAATAGCTCAACCCCTCACTGCACTGACCCAAAAGGAAAAGAAATTCGATTGGACTGATAAGCAAGAGTCAGCCTTCCAGCTGCTCAAACAAAAACTCTGCAGTGCACCTATCTTATCTTTACCCGAAGGCAATGATGACTTCGTGGTATACTGTGACGCTTCACACCAAGGTCTTGGTTGCGTGCTGATGCAACGAGATAAAGTCATTGCTTACACCTCTCGACAACTCAAGGTCCACGAAAAGAATTACACCACTCATGACCTAGAGTTGGGGGCAGTGGTATTCGCCCTAAAAATCTGGAGACACTACTTATACGGTACCAAGTGTACAATTTTCACCGACCACAAAAGTCTCCAACACATCTTCGACCAAAAAGACCTAAACATGAGACAACGCTGTTGGGTCGAACTACTTACTGATTACGACTGCGAAATACGTTACCATCCAGGCAAGGCAAACGTTGTTGCTGATGCCTTAAGTCGTAAGGAACGAGTGAAACCCCTTCGGGTCCGAGCACTTAGTATGACTATACACAACGACCTGATAACCCAAATTCTTACCGCTCAACTTGAAGCACTCAAAGCTGAAAACGTGAAACACGAGGCCTTGCGAGGCATGAACAAACAATTTGAAACCAAATCCAACGGAGCCAAATACTTTTCAAACCGAATCTGGTTGCCAAATTTTGGGATCCTACGAGACTTGGTGATGGATGAAGCTCACAAGTCTAAGTACTCTATACACCCTGGTGCTGACAAAATGTACCATGGCATCAAGGAGTTGTATTGGTGGCCCAACATGAAAGCCGACATTGCTACCTACGTTGGCAAATGTCTTACTTGTTCTAAGGTTAAAGCCGAACACCAGAAACCTTCCAGTTTACTACACCAACTGGAAATCCCCGAATGGAAATGGGAGCAAATCACCATGGATTTCATTACCAAACTCCCAAAAACCTCTAGCGGTTGCGATACCATTTGGGTGATCGTAGACCGACTCACTAAATCTGCTCATTTCCTAGCCATCAGGGAAACTGACAAGATGGAACGTTTGACACGGATTTACCTGAAAGAGATCGTGTCAAGACACGGTGTGCCCATCTCGATTATCTCTGACCGAGATGCTCGATTTACTTCTCGCTTCTGGCAATCATTACAAAAATCTCTTGGTACTCGTCTAGATATGAGTACAGCTTATCATCCTCAAACTGACGGCCAGAGCGAACAAACTATACAAACACTGGAGGATATGCTACGAGCCTGCGTAGTTGACTTCGGTAAAAACTGGGAAAATCACTTACCTTTGTGTGAGTTTTCCTACAACAACAGTTATCACACCAGCATCAAAGCTGCACCCTTCGAGGCACTGTACGGTCGTAAGTGCCGGTCGCCTATCTGTTGGACTGAGGTAGGGGAAACACAACTCACCGGTCCGGAAATCATACATGAAACAACTTAAAAGATCGTCGGCATACAAAATCGACTGAAAGCTGCACGTGATCGTCAGAAAAGCTATGCTGACGTGAGACACAAACATCTCGAGTTCCAGGTTGGGGATCGAGTACTCCTAAAAGTGTCACCTTGGAAAGGCGTTATTCGTTTTGGCAAACGTGGGAAACTGAATCCCAGGTACATTGGGCCATTCGAAATCCTTGAAAGGATTGGTCCAGTGGCGTACAGACTGCAGCTACCTCCTGAACTCAGTAGCGTGCACCCTACCTTTCACATTTCTAACTTGAAGAAATGTCTGTCTGATGAGACACTAATTATACCTCTTGACGAAATACATATTGACGACAAACTACACTTTGTCGAGGAACTCGTGGAAATTATGGACCGCGAGGTCAAACGCCTAAAACAGAGTCGTATTCCCATTGTTAAAGTCAAGTGGAATTCGAGGCGTGGTCCTGAATTCACTTGGGAACGGGAAGACCAAATGCGACTGAAACATCCACACCTGTTCACTGACTCTACTCACACCGCGACTTCGAGCTAATTTCGGGACGAAATTCTCCTAACAAGGGGAGAATGTAACACCCGCTAATTTAGGACTTTAATTAGTGCCTAACTACTTGTAATTACATGTATTTAGTATTATATTAATCTAAATATATGTAACTTTCTGTGTAATTACATACACGTTATATTATTTGTTTAAATCATACACACTTGAACCGGACGAGGTCCGACACTATTTACTATGGACGTTGGTGACAAACTGTCAAAAATAATGTGGATTTATCCAAACAAACATTATTTACTTTAATATATTATACGATTATACGTTTTATTAAAACGTAACTTTACGCAACGAAAACGCGTGGAACGCGCCCGACGGATGAAATAAAGGCAAAGTATGTCTTATGTCACATTATTAAGTATTTTAATAAAATACTTCAAGTAAGATATCGTCTTTTAAATCGTTAACGAAACGCGCTGAATAAAACGTTATACGATTAATTTAAAACGCGAAACGAACGGGTAAACGAGCACCCCACTTAATAAAAATTGGGGAGAACAATTTAGACATCATGTGTGGGTGGGACCCATGCCTTTTATGCAGAAAATCTACAAGAAGCATGGCATACCATGCCTTTGTTGCTTCCAAATCAAACCAACACCCTCCCCCATTTCCATTTCCTTCACCATTCTTCACACACATCCTCAATCTCTCTCTCCCTCCCCCTCACCACAAAAATCCTACTGATTTTCCAGCCCTCACAACCACCTAGATCATCACCATAATCCACCATCCATCCATCATAACACTGCCAAGCTGATTTTCAAGATTTCGCGAGGAGACGAGCCTACAACGTCTTTCTTTCCTCTCTTCACCATTTTCCTTGTAAGGACTCTTAAACTTTTCTTAGATTTACTTAGTTACTACTTATTAACATGTCTATATGCTCATTCAACCAAGAAATGTCCAAAAAGTAACTCAAAATCGTTTTTATGAACATAAACACAAAACACATAAATCTGCCCAGAGATACCGTCTCACCAAAACGTTGATATCTTGAGATATAGAAAGAGTTAGACAACAAAACACCCACCAAAATTTGCGTATGGAAGATCTCTACAAGACGTTCTTCTTTGACCAATCCCAGAAATGCCCTCATTTCCGGATATAACTCAATATATAAACCTATGTCTGTTTAGGACCAAGTCTGACCACACCTTGAAACTATTTTTGTTTTAAATAGTAAATTAACATACAAAAATACCATAAAGTGCAGAAATAAACTAGACATATATAAGAACTTGTTTGATTTTTGGTTAGGTATAAATCGGACTAGAAATGCTCCAAATCGAAAGGTCTATCGAGTTAAAAATCTGGAAAATGTAATATAGGGACTGCACTGGAAATTATTTAAAATTCGTGAATAGCTAATTGTCGCATAAGAAATCCGTGACTCACAATCTACACTCATTGTCGTATAAAAGCTAAACATACTAGAAGAAATTCCATCAATCCTTATTATCGCATGAAATCTCAATCCGTGAATAACATTCACGCATAAACAAAAATCCGTGAATTCACTATTCTCGCATAAACAGTGTGTGATTTCCCATTGTCGCATAAAAGCTAACACATACTTAAAAGAAAGTCCGTGAATTCCCATTCTCGCATGAATAGTACTCCGTGAATTACTATTGTCGTATAAATTAACTCTGTGAATACATATTGTCGTATAAATTAACTCCGTGAATACATATTTTCGTATAAATAAACTCCGTGAATACATATTGTCGTATAAATTAACTCCGTGAATACATATTGTCGTATAAATAAACAAACAGTATATTTTCGTATAAATAAAAGTCCGTGAATGTCATTGTTGGGTTCTATATTGTCGCATGAAACAGAAAGTTAAATACTTTTATACTAAGTATTAAAAACACTACACTTACAAGATATACAAGCACAATGAATTACATAATAATAATACTTGAATTATTATTACACCTCCGTCACCAACGGGCCACACTTATTTACAAAATGATCACAAATGTACAAACAAATACTTGGACATAACTAGTTGAGTGGACGACTAGCATGAATGATCTTTTGAGACATTCACTTATACATACAACCTTGTATGCTTAGGGTATTAGAAGGTTGCGGGTTCGCGGAACCTACGGATTACTACTGCTTTCAGACTTTACGTTTATTAAGTTAAACGCTTGCTTGCTTGACTCAGGTGAGTCTTACAGCCCCACTTTTACTGTTTTACTTATGGGGTGAGATGCATTGCTTACGTTTTCTTGAACACAAGTGCGAAATTACTTACTTTTCATATACGGGCTTGCATGAGTTACTTACTAATCCACTGAAGTCCCTCCATCATAGTTTCGTTAGTTATGGACTTAAGCGCGAATATTAGTTAATGGATCCATTAGGGACTGACCCTCCCCGCCCGGGGTAGTAGCGCTACCATGAACCGTTATGTATAAACGGGCGACTTTTATTTGTTTCATACGAGTGTTTGGATTGGGCACTCGCGGGGGCACTATACGGTACTTGGCTGTACCACTGATTTACGGGTTAAGCTTCGACTATGAGCTCATGGCAACGGTATATACATATTTACTTATTATTTGCTTGGTTGCAGATACTTGATTTACGCCTGCGGGCACAACTGATAAAAATCTTGTGTTCAAACTATTACTTACTTACAAACCTGTGAGATTCACCAACATTCGTGTTGACCCTTTTTAGCATGTATTCTCAGGTACACGTACGGAGTAGGATTACTCCAGGATTACTAGCTAGAGTCGCATGATTTCCAAACTGCATTTAACGGAGATTCTTTAGCATTATCTTTTGTAACTATGGTTATGTAATAGAATCTCCCGTTACGTACGCGGACTCTAGAGGACCTTACTTTTGTAACGAAAACATTATGTTTTCAAACCCTATTTTATAATGGTATGTAACTATTTTACAAACGTCTCATTTAGAAGTCGTTTGCTATACTTTGGTGCTTAATTATTGATTAGTAACACCCAAAGCTTGCTTCCGCGCAATATTAAATTTGAGGGTGTTACATAGTAATAGTACCAAACTATCGGTTTAACCTCTGATTTGGCCTTCAGTTGGTTTTAAGTGTTACTTGAGGAACCACCGCGGCATGAGAGTACCTCAAGGACCACCGATCCTTCTTGATTTGTGTGTAATGCTTGCTGTAGACATTTTCTAAGCTAAATTAGATTGATAGTTTTAGATCTATTCACTTAGCTTCGTGCTAATCCCACCTCACTACTTCTTGCAGGGATAGCTTTTGATTGTGGGTAGCTTGAAGTATGGGATGAATGGGATGTTTGACAAGCCTACTCTGATTTAGTTATGTTTGGATTAAACATTTTGTATCAGATTTTAATATAACACCTAAGTATGTATTTAGCAAATTATGATAATTTGGTATTAAAGGTTGTATGTATTTTGGGATGCACTATGGAAACGTATTACACGCATCCTATGATGTATATTTTAAATGTTCGCTTCCGTAATTTTTTTTAAAAAAAAATGTCTTGAGAATTTGAAGGGTGTTACATAATGGGCCTAGATAAAATTTATCCCATTAATTTCATTCCTGCCTTCTGCATTCCTGCCTGCACTCTGCCTTCCTGCGTTCCTGCTCCTGAGTTAATCGGATAAAATTTAGCCCACTAATTTCATTGGCCTTCCTGCGTTCCTGCCTTCTGCGTTCTTGCTGAGTTAATCGGATAAAATTTAGCCCATTATACTTCCTGCGGGTTCTTGCCTTGTGCGTTCCTGTTATTCGGATATTCGTAGAATCGTAGGTATCTTATTCAATCTTTATTAAAGCCACTTTTTAATATCTTTATTTTTATATATTAACTATATATATATATATATATATATATATATATATATATATATGATACATACTGCCGTTTGATACTAAACCCTAACCCCAAATTGAGATCACCGACACCTAGAAAGTTGGCACCCTAGTTTGAAGATTCCACAACAAAGCTACAGGACGATCGCACGGAGAATTTTATCACCGTCAATCAGGTTAGTTAATAGTTGCGATTGTAACAGTTAAGTAAGTAAACGATGGTTACAGGATCGATGAAGCTTGAAGAACAATGCAAGATGGACAAGAAGAAAATACATGATCTCACCAAGAAACTATCAATGGAAGTAGAGCCTTTGAAAATGCAGGTAAACACTGAAAAACAAAATGTTGATAAAGCAGTTGCAAAGTTGATGAAGAAACTAAAATCGATGGAGGATGAGTTTAGGAAACTGAAGGTTGAAAACTTGGAATTGAAGTCAAAGATAGTAGAAAAAGAAGAGGAAGTGATTGAAAGCAAAAAAGAGACAGAGAAAGAGAGAACAGAAAAAGTGCGCAAAATTTGGTTTGGATTGATAACTTAAACGGTCATCTTAAAGAAAAATAGGTACTACTTCAAGAGAAAGAAAAGGAAACTGAGAGGCTAACACCAATCAGCGTATGTAGCTATGTATATAGAATACTAACATGCTTTTATATTAAACAATAGAAAATACCTCCAGCCTTTGTTCGTGCATACGACCTACAAAACTACGATTATGCAGACTTGCACGGACCTATATCAGGCATGAAAATTGAATTGAAGGTATATGAAGATGCAAGAAATGACACCAACAAACCTTCGTCTGAGGTAGACATGATTGGATTAGATTCCATTCATAAAAGAACAAAAAATGTTAAAATACCTATGAACTTAACATTCACACTTGATGTAGGTCAGTTAAACAAATACGACTATCTGAGATTTATAGTCAGTGGCTATGGCTATCCATCCTATTAATTGAACGTCTCATAAGTAATTAATGTTCATTTTATATATATTTAAGAATAATGTAGGGTTTTTATTCAATTAAACTTATGACATTGTCAATTGAATTGACGTATGGTTCCCTAACTTTACTTGCTTATGTTAATTTTATGGCAACTCTATTTTACACACTGTAATTGACATTTTCATAGGCAACTAAATTAAAATTATAGAGGAAGACTTTGACATAGTGGAGCCGAGGAGGTAGGATACTATGGAAGCAGGAAGAATTGCACGAAAGCAGGGAAGAAAATTATTATTGTAGGATAGTAAGGAAACATTTAATGGGCAATTCAATTTCTCTTATAACATTTAAGTCACTTTCAAACGGATTACAAGTAACATCAATTTACCATTTTTAATTTTTTTTCTTATATTGTGCAGTATGCACGAAGGTAAATTAAATAAATTTAACAAGTCTCTTAGGAGAATAAGCCTTTACAACTAAGGTACAAAAATACTATACAAATAGACATATAAGAATCTTTGTTAGCATCCTTATACAACATCCTTCCTTTTTATCTTAATTCTTATATTATTATTATACAGTATATATCAATGTCAACTTCTCATATTACCAATGGTATCATATTTTTTTTCATACATACATACTATACTTTAAATTTGTAATTATAAAAAAGTAAGTACAGATGCAAGGCATGATGAAAATATAACATATTATAGCCAAGAAATGTGAGTAGTACATTGTTTTACCAACAAACTAAAGGAAATAAACAACCATAAGACATAATAGTACTAAACTTCTAGAACATAGGAAAACAAACATAACATGACATAAGCAACAACCATAAAAGAAACCAAACTAAGGATGTACTACTCCATTCGGAATATATATTATCTCCTTATCCAACCACATTCACCTCCTCATCACTTGAAGGCTCTGGTTTCTCGTCATTTCCATTAGGTTTGATACTGATCACATCATCTTCACTTGAAGGGACACTATGGACAGAAGTACCATCCTCCAACTCCTCATTTACAGCTACCTAGCTCATTATCTTTGGCACCTGTATTTTCCTCCACAGGCACATGTTCCCGCATTTTCAGGATTCATACACAAATATGAAGAACCATATTTTAAAAGAAAACTGTATATGTTAGTAGAACAATGTATACCTCATCATCACACAACACTATAACTTCCTCCCATTCTCAAACAACTAGGTTTGCCATACGTTTCCTCCTTTTAAAAAATCCTCCATCTGAAAAAATAGTACAAATAGTAGTTTCATAAAACTCAAAATGTTACTTTACGAAATAGAGGAAAAAATTCCAAAAAAATAAACTTACATCAGCTTCATTACTCTGTGGGCGTGACCTCCCTTTTGCAACCTTAACAACATCCATCACACTTGCATCAGGGACATGGGATCCAAAACCCCCATACACTTTTTGTCGCTTTACATAAAATTTAAATAAAACAATTAATATAAACCCAACATTTTGAATTTTAAAAAACTCATCACTCCATGTAAATGAAAGCTGACATTAGCTACCACGGGCCCTCCCATTAAATCCTTTCCATTTTGAAAAATCAATGTACAACAGTTACCATAACATAACATATAAATTATAATAAGAAGTAAATGCAGGTTGATAGAATTAGCATATATATTGACGACAGTAATTGCTTTTGGAATCTCCTCACCAACGACATTGGACAGATCACCCTTATGATGGGAGGAGAGAATTACATTCATTGACATTGTTAATGATTGTGATATACAGACTATAATTTTGGATTGTCAATTGCTAAATGAATATTGTCACACCCCCTAATTCGGGTTGCAGAAGCGAATCGGGTCGGGGCGTGACTAATCAATAACCAAAGCACAAGATATATAGTAAACGACTCTAAATGAGACGTTTTAGAAAATACATTACAATACAGTGCATTACATGAGTTTTCAAAAGTAATAAGTCATATAGATACATCATTAGTGAGTTCGCAAATTGATTCTAAAGATTTTAGTTACATAATCATAGTACAAAAGATAATGCCAGTAAAATCCTCATAAGTGTATGCATGCGACTCGTACTAGCTTAGCATATAAGTAGATCCTGCTGGGCATCCCTACTCAAGCTGCGTACCTGAGAATGCATCACTAAAAAGGTCAACCAAAAGGTTGGTGAATCTCACAGGTTTATAGTAAGTTACAGTTTTGAACACATCAAGTAGTAAAATTAAGTAATGATTGCACGTATGCAATAGTTTCGATATACATTACCATGAGCACCATAGTTGAAGCTTAACAGTGTAGTGTGAATAGTACATTCAAGTACAATATCACGTACCCCCGTGAGTGCTATCCGAACACTCATATGTAACAAGTACTAATATGCCTGTTTCTACGGTGAAATCCGTGGTAGCGCTACTACCCCAGGCAGGGATTGTCAGTCCCAAATGGATCCATCTACTAGTAATCGCGCTTAAGTCCATAACTAACAACTTATGATAGGAGGCTTTCAGTGGATAAAAGTAAAACCCATGCAATCGATATACCAGAAAATCAGTAAGTAAATCAAGTAAGTAATTTCATGTGTTCGAGTAAAACAAGCAATGCATCTCCCCCAAAATAGTAAAACAGTAAAAAGGGGCCGTGAGACTCACCTGAGTCTAGTAGTAGCAAGCAGTAAATCAAGCAATGAGGTTCTCCGAACCAGTGACCTCTAGCGTCCTAAACACGTAAGGTTAAGTAAGTAAGTGGATATCATTAAGATTATCCATGTTAGTTGTCCACTCAACTAGTTAATGTCCATTAGTCTGTTATTTGTAATTGTTCGTATTTGTAGTCTGTCGTTGTGTATATATGGCCCGTTGGTGACGGTGTGTAATAATAATTCAAGTATTATTATTATTATTATGTATTTCATTGTATCATATACTTGTAAAGTATATTTGTAAGTCTGTTTATGGTACCGTGACGTGAAAGTGTTATTCGAGTGTAAGCTCGTAGTAGTGTGGGTGTAATCCCATTTAAGTGTGAGTGTAATCTCACATGTAATTTCGAGTGTAATCTCGTGCATGTATGAGTGTAATCTCATAGTGGTTTCGAGTGTAATCTCGTATTTAAGTTATAGCGTATACTTCCCAAAGTATAGTAGTTTTCATTTAAGTGTAGTGTCGTATAAGGTATAGTTATTGTATGTATCCAATATTTAGTGTAAAAAGTATTTTAAAGTTTCTGTTTCGTGCAACGATATGTAATCATGCGACAATTGCCTTTCGGAGTACTGTTCATGCGACAATGATATTGTCGTAGTACTGTTCATGCGTCAATGATATTGTCGTAGGCAGAAAAGACTTATGCGACAATGGTATTGTCGCAGGTGTGATTTCCGATTTCCTTTAAGTGTTCGTTTTCGTTTACAAGGTCAGACGAGTTCGTTTTGATTTAAAACTTTTAGGGAAGTCTTATAATGGTAAAATGAGTTTATAAAAGTTGTCGTTACGTTACGTGGGTGTCTCGAAGCGTCACTTTTACAAAATTACCAAAACAGCCCTTGTAATTTTCCAGATTTTGTACTCGATTGAGCTCTCGATTTGACCCGTTTTTAATCCGAATCAAGCCTAACCAAAAATCATTCATATTCTCCTAGGTGTCTAGTTCATTTCTGCACTTTATGATATTTTTATAAGTTCATTTACTATTTTAAACAAAAATGGAAATGAAAAGTGCTCAGGTTGAGTCTAAGAACGAGCTCAGTCCATAGATCGGTTCCTACACAAAATTCCGTGGGGATCTGGTCAAAGTGGTAAACATAAAAGTTGTAGCCAACATCTTAACGGTCATTTTTCGTTTAGACTTCGTAAGTTGATTCTTCCTAGAACTCAAGGTATGGTCTCGAGAAGGAGGCGGATGTTCCTGTCCGCCGAAACAGTAACGCGCACCTTAACGGAAATATTATTTTAAAATAGCAAACGAAGTCGGAATGTTACGAAGTAGGTGTCGTTGTAAAGATAACATCACGAACTATATTTTAGGCTTAAGATTCGTTCATTTTTATGTTGAAATCATTTTTATATAATTCGTTGAAGTGGGTTTATTTTTCAGGACAGCAAGTATATCTCATGATTTCGAGTTTAAAAACATGTTTCGGTTTAAGTTTTGGGAATTATATGGCTAAGTGGACTTAGTAACATGTAATAACATATGTTTCAAGTAATTATAATGAAAGGTAAGAGGTTTCTTACAAAGGAATGACGAGGAGAAGGAAAACGGAAGTCAAATGCTCGTTTTGGTGCGTTTTCTTGAATTCCGGCGTGGTGGCTCGTGGTGGTGATATGGTGGTGTTTTGGTGGTGTCTTGGAGGTGGGTTAGTGGATGATCACAGCCACATTTCTTTTTTTAGAGAGAGAGGATAGAGAGAAGGAGGAGAAAACACAAATGAGTAAATTAAGGGTGTTTGGTTTGCTTATGGTCAAGGCAACAAGATCCACAATTTAGGGATCTTGTTTGGCTGATTTTTCTTGGTCAAAGGAGGGGCTAGACTTGTTAAATTTTGTCTTTAAACTTGGTATTATATCCGTGTTTGTTTACCCGATCGTTTAAACGTTAATTCGTACGTTATACGTTATACATAACACGTTTCGGTAATGATTTAAAACTCAATATTTTTAGTAAAGGTTTTACTCAAGTAACCTCTTTTAAGTTACTAAAATAATATTCGAGTTTTCGTTTGATCGTCGGTTGCGAATCGTGTGTTTATTCGAATTGTGTAACGTTTTTAAACGTTATGATTATACGCGTGTAATTGCGTTATTTTTACTTGAAGTATTTTATCAAAATACTTAATAATAAGTTATAAAAATATAACTTTAGTTTGTTTCGTCGGTCGGGCGCGTTTCGTGCATTTTCGTCGCGTTCGGTTACGTTTTAAGCAAAACGTACGTGTTCGTTATATTATAAACATAATATAAAGTAATAATTGACGTTATTAAATACTTCCATATCATTTAATAATAGTTTCACCAACTTCTATTTTAAGTTTCTGCGTTCTGTCAGATTCGCATATACACGATTATTAAACAATCGTTTAACGTTATTATATATATTTCTATGTATAATAATTGTACACTTCAGTAGTTTTGAGTATATAATACTCGGAAAAAAAAAGTTTAAATTTTGACCAAATTTTGGGTCATTTTTGACCAGGTGTCACAAATACACCTGTATTTATAGGGAGGAAAAGACAGTTATATTTAAACGTGGCATCCAATGATTAAATATATTATGAAACGTGGGTTGAAATAGATGTCCTAGTCAAAAGTAGTTATATATAATCTTGTGATACATTTTTTATTATTAATAAGATTGAGTAGCAGTCCCCATCCCGCTTAGGTGTAGGAGATTTCTATATATTGTTTGTGCAATTTTTAATTTGGAAAATGATAATTTGTATAAAATAAAACTATTTACATAAATAATAAAACAAAAATCATCCATTTTTGTCGAATTAGCATATAATTAGCATCCTGGCATAAAAAATCGAGCCATAGTAATTTATGTTAATAATTAGCATACTGCCATATTAATTTATGTTAATATAGCTAGCATCCTGCGATGTAAATTTATATTAATATATATATATATATATATATATATATATATATATATATATATATATATCATCCTGCCATGTTAATTTATATATATATATTTGGACAATTTAGGCCAATTAATTTACTTTAATAATTATATATATAATTAAAAAGGTGCAAGTTGTGAATTATTCTACCATATACATTTATGTGAATAAAGCTTGCATCATGCGATATGCCATATTAATTTATGTTAACATATTTATTTATATATGTAATTGGACCATATAGCATCCTGCCTATTAATTAATGTTAATATAACTAGCATCCTACGATATGCCATATCAATTTATATTATAATTATTTATATTAATTAAATAATCACAACACAAAATTTAAGGATATATAAATTTATATTAATTAAATAATTTACTTGTATCCTGACACGTGGGACGATATTTAAAGGATTTACAACATGTTAAGTTATATAGAGTTGTAACCGCCATAAGAAAATTGCTAGTGACCAACAAATACAGGTTGTAATGGTCAGGATCAAAAGTTACTCTAATCCTACGGACAAAAATAGAAGTCAACGCAAAACTATATTTTCAACTCACCGGCAGCCACATATATGGGCAATTTATATTACAATTATTTATATTAATTAAATAATCACAACACAAAATTTAAGGATATGTAAATTTATATTAATTAAATAATTTACTTGTATCGTGGCACGTGGGACGATATTTAAAGGATTTACAACATGTGAAGTTATATAGAGTTGTAACCGCCATAAGAAAACTGCTAGTAACCAACAAATACAGGTTGTAATGGTCAAGATCAAAAGTTACTCTAATCCTATGGACCAAAATAGAATTCAACGCAAAACTATATTTTCAACTCATCGACAACCATATATATGGGCAATTGGTAAATTATTTATGGATAGTCTACCTTTTTATATAATGTCCCCACCCGTTCTTCAGCTAAGCAAGCTTGTTAACAATAAACATTTTAGAGATTGTAAACATTGCTTAGACTTAAGCATGTGACTAGTCTAATCGATATAAATAGGCTAGACATTGTTAATTCATGAGCTAACCGTTGTAAAAGACTTCACATTGCGATATCATTACATCCTGCTTGATAAAAAAAAGGGCTAAGTCCGTCGAAATGCAACGAACTTTGCCCAAAAGTCTATTGTATGCGATCAACTTTCGAGGAGGCATAAGAATGCAACCAACTTTCAAAAATGGTGTTTTAATGTAATTTGCTGATGTGTCGTTCGTTGAAGGTGACACTTGGCGTACGGATGTGCCACGTGGCTTCCGGAGAGTTTGACAACTCATCGACACGTCAGCAAATTACATTAAAACACCATTTTTGAAAGTTGGTTGCATTCTTATGCCTCCTCGAAAGTTGGTCGCATACAATAGACTTTTGAGCAAAGTTCGTTGCATTTCGAGGGACTTAGCCCTAAAAAAACAAAATGCTCTCAACTCGCATTCAATATTCATACAATTCATACATGATTATCATACAATTGCTTAAGTTAGGAATTGCTATAAACGCGGAAGGAAATTGAATCTCAAATTGAGAAGTCATATTGAATGGTACAATTTATATATGTTTAAATCTGTCATGGAAACAAGGATTAGCAACTATCTATTGTGCAAATTTATTGTCACAAAACATAGTTAAAGGAAGGGATACGGGTACATGTAGATTTTTAAGAAGAAAACTCAACCATAACAATTTACAAGTAGTAGCAGTCATGCTTCTATTCTCATTTCTCAGCCTCTGTGGAGGATCTTGAAACTGTAGGTTGTTTCTTAATTTTCCAAGAAACTAAAGACCAACCCTAGAAAATGCAATAACTTGTTAGTGATCTTCTTGTCGTTAGGCATGAACCCCAATCAGCATCATCAGTGAAACCAGTCAACTTCAAATTGGGTTGTACAGGATAATACAAACCCTTGGAAACAATCCTTTGAGATAATTCAATAAATGCAGAGCAACTTGCATATGAGATAATTTTGGAGCAAAGTCAAATCGACTCATATGTTGTACTGCATACGAGATATCTGGTCTAGTCATGGTGAGATATAGCAATCTACCAACTAGTCTTCTATACTTATCAGGTACAGGCATTCGAGTACCTAACGAAAGTTTCAATTTTTTTGGTAAAGGGAAATCCACTGGTTTGGATCCAGTAAGACCAGTATCAAGTAAAAGTTCAACAATGTACTTCCTTTGGTTTAAGTAAGTGCCATGATCTGTTCTACAAATTTCTATACCCAAAAAGTACTTTGCCAAATCAAGATCATTGATTGTGAACTTGTTATCAAGAGCAGTCTTAGTATCTTCTATTTCGTTGAGAGAATTGCCAGTAAAGAGAACATCATCTACATATACTAAGGCAACAATAAACCATTTTTCTGGTTTTTAACAAACAAGGAATAGTCATTCTTAAATTGCACAAAACCAAGACTAGTAAGAAATTTGGAAAACTCTGGTTCCATTGTCTAGAAGCATGTTTAAGACCACAGAGTGAACTCTTAAGTTTACATACATTGTTGGGCTAAATTCTTCTGGATATCAAATGTCAAATCATTCTAAGTATTTAAGTCTGTTCAAGGTTAGTACTGCTGGGCAATGAAGACTTAGTTCTGCTAGTAGAAGTTAGCTCTGTTCATTTATTGAAAACAAAGTTTTCCAGAGTTAGTTCTGCTGGTCATTCAAAGGTTAGTTCTGCCAAGTGCCAAAGTTTGCAAAGATTAGTTCTGCCAGTTTAAAAAGATAGTTCTGCTCGTATTTCTGTTAATGCTGCTTAGTGGGTCTGCTTTCTACCAACTCTGCAACACAAGTACACCTACTGCAGACATGCTTTTGAGGAATAGTGCACGCTGCAGACAAGGAATTGTAATGCATTTAATGCAGGCGTGCTTCCTAGGAAACTTGTCTTAGAAAAGAAGATTTTGTATAGATTTTATACAAGTTATTTAGTCTATAAGTATGTACTTGAGTCATTGTTAGAAAGAGGTCTAAGTGTCCAATAGATTAGTTAAGTTGTAACCAAGCTTCAAGGTTTCTTTGTAACCCTGATACATTTGTGTATCCGTATTATTCAATAATAATATTGAGTCTTTTGATTGTTGAATCACTTGTGTTCTTGCGTTGTTTACAACTCTATTTCCATTACATTACAAGTAATATAAATCTTCCTACTTGATAAGTGTTATTCCGCAAACTGCTTGTCAAGGAATTCTTAGCTTGTGTCAATACATTTGTGTCAACAAGTGTTACTATGGGACCCCACAATTGGTATCAGAGCAAGTGTAAGCTTTGAATTCTGGAAGATCTAAGAAAGAGCTGTGATCATTTAAGTTGTAGTATATCTTAAGCTTGATATTATACAATGGCATCAGAATTTGTAGAAGGTGTTCAAGTGTCTAGGATTCCTATTCTTAGACCAGATGAATACAACATGTGGAGAAATAGAATTAAGCAACACATGTTGCTTACATATTATCAGTTATGAGACATTGTGGAAAATGGTCCCAAGTACAAAACTGATGCAAATGGTGTAAGGCTACCAAGGGTTGCACCAACAACAGAACAAGAAAGAAGGGAAAGAGCTACTGAACTTAAAGCTCTAAGCACTTTGTTACTTTCCATTCCAAATGAGTATCAAAGTGAGTTTGAGCAGGTTGATGATGCAAAGGTGCTTATGGAAGAGCTAGACAAAAGATTTGCAGGAAATGAGAGCACCAAGAAGAACAAGAGGTCAATGCTCAAACAACAGTTTGAGAACTTTAGTTCTGTTAAATCTGAAACCTTGACTCAAGTTTTCAACAGATACAGAAAGCTTGTTGGTGAGCTAAAGAATCACAAGGTTGTCATAGACAAGGATGATCTTAATAGGAATTTTTTAAGATCATTAGGTGAAGAATGGACTATATATACTGTAGGTCTAAGACAAAGGAGTGATTTTGATGATAAAGAGCTAAATGATCTATACAATGATCTTATAGCATTTGAGCCTGAAGTGGAAAGAAGGAAGCAGAGTGGTGGTGAAGCACAGAACTCACAGAATGCTGCATTTATGTCCATGGGAAGAGCCAAAACAGATCCAAAAGGGTATGGGTCTGTATCTACTGTGAAAAGTGTAGGATCCAATTCATCATCTATAGTACAAGAAAGGTCTACAGATCAAGTAGTAGAGGCACTCTTTGCTAGTCATGTGAACTCTTCACTGACTAATGAAGAATTAGAACAGGTAAATCCAGATGATCTGGAGGAGATGGACATCAAATGGCAAATGGCTATGATCACCATGAGGGTGAAGAGATTCTTGCAAAGAACAGGAAGGAATAACTTTGCAGGAAAGAGAGATGATAATGTGGGGTTTGATAAGAGCAAGGTGGAATGCTATAACTGCCACAAATTAGGTCATTTTGCCAGAGAATGCAGAGCTCCTAGGCAGGAAGTGAGTGGACAAAGATCTGGGGGTTATAATGCTGCTTACAATGGATCACAGAAAAGAACCATGGCTATTCAAGAGTCTACACCAAATGCTCTTGTATCACAAGATGGTATGGGGTACGACTGGAGTGATCAAGCAGAAATGGAACCACAAAATCATGCCTTGATGGATATTGGAGAGGAAAACACATCAGATGAAGTCCCCTATGAGGTACAAGCAAAATTATGTTCCAATGTATGTAAGAAAACTGTTAAACACTACAGGGATCATAATGCTAATATTTGCAAAGAACTTAGGGACTGGGACATTAGAAACCAACACACAACCTTAGCAATAGAAGATCTAGAAAGACAAATAAATGCATACAAGAAAAATGAAGAACAATATGATTATGATCTTAAGTATGCTCAAGTTGAGAAAGATATGTTGCAAAATAAGGTTGATGAGTTACTTAAGAAGCTAGCTGAAGTCACTACTGAGAAAGAAAGTATCAAACTTACAGTGACTGAGTTAGAGAATGCTTCTGAGAGTGTTCAAAATCTGATAAAGAACCAAATCCATGATAAGATTAAAACTGGCTTAGGTTATAATCTTAATAGTGTGCCTCCACCTTACAACCACACCTACATGCCTCCTAAAACTGACTTAGACATAAGTAAGCTTAAGGAGAAAATGGTAGAAGAGGTCAAACAAGCAGATCCTGTTGCTGCAATGAATGAAAATGCAAATGATCTGGAAAAGGTTGAGATATCTGAGTGGATTTCAGATGATGAGGTTGAATCTAAGGAAGATGAGAGATTTCATTCAAAACCTACTTCTGTTACTGGGCTAGTGTCTAAGTTAAAAGCTAAGAAACTAGCAGAGGGTAAGAAACTGTTTCAAGAAAAGGCTAGGATGAACTTAAATAAGAGGAAGGATGCTAGTACATCTGTTAACACACCAGAAAATGATAAAATTGTTGTTGTCAAGTGTACTAAGTGCAACTGTTCTGCTGACTCATCACCAATTTCAAAATCAAAGAAAGATTCAAGAGGAAATCAAAGAAATTGGAATCAAATGGTTTCTCAAAAGCTTGGATCTAATTTCAAAAGGGTTGATGAGAAAGCTTGTTTTATCTGTGGAAGATTCAATCATCTTCAAAAGGATTGTTATTTTAACCCAAAACTTCAACGGGTTAAACCATCATCATGGACTAATACTAACAGAATTAACCATCAAAATTTCAAAACAAAAGTTAATTCTGCTAGTCTAGTCAAAAAGTCAAAGGCAAAAGTTAACTCTGCTGCATCAAAAGGAAGTGCAGGAGTGTTGACCAAGAATAAGGCCAACAGAACTAAATTGACAAAGACAAATTTTAATTCTGCCAAGCAAAACTACAAGGTTAATTCTGCTAAGCCAAAGTTAACCAAATTTAGTTCTGCCAGGCAAAAATTAAGTGGTTCAGAAGTTAATTCTGCCAGACCACTTAATGCTGTCAAGTCAAATATTAGTTGGGTTTGGAAACCAACTGCACTGTCACCAGCATCAATTACCTTCAAAAGAGTTGATGCTGTTGATAAGAAAGGGACACCCACAACCAAATTGGTTCGGGTTCCCAAGAGAAACTGATCTGTTGTCGTTTGTATGTGCAGAGCAAGAAGAAAAGCTTATGGCATATTGATAGTGGATGCTCTAGGCACATGACAGGAGATAGAAGCAGATTGGAGGACTTCAAAGTTATTGATGGAGGTCCTGTTGCTTTTGGAGGTAACCCTAAAGGAGGAAGGATTACAGGGATGAGAAATGTCAACAGTGACAAGATGAGCTTCAATGATGTATACTTTGTTGAAAAACTGAGGTACAATTTGTTGAGTGTTAGCCAAATAACAGAGAAAAAGAACCTAGTGTTCTTTAATGACACATAATGTTGTATTCTTTCTGAGAAGTTTGTTCTTGACCCTAAAATGATTTTAATGAAAATTCCCAGAAAGAACAACATGTATAGCTGTGAATTGGCTACATTTGTACCCAAACCTGAGTTGAGTTGTCTCATTTCAAGAGCAACTGTCAATGAATCTGACCTTTGGCATAGAAGGATGTGTCACATGAATTTTAAAACAATAAACAAACTTGTTAAAGGAAAACTTGTCAGAGGTTTACCAGAGAAAACATATTCATGTGATGATCACTGTGTTGCATGTCAAAAAGGCAAGCAACACAAATCCTCTTATAAGGCCAAGACACTGAACTCTATTGACTCACCTTTACATTTACTGCATATGGATTTATTTGGACCAACAAATGTGAGCAGTATAGGTAAGAAGTCATATTGCCTAGTGATCACTGATGATTATAGCAGATTTAGTTGGGTATTCTGTAACACCCGTCAAATTAGGACTAGTAGTTAGTGCCTAATCAAGTTTTAATACATGTAATTAGTTCTGTGTTAGGCTAATTAATGTATCAACATATATATTGATGAATATATATATACAAGTATGCGATTTAATTAAATCGTACGAGTTTTAAATCGAATGCAATTCGGTTCAATTAATACGGACATTGGTAAATTATTTTATTAAATAATATAATATTATTTAGTAACGCAATTATATCCAAAATATTATTTAGATAATATTTCAATTCAAATTCGTATCGTACAAACAAGGACTACACGATTTGATTATTAAACGCGCAAACAAATCGGAACAAGTTAAAGTTATATTTTATAACGCAACCATTAAGTATTTGGTAAAATACTTCAACAAAAATATTGGGTAATTATTCGTATTTTAAAACCTATATTTAAACGAACGGGAGAACGAACACCGCACGGAGCGCGATTGCGGGGACTGAAAAAGGTGAGGCTTTCACCTACACCCCACCTCTCTTTCCCTCTTTCTTCCATTTCCATTTCAACAAAACACACACACTTCCTAAATTCTCTCCCAAGATTTCATCAATTTTCGGATTTGTAAACCAACCAACAAAAGTTGTATTTTCGGAATCACCATCAAGCAAGGAACAAGATTTACAAAAGCATCATCATCATTTTCGGCCTCCTCTAGCTTCGATTTGAAATTGTAAGAAATTCTCTAAATAATTAGATCTACTCATTTTGGTGTATTATTTCGGTGTTATAATGTTTACACAACTTAGTATTGTCCAAATGTACGAAGAAAACACGATTTTGCAGCCTAAAAATGAGCTAGATTTGTGATTTGGGACGGAAAAACGCGACAGGCGCTGTTTCTGGGCTGGTGTTCATCTTTGCGACACAAGCCTTGTGTCGCAAGGTTGTGTCGCATAAACCCATTGACGTCGCATTTTATGTCGCATCAACCCTTGTGTCATAGATTTTGCGACACAACGATTATGTCGCACTTTGTGTCGTATGCCCTATACGACACAACCCTTATGTCGCTATTGATTTAGCACCGAAAGCTTATGCGACACAACCCTTGTGTCGCTAAGCTCTTGTGTCGCATACCTGACCTTGTGTCGCATGAAACAGAATCAAGAAAACACAGATTTTACTAAGTGTTGAGACCTAAAATTTTATCACCCGATTCCACCCAAATTCAAGTCCAGGTGCGTTTTTCACCAAAGCAATTTAGTAAAATTCAAGTCCAGCTCGACCCCAGCCAGGGGCTCTGCCCCTTGGACCCCGCCAGGGGCTGCCGCCCCTTGGACCCCGCTACCAGGGGCGCTGCCCCCGGACCCCCGTCATTAACGGGCTTCGCCCTTACCCTAGGGTCACGAGTAACAGTGTTACATCTAAACTTTCACACAAAGTGCTAAACTTGTATAACATCAAACACGAATGCGACCTGACTTCTAAAACACATTGGAACTTACTTTTAAGTATAACACTTCAAAACCATCAAAATAATAATGTGGGATTATTGTTACAAACAAGCACCAACGGGCCGTACACATTTTCAAAGACTTAAACAAACAACCAAATCGCGGTAATTTGGACATTCTAAGTTGGACGAACAATTACAAGGGCAGTCTTTCGAGATGCCTACTCATGTTATAACCATTGTGTGTCTTGGACACTCACAGGTTACAAGTCTTCGGACATCAATTCACCGCTAATCAATTCAAGTTTATTAAGTTAATTGCTCAAGGCTCAGGTGAGTCTCATGGCCCCTATTTTACTGCTTTTCAATCAGGGGTGTGATATTATTGCTCGTTTTGTTTTACAAGTAGAACGCAAGTACAATTCAATCAAATACTACATGAGTTGTTTTCAACTAATCAATAAAGCCCTCCATAGCATAGTCTGGTAATACATCTGTAGCGTGAATGTTAGTATATGATATCATATAGGATTGACAATCCTCGTCCGGGTTAGCACGCACTAACTGGTCAAACGGACGTATTAGCATTTGGGAAGACGAGTGTGGATTAGGCACTCGTAGGAGGCATTCAAGTTGGGTTTCCTTAATTGGACCTGACACTCAAGTTAAGCTCAGACTATGTGCTCATGGCTGTATAACTTTTATTTTGCTTAATTGCTTTATAAATTCAATTATAAATCTTGCGGTTCATACAATTATGTGTTGACATACAAACCTGTGAGCTCACCAGCGTTTCGCTGACCCATTTTAGCATGTATCACAGGTGACCAGCAGTAGGTTGGATTGCACAATCGAGATCAATTAGCTCGAGTCAACATGCAAACAATCAGAGATTTAGCTGCATTATTATATTTTGTATAGATTAATTATGTACTTAAATCTCTCAATTTCCACCGAGCTAATGTAACTCTATTTTTGATGTAAACTTTGGTTTTTATTAATACAAATGTAAAACGACGCATATAGTGGTCGTTCATTATATCTTTGTGCTTGTGATATTTGATTAGTAACACCCAATGTATGTTTCCGCTAAACAGTAAATTTGGGGGTGTTACAGATTCTTTCTTAGAACCAAAGATGAGACTGGAGATATTCTAAGGTCATTCATCATTAAGATTGAAAACCAAACCAACAGAAAGCTTAAAATCATTAGAAGTGACAATGGAACAGAGTTTAGAAATCAAGAGATGGATAAATTCTGTGAATCAAAAGGTATAGATAGACAATATAGTGTTCCTAGAACTCCTCAACAGAATGGAGTAGCAGAAAGGAAAAATAGGACACTTATTGAGGCTGCTAGAACCATGTTAGCAGATGCTAAACTACCAATGACCTTCTGGGCAGAAGCAATTAGCACTGCTTGTTATGTCCAGAACAGGGTATTAGTTGTTAAGCCTCACAACAAGACACCTTATGAGTTATTTTTAAATAACAAACCTTTGGTTAGCTTTCTTAAACCATTTGGATGTCCTGTTACTATCCTAAATACCAAGGATCAATTAGGCAAGTTTTAAAGCAAAGCAAATGAGGGATTCTTTGTTGGTTACTCTTTTCAAAGAAAAACATACAGAGTTTTCAACAGTAGAACAAGAATAGTGGAAGAGACCCTAGATGTGACCTTTAATGAGCATACACCTAATGCTTTAGGAAAAGGTCCAGCACACCTGTTTGACATTGATGCATTAACCAAATCTTTTAGATATATGCATGAGTCATCAAGTGCAGGTACAAGTACAAATGTGAATGCAGGTACAAATGAAGGTCAACAAACAAACAAATCACCACAATTTGTTTTGTTTCCAACATGGCTACCTGACCCACCTGCAGTACTTGAATCTTCCACCCCTGATCAACAACAGAGTTCAGAACCCATTTCATCAAACTTGGATGATAATGGTGCATATGATGATGGAAATGCATCATCAAATCCAGAATGCTCTCAACAAGAAGAAGCATCAAATGAAGATGTACAGGAAGAGCAACAACGATCAAGGTTGGAAGTGTCAGAATCAAGAGGTCAAATGATTCAAGAAGACACAAATCTGGATCAGATTCTTACCAATTTGGAATCTGGGATAGAAATGGTAGCTGGTCCACAATATCAAGCTCATAAAAGCTACATGCCATAGGACAATGTCATTAGAGCAATTGATGCTCCTATACAAACAAGAAGGTCATCTAAAACTCTTGATGAAAATGCAAATTTTTCTTTGTTTGCTTGTTTTCTGTCACAGATAGAGCCCAAGAAAGTAGTTGAAGCTTTGAAAGATCCAAGCTGGGTTGAAGCTATGCAAGAGGAGCTACTTCAATTCAAAATTCAAAATGTGTGGACTTTGATGGATCTACCCAAAGGAAAATGGGCAATTGGTACCAGATGGGTATACAGGAACAAAAAGGATGAGAGGGGCATAGTGATTAAGAACAAAGCTAGATTGGTTGCACAGGGATACTCAAAAGAATAGGGTATTGATTATGATGAGGTATTTGCACCTGTGGCAAGAATTGAGGCTATTAGATTGTTCTTGGCTTATGCTTCTTTCAAGAACTTCAAGGTATACCAGATGGATGTAAAGAGTGCATTCTTAAATGGGAAGATAGATGAGGAAGTGTATGTATGCCAACCACCAGGGTTTAAGGATCCCAAGCATCCAGACAAGGTGCTCAGATTGGACAAAGCACTTTATGGACTGCATCAAGCTCCTAGAGCTTGGTATGATACTTTGTCTGTGTATCTGTTGGATAATGGATTCAAAAGAGGTGCTATAGACAAGACCTTGTTCATCAAAAGAATTGAAAATGATATCCTACTTGTGCAAATCTATGTAGATGATATTATTTTTGGTTCAACCAGGGACAGTTTGTGCAAAGAATTTGAATCTCTTATGCATCAGAAATTCCAGATGAGTTCAATGGGAGAATTGACTTTCTTTTTAGGTCTTCAAGTGAAGCAGAAAGTAGATGGAATTTTCATAATTCAGGATAAATATGTTAAGGACATCTTGGATAAGTTTAAACTCGATGATGCAAAAATTGCAAGCACACCAATGGAAACACACAAGCCACTACTTGCAGATCTTGAGGGGGAGAATGTTGATGAACATCTCTATAGATCCATGATAGGTTCACTGATGTATCTCACATCCAGTAGACCAGATATCATGTTTGCAGTGAGTGTGTGTGCAAGGTTTCAAACAAATCCTAAGTTGTCTCATCTTCATGCTGTGAAGAGAATTTTTAAATACCTAAAAGGTCAACCAAAATTAGGCCTATGGTATCCAAAGAATTCTTCCTTCAATCTGGTAGCATATTCTGACAGTGATTATGGGGGTAACAATCTGGACAGAAAGTCAACTTTTGGGGGCTGTTAATTTTTGGGAGATAGACTAGTATCTTGGCAATGTAAAAAGCAAACCACTGTGTCTACATCAACAGCAGAGGTAGAGTATGTTGCTGCATCAAGCTGCTGTGCTCAGATCTTATGGATTCAGAATCAAATGCTAGACTATGGTTTGACTTTTTTAAATACTCCCATGTATATTGATAATACTGCTGCTATAAGTATCATTAATAACCCTGTGAAATATTATAAAACAAAACATATTGAAATTAGATATCATTTCATTAGGGATTGTAATGAGAAGAGATTAGTTCAAATTTTTAAAATACATACGGATAACCAACTTGCAGACCTGTTCACAAAAGCATTTGATGTTGAAAGGCTTACATTTTTGGTTACTGGTATAGGTATGATGAATATCTCATTATGATCATTATTTAATTTTAAAATGTTTTACACATGGGGTTTTACTTGATACTTTAGCATGTTACAGCAGATATTATAAGCTTCTCAATATTCAATACTCTCATGACTTAGTTCTGCTAGTATAGATAGTGATTATCTTATTTAGTTCTGCTAGTACATTTTAATTTTTCTAGTTATGTTGTGTTTTTAAGCTAACAGTGCAGGATTAAAGGCTCAAAGGTTGTTAGTTCTGCTAACTCAATTTTCAACAATGTTAATTCTGGTAGCACAAATTAGTTCTGCCAACACTATTAATAAAAAGGTGATGTGGACTTGTCCAAGTGTGAAGAAATGTTAGAGTTACTTCTGCTGGAATTAATTCTGTTAGAATTAATTCTGCTAAAGTTAATTCTGCTAAAGATAATTCTGCTAGAATTACTTCTGCTAGAGTTACTTCTGCTAGAGTTAAGTCTGCTAATGTTAATTCTGCTAGTAACTTTTTCCAACTTTAATTCTGCTAGTGTTATTTTAGGGCTTGAACGTACTGTTCACTTTAAAAAGGGTATTTAATCTGCCAAACACTACACTTTTTCAATTCACTTGCACTTTTTATCGAAAATTGAAATTACCTTCACAAAAACCTCCCAAAACCTCTCAAACCTAACATTCAAAAATGGCATCTTCATCTTCTTCTTCCAAAACACTCGACACTGGTGATCAACATAATGTCTGCGGCTTCCTTCTCAAGCCACAAGGCTCAGATGATTACCATGAAATCATTGATTTCTTGAAGTGCACCTCTCTAAGGTTTGCACTTACTGTTAATCCCACCATTTTTATTTCACATATTAACGACTTCTGGACATCTGCCATGGTGTCAGAAGTAGATGGGGTTAAAAACATTACGGCAACAGTAAATGAGAAAGCTATCATTATCACTGAAGCTTCCATACGTGCTCATCTTCTCTTAGATGATGCAGATGGTATGGAATGCTATGCTACTTCTCAAATACTTGATCAACTAGTGTTGTATGGGTATGAGGGGGAGAGGATAGAAAAATTAACATATTACAAACAACTCTTCTCTCCACAATGGAAAATTTTAATCCATACCCTACAACACTGCATTTCTCAAAGAAAACTTCTTGGGAGCAATTTAGCAGTAACATAGCTTCTGCTTTAATTTGTCTTGCCAACAATGAAAAATTTAATTTTTCTAAATTAATCTTTAATGGAATGGTAAATAATCTTGAGAAACCAAAGGATAAATTTTTAATGTATCCAAGATTTTTACAACACATTCTTGACCAGGAAATCCAAGATCTACCCAGGGAAGGTGGTAGATTAATCCTCTCAAATCTTTCTAAGAGAACCTTTTCTAATATGAGAAGGAATGGAATGGTCAAAGGAAAAGCCTTTTCTGGGAAGGTGACCAATTTAACAGATCATATGTTAAACATGCCTTCCACTGTACCACAGGAAGTAGAAACTCCCACTACTTCTCAACCAAGTGGCATAATTACTAAAACAAAAAGAACAAGGGACCCAAAGCCTACCAAACCAAAAGCTAAAAAGGCTAAGAAACAGGCAACTGAGGCTCCTCTTCCTCAATTGCCTAAGTCCAAAAATGATAATGAGGTGGTCAATAAGGAGAATAGAGACCATATGGAAAGGGCTGCCACTACTGTTGCTACCTCACTAGGAGAACAGGACAGTGGTACTGGAACTAGGACCCAATCCATGGCTACACAGGATGTAGAGATGCCATTGGATTCCTCTATTGCTGAGGATCCAGTGGATATCAATATATCCAGTGGTCCCAGGTGCCAAGAAACCACAATGGGGGCTAGTGATGCTCAGACTAGGTCTGAGACATTAGCTAAATCGTCCAATGATCCATTAAAAGAGGGTAACACTTCTGGCAATGGTGAGGATAGCTTAACTTTAAAAGAATTGACGGATATCTGTACAAAATTGTCAAGGGAAGTGGAGGATCAGAAGGCAGAGATTGCCAAGTTAAGGGAGATGGTGGATTTGTTGATGAAGTAGAGAGATGAATCCAAAAGCATGGCTAAGAGTAAGTCAACTGGACTGAAAAGAATGCTTGTTGATGAAAGCACTAGTGATGAGGACAATGTAGATCAATTTGAGTTCACTGGTGCAGGGGAAACAGAAAGGATTGACATATCTGAGGAACAGGCTAATGAAATTCTGGCTGAAGAAGAGCAGAAATTGCAATATGAAAATGATCTTGAAGATCTTGAAAAGCCTGCAGATGATGTAGTGGAGATTGAGGAAAGCATTCATGGTGATGTGAGTGCAGAGCAGCTAGGAAATGTTATAGGTAATCTGATTCTAGAAGTATTAGATGAAGATATATATGAGGGTGCAAAGAAAAGTGCCAAAGATATGTTAGATAGTGCTGCTGGAGTTAGTGCTGCTAGTACAGATGTTAGTGCTGCCAGTACAAAAGTTAGTGCTGCTAGTGCTTTAGATAGTTCTGCTGGGCTTAATGAACCAGAAATGGTTAAATCTGCCAGTCCTAAGGAAATGGTTGGTGTTGCTGCTATGATAGAGGTTGAAAAGATTGCTGCAGATGCATTATTGAAAGTGGCAAAGAGCACAGCACAAGGGAAAAGCTCAACTGGCATATCTATCAAGGAAATTCCCTTATCACAGGTGAGACCTACTATTGTAGATGAGGCCTTAAAGCAAAAGGAAATTGATTTGGCCAAGGGAAAAGGTAAAGAAAAATTGTTTGAACCTGTGAAACCCATGAAAAGAAAGGAGCTAGAGGCTGTGAGTGAAAGGGTTGCTAGAAATCTGCAAGCCCAATTTAATGAGGAGGGCAGGAGCAGATTTGTGGAAGTGGACATGGGGGATGATGTTAAGATTATGATGACCCCTGATGAACATATTTTCTCTGATCACCTATTAGCAGATGGAACTCACAATGCACAAATGGAAGAGTTCACTCCTGACCAGAGGCTAATATGGTATTTGGACATATTGGAACAAAGGAGAAAGCATGAGGCCCAGAAGAAATTCGAAGAAAAACGAAAAATGGCACCTACTCAGAGGCAATTACAAGATCAATATGCCTGAGTAGTGAAGAACAACACAGGGAGAACTCTAAAGGAGTTGATGTCAATGGATTTCTATGAGCTGGAAAGGATGTATTTGAAAATTGAAAGGGACATTGAAGTGAGCACACAAAGAGCCCTAGAAGAGAAATCCAAAAGTGCAGCTGCTTCTAAAGTTAAAATTCCAACTGCTGCAGAAAAAGAACTGCAAGAAAGGAAAGCAGAAATTGCAAGGGCAAAGGCAGAACTAGAAAGAAAAGAGAAGGATGATCTTGATGCTCTCAAAAAGAAAATTCCAAAAGAAACCCTTCATCTCAAAAGGAGGAAAAGGATGGCAGTCAGAAATGATAAAGATGATGGTGAAACAGAAGTACCTGCTGTGGTATCTTCTACATCTGAGCCTACAAAGCCTACTGAGGAAGAGGTGGTTGATTGGACACAAATCAGATCAATGGTTGAGGTTGAGCCACCCAAGGTACCTATTGCTGTACACTTTCCTATTATTGATTGGGTATGGGAAACAGATGAGCAGATGAAAAAGTATTTAAGAATTGTGAGGGCAGGGAATACAGAAGAGAAATATCAGTCCTTCTACAGATGCATAAAGAACTTATCCAGAGATGACTTAGATGACATGTGGAGCATTGCAGTTAGAAAATATCAAAATGCTCAAAAGCATAGTGATGAGCACATTGTCTACAACAGTCTCTCTATTCTGTATGAGATGGATCCTGAAAATGACTTTACAAGGAAACATCAAGGGTAAAGGCATGGTACTGCTATTCTCATAATGGAGTACATCTGGTGCAGTTACACAGTGGAGTTTTTGCCTATTTCTTTATTGGGACTGAATATCCATGGAACATTGGGCACTTAAGCTCAATGCTATCTCTCACAATGAAATGTGATGATCTTGATACTGCTGCTTCTTTAGTGCATGAAGTTCAACAATATTATAAGAAAGCACAAGAAAAACATGTTGCTCAGAGTGAGGAAAGAAGAAAGAAAAGAATTGCAGAACTCAAGAAACAATTTGAGCAGATCATGAAGTAGAAAACTTGAATCTATTCTGGGAAAGAACAAGTTTAGGGGGAGATTGTTGGGCTAAATTCTTCTGGATATCAAATGTCAAATCATTCTAAGTATTTAAGTCTGTTCAAGGTTAGTACTGCTGGGCAATGAAGACTTAGTTCTGCTAGTAGAAGTTAGCTCTGTTCATTTATTGAAAACAAAATTTTCCAGAGTTAGTTCTGCTGGTCATTCAAAGGTTAGTTCTGCCAAGTATCTACAGAGTTAGTTCTGCCAAGTGTCAAAGTTTGCAAAGATTAGTTCTGCCAGTTCAAAAAGATAGTTTTGCTCGTATTTCTGTTAATGCTGCTTAGTGGGTCTGCTTTCTACCAACTCTACAACACAAGTACACCTACTGCAGACATGCTTTTGAGGAATAGTGCATGCTGCAGACAAGGAATGGTAATGCATTTAATGCAGGCGTGCTTCCTAGGAAACTTGTCTTAGAAAAGAAGATTTTGTATAGATTTTATACAAGTTATTTAGTCTATAAGTATGTACTTGAGTCATTGTTAGAAAGAGGTCTAAGTGTCCAATAGATTAGTTAAGTTGTAACCAAGCATCAAGGTTTCTTTGTAACCCTGATACATTTGTGTATCCGTATTATTCAATAATAATATTGAGGCTTTTGATTGTTGAATCACTTGTGTTCTTGCATTGTTTACAACTATATTTCCATTACATTACAAGTAATATAAATCTTCCTACTTGATAAGTGTTATTCCGCAAACTGCTTGTCAAGGAATTCTTAGCTTGTGTCAATACATTTGTGTCAACAAGTGTTATTGTGGGACCCCACATACATGGCCACTTGTTGCTTTTGTAGAACCCTCTGGTGAGAACATATAATGTCTTGATCAATGTAGCCATTTAAAAATACATTGTTGATATCTAGTTAGTAGTGGACAGTTTTGAGCATCAGCTAATCAATCATAACTCTGACAGTAGCAATTTTGGCTACAGGGGAAAAAGTATGCTTGTAGTCCATGCCTTTCTTTTGATTAAAACCCCTAACACCCAATCTAGCTTTAAGCCTTTCAATAGTGCATGTATTTAGTCTTGTAAACCCATTTAGATGTAATTGCTTTATGAACGGGGTGGTAATTTGGTTAAGTGCCTGTAATTCTTTGTGCATAGCATCAATCCACCCACTATCTTTGCAAGCTTGTTGTTAAGAATTTGGGTCAGAATGAGTCAAGACATTAGCTAAAAAGGCTACATGATACTATGGTAAGCTTTACTTGATATATTGTTGAAAATAAAATAAATAATGGTATAAATTTGACAAAATGTGATTTAGTAAGGTTAGATAAGGGGAAAAGTTGAGGTTAAATAAAGTAATAAATGAGTTGACATATCTAAAAAAATTTGTAAATGGTAAAATTTTTATTATAATGTCACATCATTTAGGATGGTTAAAATGTTGACACATAATCAAAAAAAACCTTGTTTTATATAGTAGTAGTAACAAACTCTTTTAGCCATGCTGGTTTAGTGATGGTTCTTTCTAACCTTCTAAGGGACACATTTGGAACATCAACATTGGCATTGGACTCAAGAAGTGGTGAATTCTCATATTGAGAATGTGACTTCTCATATGCACTGGTAGAACCATAGTATTGGGTGAAAAATGGAGGTGTATGAGTAGGTGTATCTGAAACAAGATCATGATAATCATCTTGAGGAATAGGAATGGAACTAATATGATGAGTAGCAGATGAAGTAGGAGCAGATGTATCCTTAAAAGGAAAAATATGTTCCTGGAAAGTTACATCCCTACTTGTGAATGCCGTTTTATTAGTTGAGCAATAATGCTTATATCCTTATTGATGGGGGTGGATATTCTAATAAGACACACTGCACAGTTTTAGGAGCAAACTTTTCTTTGTGAGGTTTAGTGACGGTTGCAAAACATAAACATCCAATGACCCTAAGATGGTCATATGTAGGAGTTTAATTATGAAGGATTTCAAAAGGTGACTTCCACTTGAAATGTTACATTGGCTTTTTATTAATCAAATATATAGCAGTAAGAATACAATCACCCAAAAGGAATTTGGAAAACTAGAAAGAATTTTAATGGCCCTAGCAGTCTCCAATAAGTGTCTATGATTTCTTTCCACTATACATTTACAAAGACCAAAAATAAACCAACAAACCACTGATATAGATCCTACATCAACATTAAGTTAGAGCCACTATGATTGATAAATGGACCCAAACAGCCAAATTATAAGCCACTTAAATGATGTAGGTCATATAATCATCCAAGATAAATATAACTACATGGATAGATGTTTGATGAATAATACCCTTAGACTGCAAGTAGATAGAAACTAGTATATTTTCTATTTATGTACCGTTATCTGACATGACATATTTTGGAGTGATATTAAAATGATTCTCAATGTAAGCAAGTTGACAAAATGAAAGGAATTCAATCTTTTGTATGCACTAAATAGGTCCATGTAGCTCTACTTAAATCCATTACAATGGTGAAAAAGTAATGAGCACCATTGAGAGGAGAAGTTATATATGGTCCTATAAGTCAACATGAATCATATCAAATAAGGGAAAAGTACAATAAAATGTACTATACTTATCACTTATTCATATTTAAGGTATGCAACTTTAATTTTTTAAATTTAAGGTATCAAACTTTTAATTTGTCATCAAGTTAGGGATGCGAATTTCACAAATGACGAGTTGTTACCGAATTTCTTTTTTATAAGTAACTTATCTATTTAATCAATTAATATTCTTCGATCAATTTTAAAAAATATTGGGTTTAGTAGGAGATATTAAAGTTGAAAGTAGTAATGAGTTTTGTTAAATTCTTTCTCCTCACTCAATATTTTTTTAAATTGATCAAGGAATATTAATCGATTAAATATATGTTACCTATAAAATGGAAATTCGATGACAACTCGTCATTTGTGAAATTCATGTCCCTAACTTGATTAGAAATTGAAAGTTCGATACATTAAATTAAAAAATTTTAAGCTTTCTACCTTAAATAGGAATAGATGATAAGTATAGTACATTTTGTACTTCTCCCAAAAAAATAAAGATGTAGAAGTATTGCTTTTGGGACATGGTAATGTATGCCCTTTGGCAAGCATACAAGAAGTACAAGAAAATTGAGATGCATGTAATTGCTTACAATCAGGAACTTGTATCAATTTGGATAACAAACTATGTCCTAACCTAGCATGAAAAGTATCAGTTGTAACAGAATTTTGGTTACAGTAAGATTGCACATAGTGCATTTATCGGAAACATTCTTTCAATTCAAAACATGAGTAGGTAAAATGTGATAAGGAAATGGATATGAAGGAGTATCATTGGAAGCTTTGTAAGTGTATAGACATCCCGACCCCTTGCCAACTACAACTATGTAATTAGTTATAGGTGACCGGAAAACACAATGATTTGGATAGAATTTAGCACTGACTGATTTTGATTTGACCAATTTTCCAACGGATAAAATATTAAAAATAAAGTTAGGCAATAAAATACATTTGACAAAGTCAAAGTAGGATTCAACTTGACTTGGCCAATCTTGGTTAGTGCCTTATATCTTGTATCTAGCATCTTGACAAATATTTGTCTTTTTAAGTCTGTAATGGAGTGGAAAAGATTTATGTTGAGAGACATGTGATCAGTGTCTAAAATACAATCATTCATAAAATCTATACCAGCATAGCAAGCAAGAACAATTGAACTAGCATAACAAGTCAAGAAAGATTTTATACCTAAGAACATGAAGCACCAACATTGTCATTTGTTTGTCCTTCAAACAACCTCATCATCTCTTGACATACTCCTGAAATAATTTCTTTTATCCAAACCACTGCTATTTCCATCATTTTCAGCTTCCATGTCAAAGGGACTGCTCTGCTCAGATGAAGATACCACATTTGCACCCATTGTTCCCTTTCTTGTTTCTTTTCCCTTTATACCGGTCTGGGTAACCAACCCTCACAAAACACTAATCATAAGTATGACCATCTTCATCACAATAAGTGCAATGCCTTTTGTCATTGCTCTTTTTTATCAATTTTTATATTCTTGGTATCCTTTTACCTAAAATGCATAGGCTTATTACTGGAATTGGCATTAGCAAAGAATGCAGTTGGTTTAACAAAGTGACTTGTCACTTGTTTCTGTTTCTCAACTTGTTGAACTATACAATAAGCGCTATTAAAATTTGGAAGTGGATCCATTGACGGTATTTGGTTTCTAACATATTCATATTTATCATTTAATTTCATCAAGAATTGTACTATCTTAGAACGACCCTCAATTTCCAGAAACTTTGCAACTATTCCACAAGAATATTATATCTTTCCAGAACTGCAGACAGGCAGGTTGTGCAATTCATCCCAACACCTTTTCAGTTTGTTAAAGTAAGCAACATTATTGAGGTTACCTTGAGTGATCTTGTTCAACTCCCTATCTAATCGGTAAATGAGTGGTCCATTGCTTTGACCATATCATTCATTTATCTCTTTCCAAAGCTAGTATGAAAATTGAGCATATAAGAATGCTTCAGATGATTCACTCACCATAGAATTCAAGATCCAGCAAGTCACCATCTAATCACATCCGATCCATCTCTGAAGATTAGCATCATCATAGCTGGTTTGAGACATGAACCATCAATAAACCCTAGCTTCAAATTGGCTCCCAATGCCATTTTGATTGTATAGCTCCATCCAAGGAAGTAAGTTCCATTGAATGCAGTGTTGGTTAATATCATTTCAGGACGATCAGAACTTGCTATATCTCAACTAGAATAAACCATCATTTCTTCAAAAACCTAATCGATACTGAAATGAACAATTTAAGCAAATGAATTCGATAATCAATTGTTCTATTACCAGAATTTGAATCGAAAGCAACGAAGAAATCGATGGCTTGATTGAGTGTTAGCTCTGCTACCACATGAACGAGGAAGCAAATTGAATCTACATATCCTTTGCTTCTTTATCGATATTTATTTAATCATGATACTCATTTTGTTGTTTACATGCAAAACTTCTTACTTCAACTTTCTATTTTCTTCTTTTCTTTAATCTCTTCTCTTTAATATATAATAGTAGAGTGGTTATTAGGTTGTTATTATAAATTTAGGCAACTCTAATCTAATCTCAACCCTGAGGGTAAAAGTGTTTTGTCTTGGATTAAGTGGAATGGTGTTCTTTCGGGTTTTGGGGATGGGGGTTTGAATATTGGAAGTCTCAAAGCTTCCAATTGGGGCTTAATTGGTAAGTGGTGGTGGCGTTTCAAAAACGAGGGACATACGTTATGGGCTCGGGTTATCTCCTCCATATATGGGAGTGATGGGGGGTTTGGTTGGTGTTGAGGGAGGTGTGGTCAAGTCAGGACGAGTGTGGGGTAGTATTATAAAGATGGGTCGCTTGATTGATGGTGTGGGAGTTAACTTTTCTAATTCTTTCGGTAAGGAGGTTAAAAATGGATTTGACACTCTTTTTTGGAAAGATAAATGGGTGGAAGGGGTAGATGCATTTCGTGATAAATGGGATAGACTTTTTAACTTGGAGGTTAATAAAAATATTAAAGTAGGAGAGAAAGGGGTATGGGAGGGCGATGTGTGGAGATGGAATTGGGTTTGGGTCAGGGAGCCAAGAGGGAGGGTGGTGGATGAGTTGGAGGAGCTTATAAATGTTGTTAATGGTTGTAAGATTAGTAGAGAATGTAAGGACGGCTGGAGGTGGATGCTATGTGGGGATGGGAGATTTTCAAGTAGGGAGTTAAGAAAGATGGTGGACAAAAAGGTTTTAGTTGATAGTAAGCAAAGGGAGGAAACGGTTTGGTGTAGGGTTGTCCCTAGAAAGGTGTGTATTTTTATTTGGAGGCTAAAAAATGACAGAGTTCCGGTTCGAGAAGTTATAGATAAAATGGGTATTGATTTAGATAGTGTTCTTTGCCCGTGTTGTAATGATGCAATTGAATCGTTAGATCATTGTTTCTTAGAATGTAAGTTTGTAAGAGAGTTTTGGAACAAAATCTTTGCTTGGTGGGGTTTGGGCTGCTGCAATGTGGCTAATAGGTTGGATCTTATTAATCATAAAGGTAATGGTTCTTTCTCCGGTCATAAGGAAATCATTTGGAGAGGTGTTGTGTGGTCTACCTTATATTCCATATGGGGTAAAAGAAATGAAAAGGTGTTTAAGAACAAAAAGGTTGGTGGGGTTGATCTATTCTCTGAAATCCAAATCAGGTCTTTCGATTGGATTAAATCAAGATACAAACTTTTGGAGGTTGAGTGGGATCAACGGAAGAAAGTTGACAATGGTGACAAATAATTTGCATTTTGTACTCTCAAGCTGTGTTTCCTGGGCTGGAGGCTGTGTTTTTTTAGAGTTTCTGCTGCTGGCTTTTTTGGTGTTGGACGCTGACTTACTGGATGTCAAAGAATGTTTCTGGTTGTGTAATAGATGTGGGTCTTAGTTTTGTTTTGTCATCTTGTAGACTCTTGCTGTTTTAGTTGTTGTCTTGTAGTGTTTTACTTGTCTCTAAGCTTACTTCTTGTAAGTGTTGGGGTGTTAGTTGCTTGTTGTGTGTTTTTTTGTATTGTTTAGACTCATTGTATTTTTATTCTTGGTAATGGTAATTATATGTCTGCTGATTTCAAAAGCAAACCTTCTAAATTCTTTCTTTTGATTTCTCAATAAATTAAATCTTAATTTTGCTTATGTTTCAATCTTCTCATTGACTTAATTGGTAATCAAGGTTGATTTTTTATTCCCTTTATCTCCAATCTATGAGCATAAGGGATTTTAAATAAAAATTGAACGATCTTAGTGTTCATATTTGAAAGTGTTTGCATTTGGTTGAACACTTGTGAAATAAAGCATTTTTTAGATAGGTGCTTGGGGTTCGATTCTCACCCATTTTGATTCATGGTGGTCTGCTTGTGTAATGTATAAAAAATGAATATATGGATCCTGACAATAAGTTTTATTGCATGTAGATGACTTCGGGTAGTGTGGATGTTGATCAGTTGAATCAGGGGTTGGGAAATATGAAATTGAATTAGGACGGAAAGAAAGGGTGGGAGGAATCAACAGAAGGATACGTAACTGGAGATGGAAGTAGAAGTAATTGGGCGACATGGGATAAAGCTGAAGTTAAGAAAACTTTTGATAATGTGGTAGAAGTTGATGATGAGGATGAAAATAATGAGTTTGAGGATGAGCTTGTGAGCGATGATTATGATTGTGATGACAGTGAAAAGAGTCATGATTCGCGTAAAAAGAATCCGTGGTTAGCTGAATTCTTTAGGACTCGGGATGGTTTGACTGGTTCGTAGACTTTAATAAGTTCTTGTGATATCATATTCTTACATTAAAGTTGTTATCATGTTGATGAGGTATGTGTTTTTTGATGCACAAAATCCTTTAAATATTTTTGGCAGGCAACAGAAAATGAAGCATATAATGTCAGAAAGTATGGATAAGTAACTAAGCCTTACACTTCTGCCTTATCATGCAGCGTTGAATTGTGCCCTTTGGCGACAATATGTTTTTCTGACCGTGCTGCAACTTACAGAGCTTTGGGTCAAATTGTAGATACTGTTGCAGATTGCATCTTAGCTATAGCTATCGATCCAAACTATCACAAGGTTTGCTAACATGTACCACTCTTCCTGGTTTCAAATCTTTGATGAGATGGGCCTTCTCACACTTTAAGGCATTAGTGATATACTCGGCTTTTGACTTCTAGAAAATGATTTGGTAATTTACGATTCAATCTCGATTTCAATCAATCATACGAGAATAGTGTTTAACCTGATCCTAATACAAAATAATCGTCGTGATAATTTTGCAAAAGGCAGTGTCTTATCTGTTCTAACTTAAGCATTTTACGATTTTCCTTCAGTTTGCTCGTCTTGAAGGTACCAGGGCTGCCCAGAGTTTGAATGGACATTTGGAGATAAGGTATAATTCCTTATGATTTAAGAAGTTACACGTCAGACCATTTTTAGACATGCGATTGTGTGTAATGAAATTGGATCTCCATGTTTCGTCTTGATCATTATTCTTATCATTATTATGTGAATACTTTAGTTCTTTACTTTTGACATAAGGTAATGTTTATATACTAATGTTCTTTGTATTCTTGCGTTGTATTTGCTAATTCTTTTATGATAAATTCATAAAATATTAGATAGTCTCACTACTACAAAAAAAGCACTAAGAAACCACTTAAAACACCTTTAGAAATCATTTGTACGTGGGGTTTCTTTGGCTAGAGGTTTCACTCAAAGAAACCACTTGTAAACAGGTCTCTATGATTACATAGAAACCTGTTGGATTACGACTAACCGGTCTCTGTTGTGTTTTCCAAAATTTCCCGCCATAGGGTTATAGAGACCGTTTGGTATGTAAGCAACCGGTCTCTATCTCTATTTTTTTTATTTCTTTTCCCTTCCGGAATGCAAAATCTACCGCAATATTCCCAATTTTTTTTCCCATAAACCTGATATAAACTAGCTCGTGCAACATAATTACCCAACATATAAAGGAATATACCAAAAATTTTCCACAAACAAAATTATATATATAACATACTCAACATATCTGTACAAGACATACTTTTTCAACAAAACATAAGTACATATAACAAGATCTTGAAGCAGCACCAGTAGGTGGCAATGCTCATTGTTTTTTTATTAAGTGGTAATTTTGTTCATAATCTGATGATTATATTTTTATATTATGTTAATGCTGGTATCTACTATTACTGATCAATCTGGAATGCAAGACATGGGTGTTAATCCTGGTGATTTTATTTCATGAAGTGCAATTAAGAAGCTTCGAGTGGATAAAGTTAAGTCTGAAAGGTAAAGAGTTAAAATGGAACGAGTGAGTTAGTGATCCCAAGTCAATAGCTACATCAGGTGTAATGTAAAACGGGTCATATAACAGCTTATGCCGAAGTGCATAGGTGGATTATCGGTTTACAGTTATTGGGTTTTGTTCACGGTAAAGGATTGAGTAGTGTGTGTATGGTGGCTGTACAAGGTGCAACATGTAAGTATCCTATTATTATAGGTTATGTTGTATATTTTCTGGTACTTGGAAGTTATGATTAAACTTTGAATGGAGGACACCTACCATTCCTGTTAAGGAGTTACACCATCATTTGTGCTTTATTTTAATTCATAACTTGGTTATTGTGTTGATTTTTACATATATGATCAGTTAGGGGTGGCAAGTTTAGCTCATAATGATTCAGTCTTGGTTATATTATCTTTGATGATTTTTAAATATATGATCAGTTAGGGGTGGCAAGTTTAGCTCATAATGATTCAGTCTTGGTTATGTGTTATCTTTGACATATAAGGTAAGTGGTAAAAGATCCCTAAAGTGTATATCTATTGCATATAGTAGTTACTCATTGTACATTAAATATCAGAGAGTTATCGAAACAATTAATAAAAGTTTTGTTATCAAATTTCAACACGCTATGTATGCATTAATCTTTGTTGGACAGTAGTGTTTTGGGATGACCCAACATGTTTTCACGCATATGCCGAATTTCTGGCAGCTAAGAAGATTGACAGTGGTGAACATCAAACAGATGAATCTGGTAGTGATATCTACTTGCCTGAATCAATGCATGAGCACTAAAAAGATATAAAGGTTAGTAGTTTATGCTAATACTGTTCAATGCTAGAGGCGGAAATCTCAAATTTTAACTTGTGAATAAGACAATTATGCTCATCGTTTATCTCTAACGGGTCAAAAGGTGAAAATAAAAGATGGGCAATCTCATATACGTCCCTTAAAAGAAAGGGGTCAAGTGGGTAGAATGGGTCAAAATTCAACCAGAGATTCATTTTAATGGCTAAAACCTTAGAAGTCATATCATAAAAAAACTCAGATTATTATTGAAATTATTTGATTTGTATTTTTGATCATATCTGATACATACCCTATCAAAAATAACTTATTTTGGCAAACACTGTCTCAAGTCTTTCTATCCCGATTTTACCCATACCAAAATTTATTGCTACTTTTGACCCTAACCACCTGTATACAAACTCAAGTTATGAACAAGTGAAGCAATACTGGACTTGAAACACTTTTTGGTCAACCTAACTGCTACTTTTCAATTGGTAAATGGCATTCACCAACATGCCCTTTTAATGTAAGTCTTTTTTTTTTGCATACATGGGTGTTTCATTAACTGGTGTATATGGGTGTGTACTACAACTCTCTAACCGTGGCAATTTGAATTAATGTTCAATACAGATAATGATATATTGATCATGGCCTAATTGGGTGAAGATGAAACCATTGCATAGTTGGGTGGCATCTTTGGGGTTCTTCTTATAATGGCCTTAATGGTGCTATTCAATTAGTCAGTGGCCTCATATATGTTATAAACATTTATATCTATATTTTGTTAATTTTTCTTTCATAAAATGTTTATGATGATAAAAGTGATGCTTATGCTACTTGATGTCCTTTTGGTTTATCATTAGGTTCCAAAACGTGCTTATCTTGCATCTATTTTTTGGCCCATGCCAACAAGTTCGGCCTAATTATTTTTGTAAGTTTCTTACTCAACTGAAAGGTTACAATGTATAACTTTCTATTTGCATTAAACCTTTATTCCTTTCTAAATTAACAGTTAAAGTCTTCACATTATTGGTAGTAAAAGTTTGGAGATTCCAAAAGTTTCCAAGTTTAGTCAAAGAGTATGAGGATTATTAAATAAATCCTTAAGTGTGGGTAGGCATAGTAGTAATGGAAAAAAAACATACTAAAGATAAAGTCTGATTTTGAGCCAACTCATACTGATCATGGCGATTGACCTCTTTGTTGGGCTAAATTCTTCAGTTCTTCAAATGTCAAATTATTCTAAGTGTTTAAGTCTGTTCAAGGTTAGTGCTGCTGGGCTATGAAGACTTAGTTCTGCTAGTGGAAGTTAGCTCTGTTCATTTATTGAAAACAAAGTTTTCCAGAGTTAGTTCTGCTAGTCATTCAATGGTTAGTTCTGCCAAGCATCTACAGAGTTAGTGCTGCCAAGTGCCAAAGTTTGCAAGAATTAGTTCTGCCAGTTCAAAAAGATAGTTCTGCTCGTATCTATGTTAATGCTGCTTAGTGGGTCTGCTTTCTACCAACTCTGCAACACAAGTACACCTACTGCAGACATGCTTTTGAGGAACAGTGCACGCTGCAGACAAGGAATGGTAATGCATTTAATGCAGGCGTGTTTTCTAGAAAAACTTGTCTTTGTAAAGTAGATTTTGTATAGATTTTATACAAGTTATTTAGTCTATAAGTATGTACTTGAGAAAAAGGTGTGTATGCCCAAGAGTGTCAAATAGATTAGTCAAGTTGTAACCAAGCTTCAAGGTTGTCTTTGTAACCCTGATACAGTTGTGTATCCGTATTATTCAATAATAATATTGAGGCTTTTGATTATTGAATCACTTGTGTTCTTGTTTTGTTTACAATTCTATCTCAATCACATTACAAGTTACATAAATCTTCCACTTGATAAGTGTTATTCTGCAAACTTCTTGTCAAGAAATTCTTAGCTTGTGTCAATACATTTGTGTAAGCAAGTGTTATTGTGGGACCCCACAATTGGTATCAGAGCAAGTGTAAGCTTTGAATTCTGGAAGATCTTAGAAAAGAGCTGTGATCACTTAAGTTGTAATCTTTCTTAAGCTTGTTAGTATACAATGGCATCAGAATTTGTAGAAGGTGTTCAAGTGTCTAGGATTCCTATCCTTAGACCAGATGAATACAACATGTGAAGAAACAGAATTAAGCAACACATGTTGCTTACAGATTATCAGCTATGGGACATTGTGGAAAATGGTCCAAAATACAAAGTTGATGCAAATGGTGTAAGGTTACCAAGAGTTGCACCAACAACAGAACAAGAAAGAAGGGAAAGAGCTACCGAACTTAAAGCTCTAAGCACTTTGTTACTTTCCATTCCTAATGAATATCAAAGTGAATTTGAGCAGGTTGATGATGCAAAGGTGCTTATAGAAGAACTAGATAAGAGATTTGCAGGAAATGAAAGCACCAAGAAGAACAAAAGGCCAATGCTCAAACAACAGTTTGAAAACTTTAGTTCTGTCAAATCTGAAACTTTGACTCAAGTCTTCAACAGATACAGAAAGCTTGTAGGTGAGTTAAAGAATCACAAGGTTGTCATAGACAAGGATGATCTTAATAGGAAGTTTTTAAGATCACTAGGTGAAGAATGGACTATATATACTGTAGGTCTTAGACAAAGAAGTGATTTGGATGATAAAGAGCTAAATGATCTGTACAATGATCTTATAGCTTTTCAGCCTGAGGTGGAAAGCAGGAAACAGAGTAGTGGTGAAGCACAGAGCTCACAGAATGCTGCATTCATGTCCATGGGAAGAGCCAAAACAGATCCAAAAGGATATGGGTCTGTATCCACTGTGAAAAGTGTAGGATCAAATTCACCATCTGTAGTACAAGAAAGATCTACAGATCAAGTTGTAGAAGCATTCTTTGCTAGTCATATGAACTCTTCACTGACTAATGAAGAATTAGAACAGGTGAATCCAGATGATCTGGAGGAGATGGACATCAAATGGCAAATGGCTATGATCACCATGAGGGTGAAAAGATTCTTGCAGAGAACAGGAAGGAATAACTTTGCAGGAAAGAGAGATGATAATGTGGGGTTTGATAAAAGCAAGGTAGAATGCTACAACTGCCACAAATTGGGTCATTTTGCCAGAGAATGCAGAGCTCCTAGGCAGGAAGTGAGTGGACAAAGATCTGGGGGTTATAATGCTGCTTACAATGGATCACAAAAAAGAACCAAAAAGAACCATTGTTGTTCAAGAGTCTACACCAAATGCTCTTGTATCACAAGATGGTATGGGATATGACTGGAGTGATCAAGCAGAAATGGAACCACAGAATCATGCATTGATGGCTATTGGAGAGGAAAGCACATCAGATGAAGTTCCCTATGAGGTACAAGCAAAATTATGTTCCAATGTATGTAAGAAAACGGTTAAACACTACGGGGATCATAATGCTAATATTTGCAAAGAACTTAGAGATTGGGACATTAGAAGCCAACACACAACCTTAGCAATAGAAGATCTAGAAAAACAGATTAAAACATACCAAAAGAATGAAGACCAGTATGACTATGATCTTAAGTATGCTCAATTTGAAAAGGATATATTGAAGAATAGGGTTGATGAGTTAATTAAGAAACTAGATCAGGTCATTGCTGAGAAAGAAAGTATCAAACTTACAGTGGCTGAACTAGAAAATGCTTCTGAGAGTGTTCAAAATCTGATAAAGAATCAAATCCATGATAAGATTAAAACTGGCCTAGGTTATAATCTTAACAATGTACCTCCACCTTACAACCACACCTACATGCCTCCTAAAACTGATTTAGACATGAATAAACTTAAGGAGAAAATGGTAGAAGAGGTCAAACTAGCAGATCATGTTGCTGCATTGAATGAAAATGCAAATGGCCTGGAAAAGGTTGAGATATCTGAGTGGATTTCAGATGATGAGGTTGAATCTAAGGAAGATGAGAGAGTTCATTCAAAAACTACTTCTGTTACTGGGCTAATATCTAAGTTAGAAACTAAGAAACTAGCAGAGGGTAAGAAACTATTTCAAGAAAAGACTAGGATGAATTTGAATGAAAAGAAGAATGCTAGTACATCTATTAACACACCAGAAAGTGATAAAATTGTTGTTGTTAAATGTACTAAGTGTAATTGCTCTGCTAACTCATCACCAGCTTCAAAAACAAAGAAAGATTCAAGAGGAAATCAAAGAAATTGGAATCAAATGGTTTCTCAAAAACTTGGATCTAATTTCAAAAGGGTTGATGAGAAAGCTTGTTTTATCTGTGGAAGATTCAATCATCTTCAAAAGGATTGTTATTTTAACCCAAAGCTTCAACGGGTTAAACAATCATCATGGACTAATACTAACAGAATTAACCATCAAAATTTCAAAACCAAAGTTAATTCTGCTAGTCTAGCCAAAAAGTCAAAGGCAAAAGTTAACTCTACTGCATCAAAAGGAAGTGCAGGAGTGTTGACCAAGAATAAAGTCAACAGAACTAAATTGACAAAGACAAACTTTAACTCTGCCAAGCAAAACTACAAGGTTAATTCTGCTAAGCAAAAGTTAACCAAATTTAGTTCTGCCAGGAAAAAATTAAGTGGTTCAGAAGTTAATTCTGCCAGGCCACTTAATGTTGTCAAGTCAAAAATTAGTTGGGTTTGGAAACCAACTGCACGGTCACCAGCATCAATTACCTTCAAAAGAGTTGATGCTGTTGACAAGAAAGGGATACCCACAACCAAATTGGTTTGGGTTCCCAAGAGAAACTGATCTTTTGTCGTTTGTATGTGCAGAGCAAGAAGAAAAGCTTATGGCATATTGATAGTGGATGCTCTAGGCACATGACAGGAGATAGAAGCAGATTGGAGGACTTCAAAGTTATTGATGGAGGTCCTGTTGCTTTTGGAGGTAATCCTAAAGGAGGAAGGATTACAGGCATGGGAAATGTCAACAGTGACAAAATGAGCTTCAATGATGTATACTTTGTTGAACAACTGAGGTACAATCTATTAAGTGTTAGCCAAATTACAGAGAAAAAGAACCCAGTGTTCTTTAATGACACAGAATGCTGTATTCTTTCTGAGAAATTTGTTCTTGACCCCAAAATGATTTTAATGAAAATTCCCAGAAAGAACAACATGTATAGCTGTGAATTGGCTAAATTTGTACCCAAACCTGAGTTGAGTTGTCTCATTTCAAGAGCAACTGTCAATGAATCTGACCTTTGGCATAGAAGGATGTGTCACATGAATTTTAAAACAATAAACAAAGTTGTTAAAGGAAAACTTGTCAGAGGTTTACCAGAGAAAACCTATTCATGTGATGACCACTGTGTTGCATGTCAAAAAGGCAAGCAACACAAATCCTCTTATAAGGCCAAGACACTGAACTCTATTGACTCATCTTTACATTTACTGCATATGGATCTATTTGGACCAACAAATGTGAGTAGTATAGGTAAGAAGTCATATTGCCTAGTGATCACTGATGATTATAGCAGATTTAGTTGGGTATTCTTTCTTAGAACCAAAGATGAGACTGGAGATATTCTAAGGTCATTCATCATTAAGATTGAAAACCAAACCAACAGAAAGCTTAAAATCATTAGAAGTGACAATGGAACAGAGTTTAGAAATCAAAAGGTATAGATAGACAATATAGTGTTCCTAGAACTCCTCAACAGAATGGAGTAGCAGAAAGGAAAAATAGGACACTTATTGAGGCTGCTAGAACCATGTTAGCAGATGCTAAACTACCAATGACCTTCTGGGCAGAAGCAATTAGCACTGCTTGTTATGTCCAGAACAGGGTATTAGTTGTTAAGCCTCACAACAAGACACCTTATGAGTTATTTTTAAATAACAAACCTTTAGTTAGTTTTCTTAAACCATTTGGATGTCCTGTTACTATCTTAAATACCAAGGATCAATTAGGCAAGTTTCAAAGCAAAGTTGATGAGGGATTCTTTGTTGGTTACTCTTTTCAAAGAAAAGCATACAGAGTATTCAACAGTAGAACAAGAATAGTGGAAGAGACTTTAGATGTGACCTTTAATGAACACACACCTAATTCTTTAGGAACTGGTCCAGCACATCTATTTGATATTGATGCATTAACCAAATCCTTTAGATATGTGCATGAGTCATCAAGTGCAGGTACAAGTACAAATGTGAATGCAGGTACAAATGCAGGTCAACAAACAAACAAACCACCACAATTTGTTTTGTTTCCAACATGGCTACCTGACCCACCTGCAGTACTTGAATCTTCCACCCTTGATCAACAAACAGAGTTCAGTACCCACTTCATCAAATTTGGATGATAATGGTGCATATGATGATGGAAATACATCATCAAATCCAGAATGCTCTCAACAAGAAGAAGCATCAAATGAAGATGTACAAGAAGAGCAGCAACCAACAAGGTTGGAAGTGTCAGAATCAAGTGTTCAAATGATTCAAGAAGGCACAGATCTGGATTAGAATCTTACCAATTTGGAATCTGGGATAGAAATGGCAGCTGGTCCACAATATCAAGCTCATAAAAGCTACATGCCATTGAACAATGTCATTGGAGCAATTGATGCTCCTATGCAAACAAGAAGGTCATCTAAAACTCTTGATGAAAATGCAAATTTTTCTTTGTTTGCTTGTTTTCTGTCACAGATAGAGCCCAAGAAAGCAGTTGAAGCCTTGAAAGATCCAAGCTGGGTTGAAGCTATGCAAGAGGAGCTACTTCAATTCAAAATTCAAAATGTGTGGACTTTGATGGATCTACCCAAAGGAAAACGGGCAATTGGTACCAGATGGGTATACAGGAACAAAAAGGATGAGAGGGGCATACTAATTAAGAACAAAGCTAGATTAGTTGCACAGGGATACTCACAAGAAGAGGGTATTGATTATGATGAAGTATTTGCACCTGTGGCAAGAATTGAGGCTATTAGATTGTTCTTAGCTTATGCTTCTTTCAAGAACTTCAAGGTATACCAGATGGATGTAAAGAGTGCAT